>OZ007507.1:18877214-19004636 GCA_963931865.1 Axinella damicornis | reverse complement strand
CACCTGACGCCTACAGGTACACACAGGAGGTATAACATCACTACTTAGAAAACATGTAGTAGTTAATACGAAGCACGAGGGTGAGTCAAAAGGCATACACAGCACAACATGAAGCCTCATGCTCCAGTACACGCCATTTGTGCAATAGTGCATTCAACTTGCAGTACATTGTAGTACAATGTATAGGGATCACTATTTTCAGTGCTACATTTGCAGGGGGAAATATAGCACTCGAAACTAACTCACATTTCGGCACTTTCATCTTATCTGGCTCAAGCTATGGTAACTAGCCAGTAGCATTGGTAGTCCAACACTCACTCACTCACTCTCACACACTCTCACTCTCTCTCACACACACACACACACACCCACCACCCACCCATCCACACCTGTCCATCAGCACATACTGCATCCTCAAATCATTGATGAGCATTGGGCCTCGTAACTCGACATAATCAAGGGCCTTCTTGAGGGGAAACCCCTGCAATGAACGTTGCATAAATCACTGATGAGTATTGATTTCACGCAGAATTTATTAAGTACGTCAACAAGACCACGCCCCTCAAAGATCAGACAGCATGCTCACCTGACATTTTGGTGGGTGCAGTTTGGGTATGGGAACGAGACTAGATAAAGCATTACAAGTAGCTTCGCTCGCTTCGCTCAGCTACTTCCCCCTCGTTTGCCTATTTTGTACGTGAGTAATTCGGTGCCGGACAGCTCTCTATGCAGAGCTGCTGCTCCCCGATTGCATCCGCTTCAGCTGCTGCTCCCCGCTCGACTGCCGCTCGATCCGCTTCAACTGCTGCTCCCCGTTTGCATCCGCTTCAGCTGCTGCTCCCCGATTTCAACTGCAGCCACCCCCCCCCCCCCCCCCCCCCCTCCCCCGATTGCGTCCGCTTCAACTGTTCTGGAAGATTCCAGCCCATGCTCAGGCGCTCGAACATTCTTCGCAGAGTTCGAGGTTCAGTAAATTGAAGTACGTACATGTACCAAGGTCGCGTGTCACTAGTCTAGTCCCGCCCCACGAACATCCCACTTCCGTTACACACAGACAGACACACAAACACACGGTTAACTCTTTACCAACCACAGATTCTGGAGGTCAGTTTTATATCTTGTAATCTACTTAAACATACCTAGATAAGGTTCCCATCGGTTTTCACGCTCAAAACTTCACACAGAACTGCACACAGCCATGCTTTCCCCATTCGTGATTCTGACCACACCCACTCGTTAACGTGTACGCGATCAAGATGCTCGGGCGACGGTAACTCGCTCTAGCAGAAAAATCAGCCTTGAACACTGGAATTCGAGGCTCTGCAAGGTGAGACCACTGTTTTCTAGGCCCATTTATGCTTCAAACCCAAGAAATGGCCTACCCGGCTCCAACCAAGGGCTGTTCAAAGCTGAGCCCAGACACGGCCATGCTGTTTGCACCCTTCGGGTGCACCCACCCACCTCCCCCTACCCCCGCCCTTTCTGCTGGCGCAGAGTCTATCTCCCAAGGACATTTCCGGATGTGACATCATGAAGGTGACAGTCTCATGACGGGTTTTGCAGTCATTGGTTGGTAAAGGGTTAAAATCTTAATATATATATTGATAGCAATTTATAGAGGCACTGCCTTGGGCCAAGATACAAGACTTGTACTATGCAATGGCTATGACACAGTTAACATGCTGTAACTCCCTTGCATGTCTCAACAAGTTGAGAATGGCCTTGGTAGCTAACTTACCTCGGAGTAAAAGGCCACAAGGCAGTTGCACAGTGGCCATTTTTCAATGGGTTCCTTCAGGATGGTGTGGTCGGAGAAGACGATCACCCTGATATACTCCTGCTGTTCCAGTCGTGTCAAGATACTCCGCATCGGAGAAGCGTTTGTCTGAAGTACAAGGGAAGATCACCTGTATGATTATGACATCATAGGGAATCGGTGGGGTGTCACTTCACAACTGGTTTGTGAGGAATTCTTGTTCTTGGGTTACAGGATCATGATGGATGAATATATTTTCACCAACAGACAGACACAAAGGTATTGCTTCAACCCTGCTGCACATGCAGGCACAGGGTGAAAGTCTCTGGGACAGGTCACCTCTAGCTCTAATAATGGGAGGGGCTGCAGCAGACAATGTGTCTGAGCTCATTCCCAGACAACCGCCTTGGGAATGGGACCAAACTACACATAAGTTATTTGTTGATAGTCGTATTTGTCAAAAGAGGCAGATTTTCATGCAGACTGACCTTCTTAGCCATGGCACAGATGCCCACGATTGTATATCTGCAGTCGACGGACGCCCTCCGAAGCTGCTCTACCCGCGTAGCTACTGAAGTCGTTGGCAAGCTGTACTTCCGCCAACTGGAGTGATGGTAGTTGTGCTTCTCCGGCAGCTCCATCTCTAACGTACCACTGTACTGCACTTTGATAGTCACGTGATTTTGGGGTTAAATTAATAAACGAGACTAGTTTCGAATTTCGGAGAGGGTATACGGTTTGGGAACGAGACTAGGTTAATAATAGCTAGTCGTCGTGCAATGGCAGGGTCTCCCTGCCTGAGGATTGCCGGTGCTGGAGGCGAGGAGGATGGGGACGAGTTCAGCACACTGGAGCAACAGATGTGCCATATGTAAGTAATGTGGCATGGACGGTGCAATCAGGAGCTCAAAATCATGGTTTGATCATGATCACAAATTATAAAGATCAAGATGGATTTCATGGCCTATGGCAACTAGAAGCTTCACATCACAAATTATGCTGCTTGCTGACATGATTGCATCACATAATGATTTTGCCCTCTAGTTTTTTAGTCTCGGTATCTGACTCCACAGGGGAGTAGCAACCAATTTTGATCTAGTAAGGCCAGTGGCGTAGCCAGGATTATTGAATTGGTAGGGCACTGTCTATGCATGCTGCCGAAGGCAGTGCATAGAGGTGCGGACGCGGAAAAAAATTTTCACGTTAACTTTTCAGTTATCAGGATGGGCTCTCATGGCACCTTCGTGCTTTGCACTTCAAGTTCAATATGTACGAGGATCGATGCTGCAGAGAGACGTTTTGTCCGGTGAAGGGGGGCCTGAACCGGAGCACCTGTAGTCGCAATATCAGCTGGTGGACCGCTGGGCTGGGACGAGTCGCTCCGGATGTCTCTTCACAACTGACACGAGGTTTTTTTTTACTGGCTGCTCATCTTCAGTCACGTGTTCCACTAGCCTCGTCCCCCGGCCCTATTGAAACTGGGAACGAGGCTAGTGCATGGCTACTCTCGTACCCAGGGACGAGACTATGCATGACGGGCTGGGAACGAGGCTAGTCGAATGGCACGCTTGCTAGCGAGCAGCACAGCTCAGGCGTCTGCGGAGAGTTTTCCAAACAAAAAAGTAAGACACTGAAAAATCTAGTACGGCCATGGCCGTACTAGCCGTACTGGCTCCTACGCCCCTGCTCCACTGTGCGTGAGAGTCTGGTACCGAGACTACCAGGGCGCCGACTACCAGTCCATTTATGATTTGTGCATATTTTCACCCTGATGCAGCTGTCTGATGCAGTTTGCAAAGTACACATGTCCGAGATGCAACATCCGCTACTGCTCTGTGCTGTGCTACAAGAGTCAGGTAAATCCTTCAACCACATCGTGTGGCCCTGCCTCATTCCCAGCCTCCAATGCACTGCTGGGTGGGTGGGGGGGGGGGGGGGGGGGGGGGGGGGGGGTGGGTCTGGGAATGAGGCTATCCCGCCTCCTTTGTGAGGAGGCTGAGAATTGAGGAATGGTTCTTGGCTTTCTAGTGCAGCCAATTTTCACTTTACTCCACCCAGAAACATGCACAGTGTTCTGAAAGCTTCTATCGTGACTGTTTCATGACTGAACTTCAACAGAGGAAAGGAAAGTACGTACATTGCCTTTGCATTGCATTGTATCTTCCTCCTTTCACCTGTCCTCCTCTTTTCTCCCTTCCCTTCTCTGCTCCTTTCTGCTTCCCTCCATTTCCCCACTCTCATCTCTCCTATCTCTTCTGCTCCTTCCCCCTCCCCAACTTCTCCGTTCCTTACTTTCTTCTCTTCCTCCTCCTGCTCTCCTCCTTTTTCCCACTCTCTTTTCCTCCCTGCCTGTCCTTATCTCCTCTCTTTCCCTCTTCTCTCTCTCCCTCTCCCACTTCTCATTTCCTTCTCCTTCCTCTTGCTCCTTGCCGCATCTCCGTCCTTCCCTCCTTCCCCATTCTCTTCTTTCATCTCTGATCCTCAATACTTCTTCCTCCTCTTCCTTCCCCTGCCCCGACTTCTTTCCTTCTCTTCCTTTTTCCCTCCTTCCTCCTCCTGCTTTCCTCCTTGCCCATTCTCCTTCCACTGCCCTTTCCACCTCTTCTCTCATTTATCTCCTCTCTCCCCTCTTCTTCTTCCCCCCCCCCCCCCCCCCCCCCCCCCCCCCCCAATCCATGTAAACAGTCCTGAAGAAAAACGTCAAATGTTGGAGATTTTAAGAAAGTTGGAAGAGAGGGGAGATGATGTGGACGAAGGAGGCGGGGACACACGGAGCCTTGAGGAGAGACTAGCGGGTTTAGACCTGGAGAAAGAGACAGAAGTAGTATGGCAACGTCTAACACCATCAGAACAGAGAGAATTTCAGGAAATTGTCATGAGTGGAAAAATGGGGCACCTGTTGTCTGCGTACACACCCTGGTGGGAGGTGAGCATGGGAGGGGAGGGGTGTGGTGCATGGGGATAGCAGGAGGTGAGGGCGGGGTGGGAGGTGAGGGTGGAGTGGGAGGTGAGGGTGGAGTGGGAGGTGAGGGCGGAGTGGGAGGTGAGGGCGGGGTGGGAGGTGAGGTTAATTCATTATTAGTAGGCGAAATGGGAGTAGGCGAAGTGGCACAAAACCGAGTGGGAGGTGAGGGCGGGGTGGGAGGTGAGGGTGGGGTGGGAGGTGAGGGTGGAGTGGGATGTGGGAGGTGAGGGTGGAGTGGGAGTGAGGGTGGAGTGGGAGGTGAGAAGTAGGTGAAGGTACATGTCACAACTTACACCCTCAATGAATCGATGATGGTTGGATTGTCTTCCCAGGTGACCAGGCATGTTGTATCCTTAGAGAGCTCTGAGAGTGACCAATCATATTGCAGCATTCCTGAGGTGCTCAGCAACATGCCTCCAATCAACAGCTTGATAAAGGTAACCAAGGTAGTCGTTAGTTATCATCCACTAGCACTGTTGTGATAACACACCCACACCCACACGCACACACACCCACAACACATACACACACACACATGCACACATGCACACAGGATGGGAATGTCTCCCCTCACATCCACTACAGTATCCTGAATGTGCTCTACGCCTATGCCTACACTGTGAGATTGTTCAATGGCGGCCATCACGAGTTATCTCTGCAAGCAAGCCAAGTAAGCAAAGAGAGTTGCACGTGCTCACTGCCTTCACTTCAAATAACCAACACCTGGAGGTCAGAGCCCTGGCCTTCACCTGTAGCCTCATTTCCAGGCCTCCACTGAGTCCACTCCCAGCCTCGTTCCCAGGCCTCCATTCCCAACTTTGTCGCTTGCAGTATGAAAGGGTTGGCCTAAAAGCAGGAATGGGAAATGAGGAACTGAGAAATGAGAAAATGGAGGGGGAATGCTCAAGGGGCATCACACTACTATGATGGCTATGGAAAACCCGCATGTAGATGATCACTGAAAAACAGTCAGACATGGCAGATTGCGCAGTAGTCTCGAAACCAGACTCAAACCAAGCCCAGCACAGATCGGTTCCAACACACGATACACAAAATGGTATCAAAATATCACCACATTGATAATACATGTAGTCCACGATGTAGAGTACGGTATGGCTGGGAGCGCTAGCATGCAGTGAGGTGACTGTCATTGATCTCACGGTCAGCAGCAGTTCCTAGTCAGAGCCGGAGGAGGAGAGCGATACCCAGAGTGCGGAAGAGGGTACGAGTACGAGGTGTGCTCGAACGACACCATGGATCTTGCAGTGGCTTGTGCAGAGCAAAGGTTGGTTTCTAACTTGGCAACCGGTGTTCAGTTTCTTGGGAAAGAGAGCCGCTACTCTAAAGTGTGGTCAATAATTATTACACAAGTATCGGATGAAATCTGACTTCGTCCAGACATAGTGACAGTGCAATAATATTATAGGTTTGTAAAGTTATCTTGAGGCCCGAGTATCACTCCATTGTTTAGAGTCTGTCCTGCTCTCTTCTGTGATGCCCACAGGCTGTGCTGGATGTTTCTGATTGTCTGGCCTCCTCCGCCTCTTTCTGCATAGCTGGAGAGGCCCTTCAGCAGGCAATAGCATCCGCACAACAGGTGAAAAACATGTCTGCATCATCAGTTGTGTAAAACTAGCCTTTTTCCCAAAGCATTTGCGAACTGTTCCCAGGCAATTCCCAGGCTACTCCCCTGCCATATTTTGCACACGTACATAAGAGATGGATTCGCTCAATTCCCTGCTGCTAATGCAAATAGGCCCAATCCCATACTCCCTCAGTGTAACAGAGTTTGATCTGGGAATGAAGCTACAAATTATTATCCATATGAAATAGATCTCTACTTGAGTTGCTGCACCTAGCACGTAATTACACTTGGGAGGTCAACATTTATTTGATGTTTTTCTTTGCTGTCCAATCAGAAGCGAGATCTCTTCAATTCAGCTGAATTCTCTGCCTCTGTACTTAAGGATGTCTGCCACCTCCTCTGCGACCCCAAGTCACATGACTGTCATGTGACCCACGCCCTCTCCGACCTACATGGACTGTTTGGTTCTGCGAGAACGCAACTCAAACTTGCTGAGAAGGGTTAGCCAAAACATTGGAGGGAAGAGTGTGCATCAAATATTAGTGTTTCTGTGATCACATTATCTCTTGCCATCAGTAGAAGTGTTTTGCAACCAGGATCAATAATCTCTTGATCAACGAAATCTTGTTTGATCTTGCGCCAATTGAGAATTCGATAATCATCTCTATGGTCAAAGGTTCAGTTCAGTTCATTATAATTTGATAATTAAGGAATGCTGCATCGTGGTTTTCCTGCCAGGAGCCCCATTAACATCATCATCACTGAACTCGCTTTTGCTCAAACTTGTTTTTCTGGAAGGGCAAATTCCTTTCTTTAAGGTGAACCACTCTACAACAGGGCTTTAGTGGGATTCGAACCCAGGACTTATGACTATAGGCAGCCATTTTCTGCAAATGAAGGGTTAGATCGCTGATCTTGTCACTCGGAGTTTGCATTGGTCCCTTGATTGTCTCCTGTGAATTACCTGGTTGCAAATGCTTCTATATCCAGTGTTTTCTCCACCTTGGTTTCAACCTTGTCCACCCCCTTCCTCCATCCCTATACCCCTTCCTCCTGTCCCTCTACCCCCCCCCCCCCCCCCCCCCCCCCCTTCCTCCATCCCTATACCCCTTCCTCCTGTCCCTCTACCCCCTCCCCCTTCCTCCTATCCCTATACCCCTTCCTCCTATCCCTATACCCCTTCCTCCTGTCCCTCTACCCCCTCTCCCTTCATCCTATCTCTATACCCTTCTCCCTTCCTCCTGTCCCTCTACCCCCTCCCCCTTCCTCCTATCCCTATACCCCTTCTCCCTTCCTCCTGTCCCCTCTCCCATCCCCATCATCCAGGGGCTGCCTGCCCTGGTGCTGGGTCAAGACCGTTGTGGCTGGCCCAAAAGAAGCTTCTCTTTCTCACCTCCTGGGCTAATGAGAACTTTGACCTCCTCATTCCTCTCGCTAGAGTGGTGGAACTAGAATATGGTACGATGGTTGGCTTGTGTCCAGGCTACGCCCCTGCGTGGGGACACCTACCAATCTGTATTGGGTCAGAAATTCTTCCAGCTGAAATAGTTTGTGCCGCATCCTTCAGAGGGGATGTACAGCCGTCTGGGGTATTAGTATTCAGTTGCACGTTAGCCATTCCACATGGTGGTTTCTTGCTGAAACACCAAGCACCCAGTACCACTGTCATAAAAAAGAAAACGCATTATTTTGTGACATAAAGAATGTGTGGACAGGCGCAATTACCAACAACAGCACCGTCAAAGCCCATACATCAGGTTATGATTTGTCGCCCTCATAGACTCTCTAGTCACAGCTATGACCGCAGGTCAAAACTCTGACCAGCTTTTTTGAGCACTTTGACCGTTGATTTCTGTGGGTTTGACTTACATGTCTGTAGCATTGACTTGCATGACCGTTGACTACACACACCTTTTGCCATTTGATCCTATATTATAGTGTAACAACGCCACCCATTCTTAGTACCGGTATGTGGTTGTTGGAGTGACCCCTCCTGTGTTAGTCACATGAGAGACAAGTGGATCTCTTTTATCAAAGGGGGAATAATCATAGAGCATTTGATATAGCACAAAGGAAAAGGTACATAGGACGTTTCAGCCCGAGAGCCTTCATCAGCGTTTTGGCCCGAGAGCCTCTATCAGCGTTTCAGCCTGAGAGCCTTCATCAGTTGTGCCATAGCTGGCACAACTGATGAAGGCTCTTGGGCCGAAACATCTTTTCCTTTGTTCGCTCAATGATTGTTCATCCCTTTGATATTGCGCAATGAGCCTGTATAACATTATGGATCTCTTTTATTGATGCCCCAAGTGTAACTAGTGTTTGAGATCTGCAGGTCTGATTTGAGCTGCATTGCTGCTCCATGCAAGCACTTCAAACTTGAAGCAAATTGATGACTGTCAGACAAGTCTTGTTCAACCCATGTAGAGACAGTGATGAGTGAGCTGGTGATACAGAGGGAGATGGAGGGTGAATTGAAGCAGGAAAGGAGGGAGGGTACGAACAAGACACACGATACAGGACACAAACTGATAGAGGAACTGAACTGATCAACTTCACTGATAAAATTCAATCATTGTACATCTGATCCCTTCCACCTCATAATACACACACACAGAGATGCACACAATGTATTCTGTTGTGCATGACTTCAAACTTAAGCACTTACGCATAGCTATAGAGTTAACGGAGTTGGAAACGTGCAATGGATGTCCATCTCACCTGCAGAACTCGTAGGAACCCCGCTATCTCCAGATCCCGTGAATTGCCATAATTTGAGAACAGTTCTGTGTGACTAGGTTGACATAATTTGCCTCTTCACTGAGCAAACTACATACTGATATCATATATCTACGTCTGACCTCCCTTGTTCAAGAGAGGCTGTTCAGCTGACTGCATGGCGATATGGTCTGCCAATTAACTGGTAGCGTTGAAATACGATAGCTCTATGCTCTGACGAGAGCGTTTGAACCACCTTGTAGCTTTTACTTTTTGAGCTAGTCACAATTTCAAAATTTGGCGTGAAGTCATGGTAGCGCGAATGCGCAACAGGTACATCCAGTTTAACGTTTAAATACTGAATTTGTACCAAGTATTGCAGGAAGTTGGGATGGCTCATTTGTTTGCAGACTGGGGTCTGAATATTTGCCTCCTCAATAATCAAATAAGAATCTGGGCACCGATTCTCGACTCCCGGCCTAGCAGCCCGAGTATGCCGGTTCCCTCGATCACCGAAGCTAAAGGTGTTCCAGTTGAAAGCAGGTTATAGAGCAAGCAGCAAGTGACAATTTTGTAAACAAATGATAAATG
This sequence comes from Axinella damicornis, assembly GCA_963931865.1. Taxonomy (NCBI): domain Eukaryota; kingdom Metazoa; phylum Porifera; class Demospongiae; order Axinellida; family Axinellidae; genus Axinella; species Axinella damicornis. Next base: position 18,995,024 of record OZ007507.1, on the reverse strand, counting down.
GACTGCCTGTGGAGTAATCAGAACTTCATTTCAGTCTTTTAGAGCTTATTAGGGGAGGGAAGGTGGAGTGATTCATTGAATCAAGATCCCATTGCTTTGAGCTTATTGTACCTGCAAAATCCTCAGTGTGAAAGGGCACTGTCATGAAATGTGGAAGAAAAAAAAAAGATACATGCTCGAACTTTGAGGTTGAGCTTTGGAAGAGTGAGGTCGGTATTCCGCCTTTCCATTGTACCTTTTAGCTCGGCTGTATATACGTAGCTATGCACAGCCTGTGTCGCCGTGTAGCCTCGACCTCCCGAGTCGCCATTCGCCTTGAGTTCAAGGTAGGGACTGATATACTATCACATCAGGAGCTTATGAGCGGCGAAGCTATGGTTCAAGTTCAAAGTTCAAAATATGGCGGGTCCGCTGGCGCGCATGCGCACCCGGATACATCCGGTTTGGGTATAAATACTGAATTTGTACCAAGTTTTGGCGGGATGTCGGGATGGCACACTCGCTAAGCACTTGCTTTACAGCCTGGGGGTTGAGTGTTCGCCTCCCCAATAACCGAGTACCAGTCTGGGCCACTCCGTACACACCGGTTCTCGACTTCCCGGCCTAGCAGCCTGAGTACGCCGGTTCCCATCTGACCACCGAAGCTAAAGTTGTTCTGGTGGAAAGCAGGTTGCCCTCCTGTGATTCCAGTCATGCCTATCCAGCGCTCCTGAGGCTTACACTTCGGTGTCTGACCTGTCACGGAGGGATATGGGTTGTTGCTAGGCCTTTTTTTTTTTCTTCTTTTTTCTTCCTTCTTCGTCTTTTTTTGTGTTGTCCTTTTTTGTTTATGTTCATGGAAGGATGAGGGAGGTTTGTTCTTATTTGTTGCTTCTTTGTAATATTATAGTAAAAATAATATAATGCATGCAGGTTTAATACTGATAGTCCAGTAGTGATGCATGAACCTTGTGCATGAGAATAATGACATTGTGGTTCAGATGTGACATAGCTACTATTGTGATACACTGATTCATGATTGTTCTCTTGTTTAGAGTCCTGCACATGCAAGCAGCCAGGTTTTGGGACACTCCAGTGATGAATATGAACTGGCACTGTGCCTATACTTCCTTGGATTTCAGAGCATGTGCTGTCTCTTCACGAAGCTGGTTCTTTAGCCTCGTTCCCAGGCTCTCGTTCTTCCGAACGAGAGCCTGGGAACGAGGCTACTGGTTCTTAGGCTCATCTTGTGATGGTCCTGTCTGCTCTCTTGGACTCTGAGAGGGGTTCATGCATGGGGATATATACACATGTAGCATGACAATATTTATCAAAGGGAAGAGCTTATCTTCATTGAGTATTTCCGATTATTTACCATGACTATAATTATGTCTGTGCTAAAATGAATGTGTATATAGCTGCTGTAGCTAGAGAGAAAGCAATGTTGTTTTAGTTAACTAAAACTAAAACTATAATGCCTTTTAGTTTGGCATATTTCACTTTAGTAATTAAAACTAAAACTAAAATGAGGACTGTCTCAGCCTGTTAATTAGAAGTACAACTAAACTACAATGAAAATCACCCAAAAATGGTGGTTACTAAAACTAAAAGAGCCTTTACTAACCCTTTTGAGATTTAGTAATTAAAACTAAAACTAAACTAAACAATGCGACTTCTACCTAATTAAAACCAAAAACTAAACTATTTCAGTTTTAGATAACTAAAACAACATTGAGAGAAAGGTGGTTGATGAATCATGCAGCAGCACTTAATTTATCCATGAAAGGGTTAATACAGGTGCATGCATCCAATTTAAAATCCTACACAGAACAATAAATATACCTAATTATGCACTGCATGGCTTATATATAATGGTTGAGGAAATAATTATTTCCACCCATTAATTATATACATGCATGATGACACACGCATTGGATGGTCTGGGAACTGGCCCTCTCCACGTACGGAAGGATCTGGGAACGATCGAGACTATGCGCTCATACAGTGTATATAAATTATAGCTACTATAGCTATATATATACCTCCATGAACCAACCATGCACACGTCAAGACGTGTGCTGGGAACCAAGTCACAGGTGAGTGAACAACTCCATGAAGAAACAATTTGCTACCAAGGGAGTTAATGGGGTACGACTTTATTGTAAGGGTTATTAGTTTCAGTGATTAATTATTGTTCACTCATCAAAACAAGACAGTTCTAGTGAAAAGAATAGCATCTTCATGTTTGCATATCATGGTCCGTGCAAGTGCCAGGTCAGCACAGAGCACACTCAAATATTGGAAGACATAAAATTAATTAATTTGGCTATTCTATGTATTGTCCGGAGTCTCATTCCCAGGCCCGCACTGTTTTCGGTTGCACGTTTGTGGAACTGAAAACGGCATGGGCCGGGAACGAGGCTAGAGCTTCAGGACAAATTGTGAAGTAATCTTTATAGCTACATGTAGGAGACTAGTCTTCAGATTCTATAGCAAATAGTCGGGCCCACATTGGCTAAATTCTCCTAAAATATTCATTAAAAAGGTATACATTGAGGTCTGATCACAAACCATAACAGCATATACAGGAAATTTTAAAGTGTGTGCATTTCCAAGTAGAGTATTCCTAATATGGTTACAAAGAAAGAATTTGCTGCTGTAGCTTACAACAGGTGGTGATTCTACCTACTAAGATTATGCGTACGCTGACAGTTCCCATTTTCAATACTACCACACAATAAAGGGGAGCAACACACACACACCCTAGACAAGCGTAGTCGACGTTTGGGACTTGTCTCCCACCTCGGTCCCCTCTGCCTCAGCCTCTGCTGTCTCTGTGGCTTGCTTCTGAGCCTGGAATGTCGCGATGGTAGCATACTCCACCTGTGGGGTAACAAGAGGTGTGTCAGGCGGTTAAAGGTTGAGTGAGTGGATCAATGGAACAAGAGGGTTAAAGGCAGAGTCAGTGGATAGAAGAGGTTTAAAGGCTGAGTCATTTGACCAGTGGTAACAAGAGGGTTAAACGTTGAGTCAGTGGATCGGTGGTAACAAGAGTCTTAAATATGTTGAGTCAGTTGATCAGCGGTAACAAGAGGGTTAAATGTTGAGTCAGTGGATCAGTGGTAACAAGAGGGTTAAAGGCTGAGTCAGTTGATCAGTGGTAACAAGAGGGTTAAACATTGAGTCAGTGGATCAGTGGTAACAAGAGGGTTAATTAAAGGCTGAGTCAGTTGATCAGCGGTAACAAGGTTGAGTCAGCTGATCAGTGGTAACAAGAGGGTTAAACGTTGAGTGAGGGATCAGGGGTAACAAGAGGGTTAAACGTTGAGTCAGTGGATCAGTGGTAACAAGAGTCTTAAATGTTGAGTCAGTTGATCAGCGGTAACAAGAGGGTGAAATGTTGAGTCAGTGGATCAGTGGTAACAAGAGGTTAACATGTCCACACTACGCGTGCACACACACACACACACACACACACACACACACACACAGAACTCACGGGTTCCTCAGCAGCTTTCGGTACACTCTCTTCAGGTGATTTATCTGAGGCTTTCTTAAAGGTCTCCAGATCAGCATAGTGTAACTCTTGCGGTGGGGACTGGAGACAAAGAACGAGGATGGTTAGTAACGGCAGAGGAATCATAGTTACCATTCACTCAATGCTATGTCACTGCTCTGGGGCGCCCACGCACAATCAAACCCTTTCAATGCCTAGGGTAACTCGTGCGAAACTGTATACTGCAAGCAATGAAAGCTGGGTGGGTGGAGGGGAGGGAGGCTGGCAATGAGGCTAGTCCACAAACCAATCTGGTGGACTCATAAGACAGGAAGGGAATGCTTCACTTGCTAGTTACTGTAGCTGTCATGGCCACAGTCTAGTGGTGACCGTTCCTCAGCCTGATTCCCATAATGGTCTAGGAATGAGACTAAGATCCCAGAAGACACCCTTCTGAGCTTAGACATGAGCCTGCAGAGTCCTGCATGTAACACAATCCATCCAGCAACTGAGCAGAAGAAGTGAAAGTAGTGGCGAGGATCTCTTTCAACTATCATGCCTGGCATCTTGATCTACAATGTACAGTTGTACACATTCAGCATGCAAGGTTTCACACAAGATACCCTGGGAGGGATCCCACTCTCCAAAACCCCAAATTGCCAATACAAAAGTGATAGCGTACCTTCTCCCCTCCATTGTTTGTGTTAGCGTTGCCCTGGAGGTCCATGCCAATGTCAATGTCACCAACCTCCTCAACCTTCACGCTGCGCCTGTGTGTGTGTGTGTGTGTGTGTGTGTGTGTGTGTGTGTGTGTGTGTGTGTGTGTGTGTGTGTGTGTGTGTGTGTGTGAGTGTTGTGTTGTGTTGTGTGTGTGTAGTATGGTATGTGGTATTAGTGTGGTGTGTGGGTGGGGTCAATGACCAAATATATATGCACTCTGATTCAGCACAACACACACACACACACACAACACACACACACACACACACACACAACACACATGCACACACACACACACACACACACACACACAGACTCTGGTCTGGAGCATGTCTATTTATATGATGAAGATAACACACTCACTTTCCTCCTTCCACGTTGTAACTCTCACCACCACCTAACAGGAGGAAGGGGAGGGAGGGAGGGAGGGGGAGGGAGGGGAAGGGAGGGAAAGAGGAAAGGAAATGGGGAAGGTAAATCAGTGCTTTGTAAAGCATTAATTTTGTCCACCATGTTGGATCAGTGACTCAACCTGTACGTACACAAATGTGTAGACCGGAAGGATAAAGATATTCGTTCACAAAACCCCAACCAAAACAAATCAAGTCGTGAAAAGTTCTAAACATCTCTGCCTGGGATATTATAATGTCCCAGCCTTGGATGCTATAATGTCCCTGCCTTGGATACTATAGTGTCCTTGACTTGCAATTGGATACTATAATGTCTCTGCCTTGGAAACAATCATGTCCTTGACTAGGATGTTCCATACCACGTCCCTGCCTGGGATACTATAACACCATTGTCCTGGATACTATAATGCCACTGCCCTGGATACTATAACATCACTGCCCTGGATACTATCATGTCTCTGCCTTGGATGCAACTGCCTTGTATATATGAGTGACACATCATGTCACTCATTGACATTGCATCTTAGCACTAGTGATGGCAATCAAATCTCATTAGCAATCGTAACCAAATAAGGAAAAATAGGCTGAGATCCATTACAAGCCTTGAAAAGCCAACAGCACTCGCTCAAATGAACCACCACAGCGACTGAATCCGAATGTTTGTGGTTGACAATCCGTACTTTGTAGTATTGTGTGATATTGCAGCAGTCAATATCGTAATGCGAACGACAATCGTGACTGTCATGATGTAATATGCACTTCAAAACACTCAATGTTCACTACATGATCAATAATCTTGATACCATAATATTTCTAGTACATGCATTTGTGGGTTTTGAAGGCAATTGTTTTCTGATTGCGCATGGCATTGCATAACAGTGTGAATTGTACAGTTTGTGTACCCAAAACAGCTCCAAATTCTAAATTGAAATCAGTCTGACTACCCACACCATCACCATCCATCCCACCATCCCCACCCCCACCATCTCCACCATCACCACCATCCCCACCCCCACCATCTCCGCCATCCCCACCCCCACCATCACCGCCATCCCCACCATCTCCACCATCACCGCCATCCCCACCCCCATCTCCACCATCACCGCCATCCCCACCATCTCCACCACCACCGCCATCCCCACCCCCACCATCTCCACCATCACCGCCATCCCCACCATCCATCACCATCACCATATATTCACCATCCCCACCCCCACCATCTCCATCATCCTCACCCCCACCATCACCGCCATCCCTAGTTTCCTAGTTTAGGGCAACAAAAGGCCAACAAGCTACTCCTTACCACCTGCGCACCCCCTGGCCTTGTTGTGGTGAACAGCCCAGCCATTTGGAGAATATTTTGGCTCTGGGTGGTTTTATAATCCTCTTCAGTCAGGCAACAAAGAAGCCTGTCAACACCATCCAACCACTTGACTACTCCTTATGGACGTCCTGTCAGTGTGACAGGATGGAAACAGAGCAGCAACTTCTTACCATCTGACCTTGTGATGGTCACGTTCTCAGCCAATGGAAGAGTATTTGGCTCTGGGTGGTGTCATAATTTAGTCCTTTTTTGTCAAGCAACAAGGAAGCCCATCAACGTCAGGACCTCTTTAGGGACATCCTGTCAGTGAGGAAGGACGTAAGGTGCGTCTCTGTGATCAGGCCTGAAGGTGGTGTTAACTAGAAGATGTTGGAGGTTTTTCTCATGTCCTACACCTTGTATTGGACCACTGGACAACGATCAACAACTGCACTGCACCGTCAATAAACCACCTCGCTAGACACGAAGTCGACCGCCTGCTCATCTCTATGCAATGAGCAGTGGGTCAACTTAGGTAGTCTCGTTCCTAAAAGTGATCCGTGCTGGGGTTGGTTGGGTCTGGGACCGAGACTACAACTTAGGTTGCTATGGTACTGGGAAATTGTTGTATAAGGAAGGTCTGGGGGTTCGCAGGGATACGGCACCATCATGACACCGTATCTAACATAGTGATGCCACAGAAGCTCGGTAGTAGTTTAATGTCATTGCATGAGTAGGATGAACGAGATGACTCAGCATCCGGGAGGACACACAGAGGGTGAAGTGTCCAGTTGCATCATGGTCGCACCATATTACGTGCAAAACCCTCCCTGGCCTTCCCTCCCAAACAGCGAGACAAGATGTGGAGGTAAGAGGCTAATAACTTACTAGGCAACTAACTGGTTGCTATGGTGCTAGGTTGCTATGGTAATAGGTTGCCACGGTACTTGGTTGCTATGGTACTTCTGTTGAATCTCCCCAAAGAGACACAGGCATCACTGTGAAGCCCTAGAGGTTGGCAGTTGCTAATGGCTACCAATTATGGCAGCAATACAATCATACTCAAAAATGCAAACACCATACCAACTTGGATGCCTTGGATGCCTGTGGGATTGCATGGAGGTCCTGCTCACTAGAGTGTGTACACATACACCACCATCTCCCCCTCCATTGTTGGCATCAACTCAGCTGCCCACTTCCAGAGTGGTGTCACTGTGATACCATATTCAGGGCAAGGAGTGAGGACGTCAGAGCATAGAGAAGGAAGAGTTGCACAAAACAAGCAAGCAGCACGAGGAGGGTGACAGTCCCAGGAGACGCTCCAGAGGACAGGACGTCAGAGCATGGGGAAGGAAGTGGGGACGGCTGGTGATTGGACGAACAATTCCAAAAGAAGCAAGCAACACGAGGAGGGTGACGGTCCCAGGAGATGCTCCAGAGGACAGGACGTCAGAGCACGGGGAAGGAAGTGGGGACGGCTGGTGATTGGACGAACAATTCCAAAAGAAGCAAGCAGCACAAGGAGGGTGACGGTCCCAGGAGACACTCCAGAGAACGTCGTCCTGAGAGCAAGGAGTGGTCTCCACTGGTCGAGGGATGTTTGCGATAATTTGGACTAGAGCACAGGGACTACTCTTGTTACACAATGTGGTTTGGCTAGCCATCATACTTTACACCACAGTGTGTGGTGTGAGCACTGGGGTTTACAAACACCATGTCAGGGTTGTTGATACAAGCAAGAGGCCAGTTTGTCACCTTCTTGGAATGTGGGTTTATCACAACTACTCTACACAAGAGAATTGTTATATCAACTATATAACTATTCTAGGGTTTGTACGCGCCGCACACACACACACACACACACACACACACACACACACTCGCACATACTAACACACAGACGCACACTAGAAGTTACGAAAGGTGAAATATCTCCCAATGAATGGTACGTGTAAATCCCAGCAATTGAAAATCCGAGCACAACTCATGAAGCCACAAACTCGGGAGCTGATATGCCCCTATACAACTTCAACACCTGCACTATGAATACCATTGGTTGGTCTGAGCTCGGCAGACTCCATGGATATCAATACGATAGCTCTTAAACTTTAGAACTTGCTTTGTCACCGCAGCTAATACTTGGCCCTGCCACCGTCTGTGTGCAGTGAAGGAGAGTACAGGAAGAGTGCCCACCCAGTCTCCTCCCCCTCAGCAGCAAAGGCATGCAGTTACGGTGGGAACTTAGCAGGAGGGTGATGGCCTGACCTTCATAAAAAATCAGCTGAAGTATGGGCAGCACATGAAAGGATGTGGACAACGATTCTTGTACTCACAAGACAAGACACACCAGGAGGAGTGGTGTGTACATGAGTTGCAGTATACACACCACAAGACCAGCAGCCTGACAACTGTTACCATGCAAACCAAACACAAGTGCTTTTATGTCTTCTCTGATCTCTCTCTCTCTCACAAATTGACAAGGGATCGATCGATCCATTGCTCTCTTTCTTATGTACATGTGCATACCCCCACACGCACACGTGTGCGAACACACGCATGCGTGTACGCACACAATGCCACACACACACAACGAAAACTGATCTCTCTCTCCATCCCTCTCCCTCCCAGAAAGCTTGGCTTCAGGCGCAGGCTATACACTGTCTTAGTACAAAGGTACTCTCGGTAGCCTTGAACCCAGGCGTGGAGGGGGTGCCTGGGTTCGAGGCTAGTACTCTTGGGTGACTAGACTACAGCAAACGGGATGAAGAAGCTCCTCAATTGGCGGACTAGGAGACCCCACTGCTGTACGCAGAGGCAGAGGTACGGGAAGGGCTTTGAGTCTGTGACCACACACTGCTTCTGTTTGCGATGTCGGTACAGTGGGGTCTCTGTTTACTGAGACCTGATTTCACCAGGTGGGTGGGCAATTACTGATGTCTGACCAGCCAAATGGAAGGACAACAAACAAACAGACACCTCGACTCTGGTCCCCAACTTGAGAGTTTCAGCTGCTAATGTTAATCCAGTTGTGGAAAATTGTTCCGTGTAGTGATGCGTGGGCACTCGGTGAAGTCACATGAGACTCTGGTTACACCATCGAAGTTGCTATTGTGCACCGACTCAAACTTGTGCTGAAACTAACCTTGGTGGTTATGACGTCATTGGGCAGTTCAACTGTCATTGGCGGTTGGTGATATCACGTACGTACGTACGTGCTAATCGTGGCTATCCATAAGCTAGCCACCCTGGGAACAAGGCTATGTGTAAGCTAGCCGCTTACTAGCAGCCCAGGAATGAGAGGAGAGGTCAAAGTACAAGTTTGTGGATGCAGTCGGTTTGCTGAAGGAACCTTCTTTGCTACACGGAGGTTATGTAACAATGTACAATGTACAACTCATGCAAATAATTTCACTCAATCAGTGTGTGCGTAAAAGAAATCTCAATTTTTCCTCGACATTGATACACTGGCTTTGGCAAAATCTTACTAGCCCCCTACAAACAAATCAAAGCAGCCTTCTCCCACAGAGAACGAAGTACACCGACTATACCCTGGTACTAACACTCCCTCGTACATCAGCAGTGCACTCGCTAATCCACCCACGAACCACTCACTAGCCACTCATTAGCCTTCTCTCACAGAGAATGAAGTACACCTAACACTCCCACCCAAAAGCACCACTCAGCAGTGCACTCGCTAATCCACCCACGAGCCACTCACTAGCCTTCTCTCACAGAGAATGGAGTACACCGACTATGCAGTGTACTCCATCTTTAATCCACCCCCAAGCCACTCACTAGCCCTACAAACCCATCAAAGTAGATTACAAACCAAGACTACTCTATCAGCTACTTAATCTACAGAATTGTAGAAAGGGACTACACCCTATACAGCAGTTTCCTCTCAACAGAGACCAAACATGGTAACTGCCACTTGCAGATTCCTGTTGTGGAACATTGTTCTGCATAATGTAATGTAAATAACCTAACAGCACTCAGGAAGGTACATGACGACTCCGACTTCACCGGCATGATCACCGTCGTGCAGTGACACTCAAATGCACTATCATAGTCATGTAAACGTGTTTGTTCGTCCTGCTTGCAAACCATTCGGCCAGCTAAAAAAAAAAAATGTCCTGCTTGCAATCTGTTCAGGCAGTTAATAATCCATTTGCACTGTTTGTAAAACTGTCCAACACAGTTTTTACTTCCAAGCATTTATCAAAGCAGGCAAAAGATTACAAACTGGACGACCATTTTATAATTATATAGCAGGGTCTCTCACTTCATGAACCAACTGGCCGCACTTGTGCTGCAACTACATGTACCTACAATTCGGTGGTGATAGTCCTAAACTAAAGCATGCATGCTGCTCACTCAGGCTCGTCCCACAATGAAGTACACAACATTACAGTTTCCAACACTAAGGTACACATTTTGAGATTGAATTCCCAAAGGACACATTTGTTAGCAAAAAACATCTGTCGATCCCCATCACACTGCAACACTCCACTCAATCACACCTCACACCTCACCCACACCTCACCCACTCACACCTCACCTCTGTTGCGCAGGACGAGGTACACAATCACCAGGACAATCAGACAGATCAGTGCAACCGCAATAAACCCTCCGACAACACCACCGGCAATCGCACCTGCATTACCTGGGGGAAGAGGGGAGAGGGCCAAGAGGGGAAGAGGGAGGAGGAAGGAAGGGGAGGAATTAAAGGGAGAGAGAGAAGGGGGGACGAAAGGGAGAGGGAGAAGGGGGGAAGAAAGGGAGAGGGAGAAGGGAGAGGGAGAAAAAGGAGAAGATGGATGATGGGGAGAGGGAATCGAGGCAGGAGGGGGTGAAGAGAGAGAGGGAGGAGGGGGAGGAGAGGGAGAGGGAGAAGGGGGAGGAAGAGCAGAGGGGGAGGCACGGGAAGGGGAGGAGAGGGAGAGGGGGGAGGAAGAGGAGAGGGAGAGGTGGGAGGGGGAGGAGAGGTAGAGGGAGAAGGGGGGAAGGGAGAAGGGGGGATGGGGAGCAGAGGGAGAGGGAGGATGGGATGGAGAGAGAAGGAGGGGGGGGGGGGGGGGGGGGGGGAGAGGGAGGAGGGCGAAAGGTGGGAGTTACATTCACGAAAGGTGATACCACTTATACAATCTCCTACATCCATGTGTAACAGTAACCCCCATCACGCCCACACACAGGCAAGGGCATTGAAACACAAGACACTCATCATCACAGGTGAACACACCAGAGAAACAGTGCCACCACTAGGGCAAACTACCGCCTCGTTCCCAGGCCTCGGCCCTCTATCTCACAGTGGTGGAGAAAATGGCACGGCTAATAGACAAAATCTGGATGGGAGGCCTGGGAATGAGGCTAGGCAAAATATGGTCTTGAGGTAATCTTCACATACAGTGAGCATCCAGTGCAACCATGCGTGGTGTCTTGTTCTCTCTATGACACACGCTTTGTTGAGGCTACCAGTTCTCTCGTACCCACAACACAAGAGGGATGTCTACCCCAACAATCACGTTACGGTTATTTATAGAGATCAGACGCACTATAAATAACAGTAAACACCTGCCACAAAAGCATTGTTAGTGTTAGTTACAGAGGAAAAACATTTTGGTTTTTCTTGGCTCACGGCTCAACCCTCAAGTGAACCGAGCTATTGGCCAGACTGATCACACACAATGGACTATAGTTGGCTGAGGGTACAACCAGCGATCCCCACAAGGAAGGGTTAACCGCGAGTTACACAATGTACTTTAACAGTCCAACAGACCCTTCATCATTTCCATTAATGAAAATTTATGTTTCGTATCTAAATTTTGGTTCCAACGCTGAAGATACAACTGTAGTCACTGTAACTACATACATGTACATAAATATAACGATTGAATGAGTTCTTTCAAAACATTTTGTGGGTACTCAGAACGGCTGAAACCAACCAGAGTGTGATACTGATACGTACCATTAGAAAATGCCATGAAATCATAAGAAATTACTGTATAGATATCGGATGAAACTTGACCACACCAAAATTGGGCGTTATTTGAGCTGGTTGAGAGCAGAACAAGCGTAAGGCTGGGGAACCACGAACACCATGCTACTGTCATCCTCCCAGACCCTAAGAATGAGGCACTACTGTCTCCCTGCAATGGGAGTGAAATACCTTGGTAAGGTGTTTAATTTGTACCTCCCGGCCCTTTCAGCCAATGGCTGATCTCCCAAGGGGTAGAGGGGTAAAGAAAGCACTTCACCAGTGAATGCAACAGATACACCACCGTCAGACTGCTTCTTCGCATTCTGGGAAGGACTTTGCGCACCACACTGAAGTTAACCCTTTCACTTATACAAGTACTTGCTGACTTGATTAGTGATTACCAAAACTCTAAGTTTAGGCGCATCAATCATAATCACTGATTTTCAAGAATACCGCTGAGAGAGTTAAGGCCACACATTGGACGGGCTATCACTATCTCTAGTTCATGTCTGAAAATGTCATAGACATTCATTCTTTGGAAGGGATTGGTCGAGCAGACCTTGCTCAGAATAGGAACTGCTCTCTGTACGCCTTCAATATGTTCGTAACCTATTGTACAAGAGGTAGGGACGTACTTTGCTGTGGCTGTGGAGTGTCTGATGGGGTTTGGGTGGTCGGGGGGGGAGTGGTGGTACCCGCTGCAAGGGAGGGAGGGAGGGGAGGGGGATATTAGTACAATGCTATATGCACACCTACACACACACACACACACACACACACACACCCACACACACACACACACACACACACACACACAATTGAAACCTACTTGTAGCAACTTCTACTATTTGGGAATTTCCGGAGAAGTCTGAAGAACCAAACTCATTTTGAGCCTGTGCACTGAAGAGATACACACCTCCTGCCATCAGACCATCTATTGTGAACTGACGTTCCTGTGTATCCATGTAGTCATCGGCTTCCAGAGTGCGGGATATTGTAGTCCCACTAGATGCCAGCACGGCATTCACAACAAATGAAAACATCTGAGGAGGTGCAGTACCAGACTCTGGTGTGCTGAGGGTGAGTAGAACAATACCAGGAGTGTTGGATACACCAACGGGAGGGTCAGGAGCTCGGGGGATGCCTGTACGGGGAGGGAAGACAAGGTTCGTACAAGACGTTGTAAGCGTGATCACACAGTCACAGTTATTGGACAGTCACAGTATACGGTCACAGACTGTGACTATGGTTGTAGCTCTATATTATGGAATGGTGTCAATGAGGAGGGAAACAATAGGAGATGATTAAGAGGCGAGAAAAATGACAGGTCCATTAATTAATGGCAGGTGTGAGTTAATACATATGCACGTCTCCTACCCTTGTCCCTATTATATGTCCCCATGCGGCCTGGGAACCAGCCTTGTCCCCACGCGGCCTGGGAACCAGCCTCGTCCCCACGCGGCCTGGGAACCAGCCTTGTCCCCACGCAGCCTGGGAACCAGCCTTGTCCCCACGCGGCCTGGGAACCAGCCTTGTCCCCACGCGGCCTGGGAACCAGCCTTGTCCCCACGCGGCCTGGGAACGAGGTTACTGGATCTATGGGCAACACAGAAGACAACCTACCAATCAGATGTGTCACACGGTCACACACTGCAGTGCCAGAGCCCATCTCATTGTAGGCAGTTACAGTGAAGGTGTATTCAAACCCTGCCGTGAAGGTGGAGACCTCCAGGGACATCAGGGAAAGGTCAGTCAGGTTCCCATTTGGTACATCCAGCTGGGCGCTCTCCACTCCTTTGGTGGCTGTGATGACCACCCGGGTGAGGTCCAGACCCCCTCTGTGTGTATAGTCCCAGCGGACGGTGATCACACCACCAGCGGATGATGGAGTACCCTGGCAGAAAGGGGCTGGGACTACAGCACAGAGATGAAGCAATCACAATGATACGCTATGGCATCACAGTTAAGCAACAACAGACACAGAGTTGCGTGACCACACACACAAAGAGGTCAGAGATATTCATGTGTTGATATTCATATTGTTAGGATTCTCACAAAACCTGAGGACATGTTTAGTTGTTTATTCAAGCACTGTTATACTACACTCACAGACATGCATGTATGCATACTGTATACACACATGGACGCACACACACACACCACGCGTATGCGCGCATGTGTATGCACACACGTATGCACACTCACACACACACACACACACACACACACAGCAATTTACCAGTGAAAGTCGTATTGGCAAATCCTGGTTCACTCTGAGAACTGTTCCCTGTAACACTCCCAAACTCAGAAATGGCCATCACCTGGAACTGATAGTTGGTGCCTGGAGCCAGCCCGGTCACATTGAGGTCTCTACTGTTATCAGTAGTCTCAGCAGTGACTGGTGTCCCACCACCAACTGGGGTGGCCGTGACCTGGTAGCGAGAGAGTTCCGGGACACCCAGGAACATAGGGGCCTGCCAGCAGACTTGTGCATACGTGGGTCCAATATCCACACTCTGTATTTCGATGGCCGTAGGCGGAGAGGGTGGAACTGAGAGGAGACAGAGTCGATCACTGACACCAGATTGTGGTTATGGAACTCCCACCTGCCTAACTCCCTCCTTCCTTCCTTTCCTCTCTCCCCTCTCCTCTCCTCAACCTCCCCTCCCCTTCTCTCCCCTCCCCTTCTCTCCCTCCTGGGTAACATTGCTAGGAATGTGACAGCTCAAAATCCACAAGACAACTCGGCACACTTCAATAGTAATCATGCTGCAAAATAACCAGCACTTGAAGGTTCTGGTCTAGAGTGTGCACACGGATCTCTGGATCGTAGCTACCTGTATGTAGTCTAGAACTGAATGCCAGCAATGAACATGGACAGTGTAGCATAACTCCTCTAACATGTACAAGCACGGGACCATTGAACATCCTTGTATCCAAAAGTAATTTAATGAAAAGCCAACTGTTTGCACAGTCTACTGAAGTGAATCCTAATTTTGACATTCCATCTCCAGGTATGGTGTGCATGTGTGTGTGTAAGCCAGCCCAGTATACGTAGTGGATTAGCATGATCCATGATCTGTGGACAGCACAATCATGACACACAGAATACGGGAGAATTACTGTAGACAACCCACAGGGACAATATTTTCATGAGTGTTCACTGTAGTCCCTGGGGTTGGCAACGTGGGGGATTCACAAGCCAACAATGTTATTAAATTCCAAGCAGACAGTTTTGGGGTTTGAGGAAGGTTACAGTAACGTACTCACCAACAACAACCAGCAAGATCTGACGCTCAAAGTTGGCGACTGAGTTTTCCACATTGCAGGTCCAGTTGCCAGTTTGGTTGCGTGTGACGCCGGTGATTGCTAGCATTAGGGTGTTCGAGCCTGAGAACTCAGGACCATCAGAGACAGCGGTGCCATTATTGTCTGTCCAAGAGATGGTAGGTATGGGGTTGCCATCAACATTGCTGCCACACACGAGGGTGATGTCACCTCCTTCAAGAACTGCACGTTGAGTGTCTCCAGGTCGATCAATCTCTGGAGGAACTGAGGCAAAAAGTAACATCTGTCAATAGTATTGCTGCACTTTATGGGGAAGACTATCCACCAGACATCACATCAGTGCCAGATCCTACTTTACTCACAGTCATGATCAAGTGGGTATAATAGGTCGAGCGTCCCACAGGCGATACACTCCAACCCCTACCAATACATGAGCCAACTTACACTGCACATCCAGTGTGAGGGATCCCATATCCATCCCCACTACCACACTGGTGTCGTCCAGACGGTAGTTGGTAGCAGTCAGGTTGTAGGTACCAGAATCATCCCTACTGAAGGACTGGAAAGTGATACCAGGGTAGCCGTATGTTACTCGAGTCCCATTCGTGACTACCATTCCATTCCTGGTCCACTGGAGCAGTTGGGGAAAGGGAAATGCCTCTGGAGCCTGGCCAAGACTGATCGTGGTAACAGTCCCACCCCCTACAGCCACCATTGCTCGGTTGACCAAGATAGGTGGCCCTGAAGCACGGGAAAGAAATTTGGTTTAGTCCGTGAATATCATTCACAGTGGTCTCAAACTGTAGAACAGGTTAGCAGGCACTTACGATAGATTCTCAGGGGGAAGTCAGCTGCGAGGGTGGGAGGGTTTCCTCCCAGTCCACAGGAGATGGTTACTCTGTCCAGGTCTGCAGTTAGCCTCAGTATGGTGAAGTTTGTCCGGTAGGTGGAGTCGGTAGTATTGGGTACTGGTTCTCCAACTATCTCAAAGTTTGTATCAGTATTAAGAATCAGTGAAGGACCACTACCTCTCTCAATGAACCATTCTGTGACCCTCTGTGGCCCCCCAGCCTCCCGCAGCAGTGTGCACATGATGGTGATGTTCTCCTCCCCCTCATTTCCGGCTAGTGTGCTCCCATCTTCAGGGACAGACTCTTGCACTAAACCAAAGCCTGTAGAAATCAAGCAAGCAAAGCTGCTGGCAAAACATGATATAGTCTAGCCCTATGTATATGCGGGTCATATTTTTCAGGCGATCGAAGCGAAACAGCTGACACTTCAGGGACAGCAGTGCAAGTGATATCCCAATGACTCTGGTCAGCCTTTTCTCTGTAACACTGTTAAACAGTTTAGCAGCAGCGTTCTGGGACAAAGGTCATAATCACCTAAACTCCCGGCGGCTAGGCTAATGTAAGACGCTGCTCAGTTTAGCTATGCACGCACGATAAACAAAAGACTAGCATGGCGATCACAAAAAACGTGCACGATATAATTACTCTGTCACTGAACTCACTGGCATGTACGAAGAGGCAGGCTACCAGAGCCAGCGAGATAAGACAGCGCCCTCTCTCCATTCTGCTAGTATCACAGACACAGTATTACTATCAGTTGATTTGCGGTAACAAACGCACAGACTTCTGTGCTTCCGTGCACTTCCGTTATCTGCAATGGTTGGGGCCCGGGGTGGGGCCAGGTAATCTGTCTGTGCGGGACGGAAATGGGCGGGTCGGGGCGGGACTGACTACAGTACTGACGCACGACCTTTGTACTTTACTTCTAACTCTGCACTAGCCCGAATTGGCATGGTGTACATGTAGTCTCCCCCTACAGTACCGGAGTAGTTTTCTAAGCTCGCTTCTGATTGGTTCACTTAGGTCACTTACGTCATACAGTGCATACTTAGGGTATATTATGGCAGGTTAGGGTGTGGTTTATATTGTTATATAGCCAATAGAATTGAAGCTTTGAAAACCACTCCGGGATAGCTCGTCTCCCCATGCGGTCACGTGAGTCGATCCGTGCTGGGGAAAATTCAAGGGGCTAGTCGCTAGCCTGCTAGACTACTTGTAACTAGGCATGCGTGACTGTCGCCAGGTGCCAGTGCATTTGTAAAGTACGAACGTCTTTAATAATTTGCTAACACATGCACAGACAATGATCAGCGGCAGGCTGGCACTGAATCGATCCTCCCATTGTATCCATATGCCATATCATTGCACTAACCTGAATGTCACTCATCATAGTCTGAATGGCTAATGCAAGACGCCAGAAGACCTGAAATATGCTGCTTGGATGAGACAGCTATAGCCTCGGCCTCCATGCGCAGCTTATGTTGCTTGCAGAGGCTATGAGGTACCATAGCGACATTTTGACTTTCCTCCTATACTAACTAACTAACTAGCTAATTATTGCCCCTTGAGGGGTTAGCTGCCACGATGGTGGCTAATGAGGGCCTGGAGAAGGCAGAGCCTATTGAACCAGGTCCTACTCCCCCGGGGCTGACGGCTTTAGCTAGCTACATCCCCGATGTGGTGTGAACTATTTCAGGTGAAGACGCCTTCACGAACATGTACACCCGACTCATTGGCTATTAAGGTAGAAATGAGTCGACTCCAGCTAGCTATATAGCTACATATTAAAGTTCAGTTGCTATTTGGTCTACCCTAATGGAACTGTATTAGAAATGTGAAATGGTTATTGGCCTGGCAGGAAGTATAGAGCGATGGGTTAGGGTATATTAGGGCCAGGTCAGGTGCTGAATGCGAAGGTGTGTCTGTAACCTTATACTATGTACTTCCTGCCTGGCCAATTTCCACATCGTTAAAAAATTTGGATAAAGAAAATAGTAGCTAGCTGGCTAGCTAGACAGTTTTAAATTAGTGGGGATGTGACAACTACACGTATAGCTAAACATGCATAGCAGGAAGGTGCTGTTTTGGAGGTGAAGTTCAATCCCCAGTGCATAGCTGTCATCAAATCTTGCAGGGGCAACTGGAAAAGCAGCTGGCAATGGGAAACTGCAGTTGGGTGCATGGGGATGGGAAACTGGGTGCATGGGGATGGGAAACTGCAGTTGGGTGCATGGGGATGGTAAACTGGGTGCATGGGGATGGGAAACTGGGTGCATGGGGATGGGAAACTGGGTGCATGGGGATGGGAAACTGCAGTTGGGTGCATGGGGATGGGAAACTGGGTGCATGGGGATGGGAAACTGCAGTTGGGTGCATGGGGATGGGAAATGGTGCATGGGGATGGGAAACTGGGTGCATGGGGATGGGAAACTGGGTGCATGGGGATGGGAAACTGGGTGCATGGGGATGGGAAACTGGGTGCATGGGATAGGAAACTGGGTGCATGGGGATGGGAAACTGGGTGCATGGGGATGGGAAACTGGGGTGGCTGGTGGCCTAGCGGTTAAAGCATTCGACTGCATGCTAATCTAAAGGTTGCAGGTTCGAATCCCACCATTGTCATAGGAGAGATTTTCTTTCTCTCCTAGGAGTTGACTCAGCTCTACCCTTAAAAATGAGTAGGTGTGTTCTTGAAGGTGTTTTCACCTGATACAGTTCACACCGCATCCTTCGGAGGGGATGTAAAGCTGTTGGTCCCGGGGTACTGGTTAATATTAGCATTCATGCTATTCCAGTTACCTCGTTAGCTACTCTACATGGTGGTTTCTTATAAAATAAAATAAATAAATAACTGGGTGCATGGGGATGGGAAACTGGGTGCATGGGGATGGGAAACTGGGTGCATGGGGATGGGAAACTGGGTGCATGGGGATGGGAAACTGGGTGCATGGGGATGGGAAACTGGGTGCATGGGGATGGGAAACTGGGTGCATGGGGATGGGAAACTGGGTGCATGGGGATGGGAAACTGGGTGCATGGGGATGGGAAGCTGGGTGCATTGGGATGGGAAACTGGGTGCATGGGGATGGGAAACTGGGTGCATGGGGATGGGAAACTGGGTGCATGGGGATGGGAAACTGGGTGCATGGGGATGGGAAGCTGGGTGCATGGGGATGGGAAGCTGGGTGCATGGGATGGGAAACTGGGTGCATGGGGATAGCAATGGGAATGTCTGTATCGTTCAATTCCTGTAGCTATGCAAGTCACAGCCTGAGGCGGCATGCCCTGCATGTGAACAAGCATATTAGCTAGCTATGCCAACCAATGGCAGATATGCTTGAGGATGCAGTGCGCATATTGACTTCAACGTATTACTATGAGTCGTTTCCTAAAGCTAGCTATACCAGCCTGCATGAGCACAAGCCAGAACGAGTTACCAGTATAGGGACAGGAGCTATGCCACTGATTTTGTTTGCAGATGGAAGTTCAACATGCACACATTGTCAATTAGCTACAGAAAAGTGTCTGGTTCCCGCCCCCAAAATATAAGGCTACCGTAGGCGCTCTAATTATGCGTCCTTTCTGATTCTGCGTCAAAATTCAATATCTCAAACTTATAATTTCCAATAATGCGTCACACTCCGGGGACTAATATACCGTAGGTATTGTTAATGTTTAATAGCCTTGCACCCTAGCTTCCATTCTGTCTCCTAGCCTGAACCTTCAGTCCATCTGTGGTCATGCAGGTGTTTCCGCTGGCCTTGGTATTTGATAAATAGCTACCCCAAGATGTGACAACATAGTCTCACGAAGCCAGACTCTCTTGCCCGTACGTGTGAGAGGCTAGTTTGGCTTCATGAAGGACAAAGGCATCTCTACGGAGAGAACACAGACATTTCGTGTTCCTGTTTCCCGGCAATTAAAGCCACTGTGGTCACAGAGCTATAGCTTGCCCCCCCCCCCCCCCCCCCCCCCCCCCCCCTCCCTGTCCTATTTCGTGCTTCTGGCTTGCTTTTCCAGTTACCCATCTTCCAGCTGTTAACATTGTGATGCGTGAACGGATGATCCATATAGCAGCTTTGGAAAGAATTAGCTAACTGCTAGCTATAGCTAGGTATAGCTATCAACCATGAGAGATACCAACATATGTCACCCAATTATTTCGCTATGCTACTTATTCAGGGCTTATAACATTTCTGATAACGACAGTGGTATATTATTGAGCCAGGAGATGGGGGGAACTTACAAATTAACTTACAAATTAAGAGTTTTACTAGCACAAGTGGAAAACTAATGGACGCTACTCGCCCAGGCCCTGTATTCACCAGAAAACTGTTTTTACTGCAAGGTTGGAAGAAATGGCTGCCATCTTCTAGGTGAAGCACATGCAGGTGAATCACATGCAGATGAATCGCATGCGGGTCAATCACGTCATGCAGGTGAATCACATGCAAGTGAATCACATGCAGGTGAATCACATGCAGGTGATAGTGAATCACAGGTGTGCATGGTATCCCCTGGATGAAGCTCTGCCAGAGTGGTTCCACGGTGTTAAAGAGCATGTGGTCTTGCTCAATTTCTTCCCAAGATCGCTGTTAAGATGCATGTGTCACTTGCATGCAATTCACCTGCAATTGTGCATCAGTGTCACCTGCATGTGATTCAGTGTCACCTGCATGTGATTCAGTGTCACCTGCATGTGCATGATTCAGTGTCACCTGCATGTGATTCAGTGAATCATCTGCATGTCATTGTGATTCAGTGTCACCTGCATGCACGTGATTCAGTGTCACCTGCATGTGATTCATCTGCATGTCATTGTGATTCAGTGTCACCTGCATGTGATTCATCTGCATGTCATTGTGATTCAGTGTCACTTGCGTGTGAATCACCTGCTCACCTGCATGTGATTTTGTAAGCACCATTCTTGGGAGGTAGCTAGCTATATCTCAGCATGAATTCTTTCATTTGGGAAACCATGATATATATTAACCTTTACTGAGTGTCCACCCTTGCTGCTCTTTCCTGCTAGATCTATTTGCTGTCATGATGGGCTGGCCCATGCATTGACTACGAATTGAGTAGCTAGCTAACCTAAACTGGTCCGGGCAGCATTTCAAGGAAAATAGAGGTTCAAATAAATTGTGCAGGACAGAATATAGTAGCTAAGAGATTGTGGGAGGCGGACCCATTATATTTTAAATGCTTGTTTGCCTGCATGCATGGGAACGAGGATAGATTTTAAATTCTTGCTTGCTTGCATGGGAGCGAGGCTAGATACTCTAGGCAGCAATCTAGGAGTTCTAATGGCTCTATTGGGTGGTTCTAAAGATGGAAGAGAAGCAGGGATATAACAAAGAGTGCCTAGCTTTTGTAACTTTTTGCCGTCTATCAAGCACAGAAATGCATTTCATTAGCTAGCTACTGAGTGGAGATACAAGTCAATGACCACTTGTACATATGCTCTGTGACATATTTTATCTCTGTTGAGCCTGTGTATCCATGTATTGTGTTGTATTATGTCAGGTAAGCGTATTGTCTTGTGCTTGCACGTTCCTTGTGGGCATCTAATGAACTTGGACTTTCACATAGCTAATGTTACTGCATACTTCAAAACACATTTAGCTTATGGGTATGGGCAGCAGGCATATAAGCTATCAACAGGACATGATTGTACTATGGTATAGATTAAACAAGATAATACACTGTACTAACAATCCATGTTTTCTCTGTACTGCAGTTTCGCTGCATTTTTATCACAATCATACGTTAATGAGGCAATTATGAGACGGCATGAATTATGAGACACCCCGTTTTTGCTATATATTATACCTTATCATCATTTGGCCAGGTAGCTACACCCTACCAGCATAGAAGGTTCTGCTATAACTATAACATGCTTGTTGGTATTCTGGCAGTGTTTTTTTTTATTAGGACAACCCATAAATTTCATCACAATTTTATATACCATTTGACAATGTTCAGACAAAGTGACGATGTCTAGAAATTGTGGTGAAGTATGAAACCCATAATTGGTGCTGTCTCATAATTATTACCTGCACCTACTCTATAAGGCTAACAAACACTTTAGCCCCTGTAATTAGTCTCAATGCCTACGTCAGGTGACGTATGTCTATTTATTTACTACACTTTGCGGTAGCTGAAGTTCGGCAACAACAGAAAATTATGGCCAGTCCAAGCAGACTTATTTCGCTGTATCTTGTAGCTTGCCTATTCGTTCATGCGAGTGAGTTAAAGACAGAGTTATTATGTTGTTCACGTTTTGTTCTACTGTACTAGTCTGGCGTTGCCAGGCTATAGTTTTATGATGCATGTGATGACGGGTACGTACTATGAACCATCTATGGGTAAACTGACCGCAGTAGCGTAGGGCTGATCATATGAGTATCCCCCAGCATATTGTTCAACTCAGAGGAGCTCTTCTAGCTGCATGTACACAAGGACAACAGAGCACTAGAATGTTGTTGCCTTGTTATAATACAGCGGGAGCCCCATAAGCTCATAGCTATCAATTTGGTTTTATGTTGCAAGGTCGGAATAACCCAGCGCTTTGCAGGTGCAATTCACGTTACATACACGTGTATATTGTGCTGGAAAGTGGCTTCAAGATCTTCAAAGTTTGTTAGCTGCAAGTTGGAAAAGGTTCTCAGTGACTATCATAGTAGTCTTGCTGGCCAGATGTTGACGGCACATGCGGGGAAAGGAAAAGAACTTCTGATCACTAAGAGAATGTTGGCGCATCAAACATATTGGACAAGGTTTAACCCTTTAACTACGGAGTTCTTCCCACCAAGAGAACACATTTTCATGCATTCAGAGCACGCCACTTTCGTAGGTGCTCCTCTCCCACAGCATTCGCTCCTCAGTGGCCAGACTTGGTGGGGCTCACACACATGGAGAGCCCCCTCTGGCAATACCGTTAATGATATTCATGACCCCCACAAGCCCAGCAATTGGAGGTCAAGTGTGGATGTCAGCTGGATTCTCGCCCAGGATCTCCCTAAGCTTGGGCCAGATCTGACTGATGGCTCACCATACACCATCAATCCGCATGTTTTCTTGAGCTGAAGCCGTTGGTTGGGTCTATGAATCTCATTAAATTCAAGAGGGCAGTGCTGCCTTCACCTCCGACATTCGAAGGGGGGGCTTGCCGCCCCCCTTCGAAACCCCCCGGCTTGTATGTTTAGTGAGGGGCGCATGCCGAAAACTGACCAAAAATCTGAGTTTTTCCCACAAAGTTGTCCCTGAGCCCTCTGAAGACACTTTTTCGACTGATGAGAACCCTACAAGTGCATTGGGTCTAAATGACGTCAATAGGCGTCAATGGGGCTTAAAGGGTTACTGGTTCAAACAAGAACGAACAGATTTGCGAGGTATAGATGCCCCTGACAGTTGCAAGCAAACTGACATAGTACGGCAGTGCAGACACTATAGTTGTAGTTATACTTCCGTCCTCACTACCATTGTCATGACAATGAACTCTTGCAATTTATAATATTTTAGGGAGGTGACCTGAGCATAGAAGTTTTACCAATAATATCTTCCCACTTACTTAATTCTATTGTATATCCTGGACACATCATATATTGCCTTGATTTGCGGAAGGGTTAATCACATGCACTGTAATGTGTCAGATGTTTCATCTATCCTGAACTTGAATGATCTGTGTATGAGGCTACCTCACTAGTTAGTACAGTATGTCACATTTTGCCTACTCCAGTAGCTTTACTGATGATCTGTTTGGTTCTACAGGCTTTGGTTTAGTGCAAGAGTCTGTCCCTGCAAGTGGGAGCACACTAGCCGGAAATGAGGGGGAGGAGAACATCTGCATCATGTGCACACTGCTGCGGGAGGCTGGGGGGCCGCAGAGGGTAACAGAATGGTTCATTGAGAGAGGTAGTGGTCCTTTACTGATTCTTAATTCTGATACAAACTTTGAGATAGTTGGAGAACCAGTACCCAATACTACCGACTCCACCTTCCGGACAAACTTCACCATACTGAGGCTAACTGCAGACCTGGACAGAGTAATCATTTACTGTGGACTGGGAGGAAACCCTCCCACCCTCGCAGCTAACTTCCCCCTGAGAATCTACCGTAAGTGCCTGCTAACCTGTTCTACAGTTTGAATATGAGACCATTATTCATGGACTGAACCAAATTTCTTTCCCATGCTTCAGGGCCGCCTAGCTTGATCAACGAAGCAAGGGTGGCTGTAGAGGGTGGGACTGTTATCACGATCCCTCTTGGCCAGGCTCCAGAGGCATTCCCCTTTCCCCAACTGTTCCAGTGGTCCAGGAATGGAATGGTAGTCACGAATGGGACTCGAGTAACGTACGGCTACCCTGGTATCACTTTCCAGTTCTTCAGTAGGGAAGATTCTGCTACCTACAACCTGACTGCTACCAACTACCGTCTGGATGACACCAGTGTGGTAGTGGGGATCGATATGGCATCCCTCACACTGGATGTGCAGTGTAAGTTGGCTCATGTATTGGTAGGGGCTGGAGTGTATCGCCTGTGGGACGCTTGACCTATGATATCCACTTGATCATGGCTGTGATTAAAGTGGGATCTGGCACTGATGTGATGTCTGGTGGATAGTCTTCCCCATAAAGGCAGCAATACTATTGACAGATGTTACTTTTTGCCTCAGTTCCTCCAGACATTGCTCCACCTGGTGACATTCAACGTGCAGTTCTTGAAGGAGGTGACGTCACCCTCGTGTGTGGCAGCAGTGTTGCTGGCAACCCCACACCCACCATCTCATGGACGGACAACAATGGCACCACCGTCTCCGATGGTCCTGAGTTCTCTGACTCGAACACCCTAATGCTAGCAATCACCAGCGTTCCACGTAGCTACATTGGCAACTGGACCTGCAATATGGAAAATTCAGTCAGCAACTTCGAGCGTCAGATCGTGCTGGTTGTTGTTGGTGAGTACATGTGTGCCAGCATACCAGAAAGTTGCAGGAACTATGATGCATGCAGTGAAAATTGTGCAATCAGCATGCTGTCAGTTTGCATTGGTGTTGCACATAAATTAGTTTTGTCAAACATTTTTTATCTTATATTTTTTAAGATTGCATAGGCAGTGGAAAAGGGAGGGAGGGAGGGAGGGGTGGGGCTAAGATTACACAGCATTGTGCCGCAAGCCTGAGCATGTGTATAATGAGTCAACACAGCCTACAGCTCACTGTACAAACGGAAGGGCTGCATGTTTTGACCAGGCTCTGGTCACCTGGTGATCAAAGAATGTGCACACAAAGAATGTGCACAGGATTTGATCCTTGAGCATCATGAAGGGGTGGAGTAGGAATGTGATATCTCCTGGTATAGGTCTCAAAACTTAGACCTGGTTATGAAGTTGATGTATGCCTACCCAATAAGCTGCAGCTCACCAGATATGGTGTTTAACCATTGCCTTTGTCGTCTAAGTTTCAAGCCACTGGAGTATATATGAAGTTGCTGCTTGGGGTGTGGCAGGTGGACTACTTAGTAAATACGCCACAGATAGATTATGTTTACTTTACTTTATCCTTAATCTACAGATAGACAATACCATTTGTTATGTACTACCACTTACCTTTGGTCTAAGTAACCCCCAGCCCTAGCTGATGACCTGGAGTTTTTGTATCCCTAACTGGCTGCCAGAAAGGAATCCTATCCCATATAGTGAGTATCATCAAGCCCATCTCTTGAAACCATGTAAACAGTTGTATTTGACATATCCTTTTTGCAGTGGCATGATGTAGATAGTTAGATACCTACTGGTGTAGGTCTCTCTCTATATATACCGTAGAGTATGTATCAAGCGCCCACCGCATATCAAGCACCCACCCCCCTCTTCACGCTAAAGTTACTGCACAGGGTCTAAAAGCAGTGTAGCAAGGGCCCACCCATCACAAAAGTTTTGAGCAGCATTTCTTAACCTCTGGGCAAGGTTGTGCATTCAAAAAGGCCGATTTACAGTGAAGTATGAACTATGGTGTGCTTTCTCTGTCGAGCATTTCTTCTCAAGGACTTCGCAAACACGCGCGATCAATTTCCTTGCGTGAAAAATGGACTCATAGCCGGTCATTGATATTCACAGCTTACCGCAGCGCTTGTTGTTTATACAGTGCTGAATGGGTGGGCGGATACTACATGCCTAAATAGTCTGAGTATGCATCTAGCGCCCACCCCCCTGTTCAGCGGTATTCTAATGTCCCCAAACCCTGGGCGCTTAATACGTACTCTACAGTACATATATTCTATCACAACAATGTCACCGTTCATGAATTGATGCTATATAAATGTTTTCAAAGTAGGAGATGAACTCATTCCAGCTTATTTCTCCAGACAATAATGTTGTTTTAGTTATCTAAAACTGAAATAGTTTAGTTTTTGGTTATAATTAGGTAGAAGTCGCATTGTTTAGTTTAGTTTTATTTTAAATCTCAAAAGGGCTAACTTAGTAAAGGCTCTTTTAGTTTTAGTAACCACGGTGATTGGGGCGAGCGTGAGCGAGCCCCACACTAGCGTGACTTCATTGCGCAGAGCGTGTGTATCTATGCTTGCTTGCTTGGATCTTGCAAATACCGTAAATTTTAAATCAGCAAAATTCCCTTGCACGTGCACAATAATATTCAAATTCAACAACGAGCTTCTATATACGCACCTCGATACGCCGGATGCAAGGAATTCACGGTGAACCTTCAACCGTCTAGCTACCTGTTCGACGGACGATAGCGACAACAAAGACGGAGAGACCATGCACTCGTGGACATTGGCTAGAGCACCATGAACACTCTGCCTCCTCGGTGGCGACACTCAGGACAAAGGCAGAGACTGCGGCTCAGAGTCGTGGACCGTACCGTGGCGCCATGGCCGGTGATGTTGGTGCTAGACTGCTTCAGCTACAAACGCTAACCTGACTCACAGTTGCTGTGATGTACATGAGTGTATGTTTAGTGCCATAATTTCAGTGGCCTATGCTCATAATTTGCCCTGTCACACTGTGCAGTCATGTGAATGCCACTGCTCCATGCATGTCCTGCGGCACGCGCATGCACTTCACTCAGGCTCGCCCCCCAATGTCCTGCATTCCCCTAGTTTAAATATTAGTTTAGTTGTAGTTTTAATTAGCAGGCTGAGACAGTCCTCATTTTAGTTTTAATTTTAATTACTAAAGTGAAATATGCCATACTAAAATGCAGTATAGTTTCAGTTAACTAAAACGACATTGCCAGATAACTTCTCCCGCAATAGGTTATCCCTTAGGCTGCACATGTCATGCATTCCATGACATTGAGTGAAAATGATTTTCCCAGAATTGCAACATTTGAGCTCTTGGCAATGCATGATTAGATTTTACACCCTTGAAACTGTTTATCTAAGCTATTGGGTTACCTATACTTGGTTTGTTTGGTTACAGGATACCGTGTGCTCATTAATATACATAGCGTACAAGTTACCTTTGTCCCTCCATGCTGGAACTAGCTAGAAACATGCAACAAAAACGACTTATAACAGCAATATGAGTACCTTCTACATGTAGCTGGTATGATCTTAGCGCCTGAGTACAACATGCTAACATTGGCAGTGGCATCGAAGTTCAAGGTCAAGTTGGCGATCTTGGCATCAGATTTTGCAATCAGAAAGGGCTAACAGGCCAGCTTGGCAGCATCCATGGGAAGTTTTCAACCGACTGGAGGGTGACTTGGAGCCGGTTTGCTTTGCTGGCGTTGGAACAACAAGTTATGGCCGTTCATACCACAAAGCCATTCGCTTTTCGCCTGATCAGGCAAGTAGAACGCACAGAACCGGATGTTATGAGCCGCCCTGCCCCTTTCACCATAGAATTGAAGTATATGGTTAGATGTTACTTCAATGATAAAAAAATTGACGCCAAAGTCGCACACACATTCCACTGTTGTCTGTAAACTGCAAGCGCACACCGTGCAATAGCAAACTGTAACCTTAAATTGCATGGGATGTTAGTCTTGGAACATTTCCTGACGTGCCTCCTAGGTAGCCTCGTTCCCAATCTGGGCGGAGGCCTGGGAACGAGGCTACATAGCTCCTAGGTGCAGTTTCTGTAGTGTACTTGTTACATATCGAGGCTTGATGCAACAATAGCAGCTGTTGGTGGATGTTTGATAGCCTCGTTCCCAGGCTATTCCCACCACAAACAAAAACAGCAAACATTTCATCAAACATGTAGACTCGGTCGTAGCTACTGCAAATGATCAGATACTGGTGGTGGGACAAAGCTGGGGTAGAAGTGACTTCAAACCTGAAGGGGAATTAGCTAGTGTCTAGAGTCACTACACTGACGAGTTGAAGCGTTTGTTGTCATGTTCCATACCGCAGTGCATGTCTCTGAGACATGAGTATTACCTTTTGAGTTAAATTAACACAGCAACAATCTTTGACTCTGTCTCATCTCAGTTCCACCCTCTCCGCCTACGAACATCGCAATTCAGAGTCTGGATATTGGCCCCACATATGTGCAAGTCTGCTGGCAGGCCCCTCTGTTCCTGGGTGTCCCGGAACTCTCTCGCTACCAGGTCACGGCCACCCCAGTTGGTGGTGGGACACCAGTCACTGCTGGGACTACTGATAGCAGTACAGAACTCAATGTGACTGGACTGGCTCCAGACACCAACTATGAATTCCGAGTGGTGGCCATTTCTGAGTTTGAGAGTGTTACGGGGAGAAGTTCTCACAGTGAACCAGGATTTGCCAATACGACTTTCACTGGTATGCTGTGTGTTTGTGAGTGTGAATGTGTGTGTTTGTGAATGTGTGTGTGTGTGTGTGTGTGTGTGTGTATACAGTATGTATACATGTATGCGTCTGTGTGTGTAATGGGTGCAGTATACCTCTAACAGTGCTTGAGTATGAGAATATATAAGTATCACCATAGTACCAAGCTATACCGGAAAATATCACGAGTTTGTTGCCGTAGTATTGTTACGAGTGCGAAGCATGAGTAACAATGCCGAAGGCGACAAACGAGTTCACAATAAATGGTCTGATGGAAGGAGGCGTGTATCTCTTCAGTGCACAGGCTCAAAATGAGTTTGGTTCTTCAGACTTCTCTGGAAATTCCCAAATAGTAGAAGTTGCTACAAGTAGGTTTCAATTGTGTGTGGGTGTGTGTGTGTGTGTGTGTGTTTGAGGTATGATTAAATCTCCCCCCGTCCAGCAGGTACCACTCCTCCCACAGTAACCATAGCAACAGGAACTACGCAACAACCTGCAGGTATATATACATCCCTGGATGGTAGCTTTTAGCAGTATGTAGCTAGCCACTCATTGTGACTATTGAAGGACTGAAGATAGCAGAGCCCATTCTAACCAAGGTTTGTATAGGGCTGATCTTTCCATATGCATGCACTGGTACCGTATATAACATGGTCGACTGCTAATATGGTCGTGCTTACTCCATCCACCCTAAACCTTACCTACGCAATCTGCATCCAGCATTCCTGTAAACAGCCCACATGGTAAGTGATCTACTGGGCACCTCTGGTTTATTTTGTGTTTCATTCTCAATAGATATTCAGCTGTTTCAGCTAGTTCTGATTGGTGTTCAAGAATGCACTACATGGGTGGTAAGTATACTGCAACTCTGTGAGAGGTGGCTGCATGCATGATCTCTCTATTCTATGCTGCAGTTGCAAGACACTAGCGGTAAACTCCAAAGTGTTGTGCAAGCGTTGCAACAAGGAATTGAAGATCTGTGCCAGTGTGGGTATTCAGTGCAAAACATCCTCAACTCTGCATTTGAGTGCTCTGAAACCAACCAGAACTCTGTGACGTTCCGGGGAGCACTGCTTGGGACTGCTCAAGTGTCAAGCTCACAGCTAATATCATTCACGGAGCAATGGATCGTAGCTGAAGGAGTACTTGCTGTGCGCGGGCTGAGACTGCGAGTCGATCGTAGCTGTCCTGTTGAGATTAGGCTCTTCAGTGACTCCTTGTGTCACTCCTCAGATTCTTCCACTAGTGCAGCCATCATAGGTGGAGCAGTGGCAGCTGTCCTTGCAGTCCTTGTCATCACTGTAATAGTCTGTGTTGTGGTCTTTGTAGCCATTAGAAGATGCAGGCACACTGACAAATCCAATACACATTCCAATACACATTCCAGGTAAGTGTCAGTGCACACATTACACCCACTGTTCCCCATCCTGGAAGTGTACTTAATAGTTTCTTCTCCTGTGTGTTGCATGTGTTATGTAGAAAGGAGGCAGTGAAATGGAGTTCGGTGACCAAGGGAGAAAATGAGGGCATCACAGCGACTGAAGAGGGTACCAGGGAGTATGAGGTGATGGACTTTGAACCCATCTCCACCAAGGAATGTGGTGCTTATGGCATAGTACCAGAAACAGATGCTGACAATATATATGAGAACTAACCATCCCGTATCCATAATTGTTGAAACAATACTTTTTCTTGTAATTTACCAGTAATGATGCTGCCTTTCAGTTCAGTGCTTGTTTTTGTAGATGGTTGCAACTTCCTCGCATGACAATTTTGGTTCAGTAGCTATGTTAACAAGGCGTCTTTTTTGAAAAATTGTCTCGGCGGTTTGCTTGCAAGACTGATACAAGTGTTGGACACTACAGATGTTTGCTTGGTAGCTAGCTATATAGCTAGAGCTCTGAGATTAGCTTGGCGCATGCTGCCGTACTGATGAAAGACTTTAGTGTGTCAACAGGCAAATACGTCACAATTTGTTGCACCTATAGACACATAATTATGATGGACAAACTTCAATGAAAGGAGCACTGGTCATACCTTTGACTTTGACTGAAAAAGTATACGTGAGCACACAGACAAAGTGGCTTGAAGAGAAGACTTAGACTAAATTTGTCAATGGAGGAATACTGATGTAGTTTATGAGCATCTACACAGCTAGCTACACGTTGGTCAGTGGTTTCTCATGGCCTTCTTAGCCGTCTCCTGTCTCGGTCAGCTTGTAATCGTTGCTCTCTCTGTTCCGGACTCTCTTGTTCAGGCTTTCTTTGCCGTAGCCTTTCTCAGTCAGCTTGTATAGTCTGCGTTCTTGGCGCTTCTCAGACGATCATTCTTGCGTATACCTTGTAATCCGACTTCTTGTTGTTTTAGCCTCTCTTGCTGAAATCTCACATGATCTTGACTCTTTGTCTAGCGCAGTAGGGTGCGGCTAGTCTCGCGGGCCAGCCTCTCGCCACACCCACTGCGGGGAGGGGAGTCTGGGAAAATTCCCATATGGCTCTCGTATTGCACGATCAGCAGTAGGGCAGCTGGCTAAGTAGGTGCGAACATAATTGGGAGTGTGTGTAGTAAAAAACCATTGAGACATCAAATCTTGAAAAATTGTTCATTTGAGGCATCCATAGCTCCAAGCACAACAGGGTTGTCACTCAATACAGGGACCACATTGGCAACATTGATCTTTGCTCTATCCAGTGGCATAATTTCCATGTCCATAGCATGTACGGTTTGTGAGCAACGACTGCACAAACACACCACATGCATCAAAATCCTCAAAATATGGTTGGATTCAGAGGCCTGTAGCTCCAAACCTGATGGGGATGTCACCCCCACATGTAGGTATCACAAGAATCCACAGAGAATGGGCAATCCTGTGATGCAGGTCCGGTATTTTTAGCTGCTCCCGTTCTCCGGATATCTTCGCTCAAACATCACCAATAATTACCCCGCTTAACCCGCCCCTATTTCAGAGGTTTATAGCACAAAAGGTCTGGGGCCATGGGAGGGGAGAGGTAGATTTTCTTGAAGGCATCCATCGTCGCTTTGAACTGTGGCTACCTCCAGCCGACAGCGAATTCACAACGAGAGAACAGACTAAGCCAACTTGCCGACTTGAAGGTGATCTTTAATGGTTTCCACGTGGGTAGCGTCCGTCCCATTACTCCGTTCACGATCTCTTGAAACTCAACGTGATACAGAGTTTCGCGTACCTCCGTAAGCGTGTCCTACCTCCTCTGCATACATACATAAATACTAGTGGAATGCAGGACATTGTGGGGCGAGCCTGAGCAAGTACATGCAGGTGCTGAATGTGCATTATGTAGTAGTTGCATGTGCTGAAATGTGCATGGAGCAGTTGCATGTGCATGTCATCAGAATGGGAAAGCACAGCACAACGTAAGGACACAGATCACACCAGAAGGTAGCTATGACACTAAAAATACACTCATGTACTTCACAGCGTTGAAGCAGTCTGGCAGGTAGGTCCAGGAGTGGTCTTGTTGTTGACACCGAAGATGACTTCCTCGTTCTCTGCTAATGCCAGATCTGTGTCATGACTGGCCACAGTGAGTTTTGAGTGCAGGCCAGTCAACTTTCCATCCTCTGGCGATAGCTGAAGCAGTCTAACAGGCTCATCACACAGTGACGCTTCACACTATCATGTTGCTGATGCGCTCTGCACGCAGGACATGCGATATCTTGAAGCGCTCTCCCCACCTTCATGAAATGCTTTAGCCACTCACCGCCCCGCTATAGTCTCCATCCTTGCAAGGCCTTAGACTGTTCATAGTTCGCCAGGCGTTTCCCTATCTTTTACGCTCGCTGTAGCGTTCTCTTCGACGTTGAAGGCGTTTTTGTCTTCTGTCTTCGGCACTATCCATGCCCGTGAACGCTTTCTTTTATCGATATCGTTGTAATTGTAGCACAGTTACACGCGGCATTTGCTCAATAAATTTCAATTTATCGCAGTCAGTTCGAGTAATTTGAATGCAACACATATTATACGGAAAGCTGACCACCGTATATATATATATATATATATACAGAAATTTTATCACACACAACGCTACTGTGGGGCTCGCTCAGGCTCGCCCCAATTAGGCCAACTAGCTAGTTAGTAAAATCTGTCGCGCATGCGCTCAAACTATGTGGCCACGTGGACATGGACAGACAGACGTGTACGTACCCAGCACTGTGTCTCGGCGCTGAAGCGCCGAGACAAAAACAAGTGCAAGGGTCTCCATCCAGTGATGGTACCAGTAACAAAGTTGAAGGAAGCTGAATGTTGGTTTTTTTCGACAGAAACAGCTTGTGACTGAGTCAACTTTACCTTTCCACGTCAAGCGAGAGTGAGACGTTCATGGATGATCGACACGGCCAGAAAGCAGTGAGTGCAGTGCTAAAGCACGAAGGCGCTACGAGAGCCCATCTAGATAACTGAAAAATGACAGTGAAATTTTTTTTTTTTTTTGCGCTTTGTGCGGATTAGATCAGCACTACGCACCTCTACTCTCACAGCAGTACATAAACAACACGACTTGCAACAGCCACGCAAAAAGCTAGGGTGAAAAGGATTGTAAAACGCAGCACAGAACAAGCAGCTGTGGTTGTCACAGTAACCCATAGAAGCCAGCTCAGCACAGTTTGTGCTCATGCCGATTGCAAGAAGTTTGCTGGCCTGATGATGGCTGGTGGCCGAGGCCGGATGGCTGGTGGCAAGATGGATGGCTCTGGTGGACCAGTGGTTAAAGTGTTTGATTGGTATAATCAAAAGGTTGCAGGTTCGAGTCCCATCATGCCATAGGAAAGATTTCTCTCTCTCCTATAGAGGAGACGACTCAGCTGTACCCTAAAATTGAGTACAAAGTAGCTAGCTAGGTAGCATCAAATATGAGTTAAGATATCTCAACATGGGCATCTGCATGCGTTGTCACATCACCAACCTGAGTAACCTTCCTGTTGTCTCTGTGGATGATGACCGGCTGAACCACTTCATAATTTGAGATGGTCTCTGCAAATGAGGGCAGAAGGAATTATCTCATGCGCCATCTCTGCATGCGTGATCTACGCCAGTTCAGTACTTCGTGCTGGAGGCGTAGCTACACTAACCTGCGGGGGCTTTGATGCTGCGGAAGTGTCTTTCCCGAATGGAGGATGCGCTTGCAAGTGCAAACAGACACAGCTGCAGAACGAACGTCCTCCAAACCTCCATGTCCCAGTTCAACTGTGAATGTCCTTCGGTCGCACTCGCTTTAAGTACGCACTGGCGCGTGGGAGGAGATTCTAAGTAATTAAGTTATAAACAGTGAACAGTTTGAAGTGGTGGCAGGAAGCGGTTTTGCGGGGGTGGGTGGTGATAGTAAGGGGGCAGCAGATATATCTAGTCTCGTTCCCAGACCCCTCTCGGAAAAATCGAGACTATTATATTTCATGTTACCAAAGTGTATTTCAATATCAGGACCTTTGATGAAGGAAAGCTGCTCTGGACACTGACCATTCTATATTACCAATTGTGAAAGGCATATAAACCAACGATCAAATGCACCTTAAAGCCCCATATTAATGTTTATGGGCACATGAGACATCATGTCAACAAACACTGATGTTAGTGTTTAAGGCATCAACAAATTGTAATTGCCGCAGCATCCAGATCTCAATTATCATACCATACTTGTGAAGCTGCTACACACTCTTTGTAACAAGATTGGCCAGCTTATTAGCTGACAAAGAGACCTACATAGTTCAAACATATCAATTTCATTATACAGCTGTACGCTGTACAAAACAGATTATTTGCAATAACCACACAATGGTTACCATGGTTGCAGACAGAGACAGTGGTTATATGAGGATCATTGGACTACTTAGAAGGATCATTGGACTAATTCCATTAAGCAATTGCAACCTGGTCTGAGAAAAAGAAAAGCTGCTTAATTAAAACTACACCCAAAAAGGTGGTTACTAAAACTAAAAGAGCTTTTTTAATTACTGAGCCCTTTTGAGATTTAGCAACTAATAAACAATGTGACTTCTAAAAGCTAAACTATTGTAGTTTTAGGTAACTACAACAACATTGGCCCATACGTCAACTATATACATCCTGCGGATCATTATATTAAATCTGGAAGGGAGTCACCATGCAGCTGCCGTCATTGACGTCATAAAAAGTTCCATGTAGCTACTTGCAAACTGTGTCGTGAACTGAGCAAGGATATGTAAGCTTATTTGCCGCCTTATTATCAACGACTATAATATCACAGAGAGTCATGAGCATGACTAACTCCTTCCTATGCGTAAGTACACTGACCTTCAGGCATCACTACCTGTGCCCCATGCCACGTGCAAAGACGAGGACACACAAGAATCGACACAAAACACTGACTTCCTGGATGGTCAAATAGTTCATAAAATGATAAACCACAGA
Source organism: Axinella damicornis (assembly GCA_963931865.1). Lineage (NCBI taxonomy): Eukaryota > Metazoa > Porifera > Demospongiae > Axinellida > Axinellidae > Axinella > Axinella damicornis. The sequence continues at coordinate 18,959,806 of OZ007507.1, read as the reverse complement.
AACCGAACAACAAGATGCTGATAGTACCTTTGATCTCAAGTGGATGGAAGCCCCATGCACTGTATACTAGTGTCCTTAATTATATGAGTAGGAGGATATGTATAGGGCTTCAGTCAGAAATTTACATCGTTAGGAAACATTTGTTCCAGGAACATGTTCTCTCTTCCTTAAACTGGCATTTGAAACGTTGGAGTTGTCAGTCCTCTTTGTTAGATGATGACAGGTACAGTCGGGCCATTCTTGGTCTGAAGTGTTAGGTCTTCATACAAGTATAGGGCTCTACCAATACTGGTATCAATATCGGTACTGCATGATACCTGGTCCACTGGTGAGCTAAGGATCGAGTATTGGTTACTGATACCATGCATAATATAGCGTTCAAAGAATCCACTCCTAAAACTAATGTTGCGAGTTGAGTGATTTCCCATGTCATGTGTATAGTGGGTTGACCTGCAAAAATGGCATCAATATCCCTATCAGCATACAAATAATTCCATTAGAATTGAAGTTGGTAAAAGTCAATATCGGTGGAACCCTGAACAGGTTATGATACAACCTCACAAAACTGTCATGACTGTTGGATGAGCAATGTACTTGCGAGTGATCATGAAAAGCATTTATTTTCCCCAGTAAATAATTGGGACCGTTTCTCAAGTGAGAACTTTGCTTACTATAGGATCGGAACAGGCAGAAGATAATTGTTTTCATCGTTAGAAGCTGCATATGTGCATGCATAGCCATGGAAAGCATCCGCTCTCAGGATTGTACGATTGTAGTATATCCTGGCTAAGAAGTTCAGCGACCACACCAGAAAAAGGTAAGTGAATTATGATTATCTTTGAAGTCCCACTTGTGGTGATCACTTAGTGAGTATGGATGTGATTTAGACTATTTGGCTGTCCTTGTGATGGTTCACATCACAGGATTCTTTGCTAAGAAAACATTCTCTGCTTCCTGTTCATGTGCCCTTTCCTTCTTCCTGCTCTTCTCTGTCATGTTAGAGCTTCCCAGGTGTTAAAGCAAATCCATTTGTGCTGTACTATTGATCCATGTGCTTTGTAGTGGTTCATAGGGTGGCACTAGCTATTAGGGTATAGCTATCCTGTGAAGACCAGCAAACCATACCCGATCTAAGGTGGGTGAATGGCCATGTGGTTCACATCACAAGAATTTTTGATATTTCCTTCATCCTGTTCTTGTCTCCATGTAATAAGTAATTTTTGTATATTGCAACTTCAAGTAAGCTCCACAATTTTCCCATAGCTACCAGCTGTCGCAGGGGACATACTCAACTATAGTCAGTAACTTCGCGTGAAACCATGTGGTGACAAATGTAATGTATATACTGTCAAAATAGCAAATCATGCATGCTTGCAGTGTTGCAATGCAATTGCCATATAGTGATATATATTATACCAGTTACCTCATTAAGTCAGCGATGAATTGTAGTGGCACAGTGTTCTTGATCATCACTAAATGCATGGGACAATGAACCAAAATTAGCACTCCTGGTGAGCAACACCAAACAGTACTCCTGGTGAGCATATGAAATTCAACCGAGTGCAAAAGGGGCATCATTACTAAAATGTGCCATAATTGAAAACTGGTTTCAAAAATGTGCCAATTTTGACACAAAAACGTATCTTACCTCTGGGGATTCTACAAAGGTCACCACTGGAGGCACTACTGAGTACTCAATGAAGTTGGTTAAGTTATTGTTCTTGGAACGTATGAAGCACAAAGAATTGAGCTGGCTAAGTTACCTGTAGTTTTAACCATATTAGACCATGATCGACCCCTCTGACACTGAACAACAATCTGATTGTCATTCTCAAGACGGTTTCTATAATCATTGTTATTTGGTCGGTGTGTTATCTGTACAGGTGGTGCTGCTCATGTGGTCAATGTAGCCCACAATACAACAATAGAGCTTACATGTACTGACCCAGCTGGCTTTCTACCTACTTGGTTCATGAATGGATCAGTGGTATTTGGAGATCGTTTCAGAACCAGCAGAAATGACACTGGGGCGGTGACTGGCACACTGAAAATCAATGGCAATGATACTTGTGAATGTCTATTGTCTTCTTCATAATCTGCAAGCCCTGCACAATATCTCACTGAGAGTCGAAGGTTAGATGTAACTTGTAAGATGCATACTTTCCTTGCATGATCATCTTTTGGTTGTCCTCGTGTTTGCGGATATGGTAAAGTTAAGGTGCTGCTTATTATACCACAACTATTGCACACTGGTCCTCACAGGTCGCCTCCCCCCACCTAAAAACATTAATGCCTTCAACATCATCCTCCATACTCTTCACTGAACAATGAGTCAGCTGTCATACACGTGGACCCTCACATCACTCAGTACACCGTACACACTATTGACAATCATACCAGACCCGACTTCTATTCATGAAGTGAATGTAAGAGAGACACACTACACGGTCAGAAGCAATAATTAATGCTTCTGATGATGACTCCTGTCTCATGATATAATCAGGCAGAGGAGGGTCTGCATGGTGACATCAGCAACCTTTAAAAGCAACAGTTTGTGTGGTGTTTGACCAGCTACCTATTCATTGCTGTGTGCCATGAGTTGACCCCTTGCTCGCAGCTAATTAGAAGGGACTGACCACCTCCTTCATTCAAACGATATCTTATATCCTCAGGCATTAGTTCAGACGACTTGTAGCAAACAAAAAAGCTGCCAGTTTGTCAAAAATCACTCAACCCTCCCATTCTGATGATTCCCAAGAGATAACTTACCATAATTATGGTAATTAGACATTCATGCTTGCATGATTCAGTTATTAACCCTTTAACCACCTAATTCTTCCCACCAAGACAACACATTTTCATGCATTCAGCGCACACCACTTTCGTAGGTACTCCTCTCCCACAGCATTCGCTCCTCAGCGGCCAAACTTGGTGGGGCCCGCACACATGGAGAGACCTCTCTGGCAATACCGTTAATGATATTCATGACCCCCCACAAGGCCAGCAATCGGAGGTCAAAGGTGGATGTCAGCCGGATTTTCGCCCAGCATTTCCCTAAACTTGGGCCAGATCTGACTGATGGCACACCTTACACCACCAATTTGCAGGTTTTCTTGAGGCCCTGGGTGGGGTCTATGAATATCATTAGAATCAAAAATTCTCGGGTCAATGAATCTCATTAAAATCAAAAGACGCCCACGACAGGCCGAAGGGGGGGCTGCCGCCCCCCCTTCAAAACCCCCCCGCTTGTACATTTAGTGGGGGAGGCGCGACGAAATCTGACCAAATTTTTGAGTTTGTGCCTGAAAGTCGTCCCTAGGCCCTCTGAAGCCTTTTTGGTCTCTTTTTGGACTGATGAGAAGCCCTACATGTGCATAGGGTCTAAATGACGCATTTATGCATCAATAGGGCTTAAAGGGTTAATGAGATTCATAGTTGGTGAGAATGGGCCCTCAAAACGGCCTAGACTTGCACTGTGAGCCAGTTTGGCATGGTTTGCCGATTTTTAATGAGATTCATTGATCCTCCATGCACATATTAACCCTTTAACCACCGAATTCTTCCCACCAAGACAACACATTTTCATGCATTCAGCGCACACCACTTTCGTAGGTACTCCTCTCCCACAGCATTCGCTCCTCAGCGGCCAAACTTGGTGGGGCCCGCACACATGGAGAGACCTCTCTGGCAATACCGTTAATGATATTCATGACCCCCCACAAGGCCAGCAATCGGAGGTCAAAGGTGGATGTCAGCCGGATTTTCGCCCAGCATTTCCCTAAACTTGGGCCAGATCTGACTGATGGCACACCTTACACCACCAATTTGCAGGTTTTCTTGAGGCCCTGAGTGGGGTCTATGAATATCATTAGAATCAAAAATTCTCGGGTCAATGAATCTCATTAAAATCAAAAGACGCCCACGACAGGCCGAAGGGGGGGCTGCCGCCCCCCCCTTCGAAACCCCCCCGCTTGTACGTTTAGTGGGGGAGGCGTGCCGAAATCTGACCAAATTTTTGAGTTCGTGCCTGAAAGTCGTCCCTAGGCCCTCTGAAGCCTTTTTGGTCTCTTTTTGGACTGATGAGAAGCCCTACATGTGCATAGGGTCTAAATGACGCATTTATGCGTCAATAGGGCTTAAAGGGTTAAGGAAGTAATATCCCCTCCTGTAAAGATATGGAGGTATTATCCCCTCCTGTATATTAATTATCTACTTGCGTCGAACATTGAAGAGTTCCCATGCATAACATAATAAGTTATATAATAGAATTCAAAGCCTACCCTCTGTCATACAGTTTGCTACATGTATACATGTAGCTACCTTAACTTGAATCTCATAGCCATATATTATTTCCACAGCTACTGTATATCTTCTATATCTTCGGCACCCCTTCATGCAAATGGAAAACTTGTTTCTAATTTCTGCAAGGGAATTCCCAGAATTTAATCTCTAATTGTGACACATTTTCGGCAGCTTGCCGTCCTGTCCGAAACCTATGGCTTACACAATTACCAAGCGCCTGGGAACAATTTACTATCCATGACCCTGACCATATATACTTTTAGTGCAAAATACGTTATTAATACTCTGATTGCATGCAGCAGAAGCTATGCTGGCTTTTCACAGCCAGAATCGTACACTATCCCGCACTTTATCCAAAATTATTGACACCCAAACTCTATTTTCCAGCTCACCAAGCTGCACACTAGGACAAACTCATTTTCCCATGATCAATTGTGACACAAATTCCATAGTCCATGCACTTATCATTGTGTTGTTGTATCTTTGATTGTTTATATAGGTCTATAGATTGATTATGCAGCAACGTTCTTTAGACGTGTGCTGATGCATAATTCCCTTAAACAAGCTCTCCATAGCTAGTCCACTTATCATTGTGTTGTTGTGTCTTTACATTGTCTATAGGTCTATAGATTGCTTATGCAGCTGCATGAGATGGCAATTATTTCTCTCTTTACACCCTTCAGATCTCTCCCCGTTTCGCTGGTGCTCTCCAACAACTCCACATTTCCAGCTGCCCGGCAGCTATCCCAGAACAAACCCAAATCAGTGCTCAGTGCAATTCACTGTCTGCATTTACCTTTTCAACCCATTATGTAAGTGCCATTTGAGTGTGGGACGAGTGAAGTTGGCAGTGAAATCCCCATCATTGCAATATTATTTGCAGAGTGCCTACTGAGGTGAGTGACCCATCATAGATGTAGAGGACTTTGCATTCATTGTTAGCAGTTACGGCCCTTCCATACAGAATGGAGCAGTTAATTGATTTGCTATCTGAATACGTGTAGGAGATCTATGTGGTTTGTTGGGAGCATGAATGTGCAATTGATATGGCGTGATGAATAATTGTACATGTACGTAGGGACATTACCTGTGACATACTTGTGTGCCAAAGTACAACAAAATTCATTAGGTTTATCCACTAAAAACATCCTGTTTTGTTCAACTTCTCCTATACCAGAAGTTAGCGGCTACCAAATACATGATATTGTGGTATAACTTGCAGCCTCAGTGGTAAGAACTGACAATTCCATAAGCAGGGCATGGCTCAGTGGGAACTTCTGCTGCAGGTCTGGAATGGCTCATCCTGGTCACAGTCTCGTATGCCTGGTTGTGGTGCATCGCTACTTCATCCTTCTCTGTTGCTTAATTGTGGGAAGTAGAATGCCTGCCATCAAGTTGTAGATGCTACAGCATAGATGCTCAAGAGTTGATTAACCAGGCATAGTTACCAGTAGTAGCTATAATAGGTTGTAAAAGTGTACCTTTTCTGCTTTGATTGGATTTTGCACAGACTAGCACAAGTAAGACCACCACTACAGTCACCGAGAGGGTCACAGCCACAATGCTTCCAGCAACACCTGCAATGACATCTAACGGGGTTCCACTTTCCTGGGGATGTTCAGCAACACTCGTGATGGTTGTTGTAGTAATATTAATGTCATCAGTAACAGGATCTACGGTTTGACAGTCTGGAGAGAAAACAAGACTATTTAATTACCCAATCTGGAGTATGAGCGATGAATATGCCAGGGGGAAGTACTTTTGTACCGCTACTCAGTCGATCATCATTTGCTGTTAAGGTAGGAAGCACGGCATCGGCGAAATCGCGCAATTTTGCTCATGAATGATTAATGAGATGACGTCACTTGCATACGGTTATTTAGAGTTATTCATCTGTTTACGTTTTCCCATGGCGGCAACCGGAATAAACAAGGGGGGCTTCTTTCTTTGATGCGGCTAGCGGCCCTTTTGAGTTTCAAATCGGTACTCTGATGTGGCCGTGCGGTACTTTGAAGATTTGTTTGAACTTTTTTTTTTTTTTTTTTTTCTTTTTTTTTTTTAAGTAAGAAGCTATTCTAGCTGATTGAATGTGGCGATGGGCTATCTGTGTGTGAATAGCTAGGTGGAGTGAGCAGGAATGTTTGTGGGTCTGCTGAAGTGGCCGAAGAACAGCCTGGAAAGTGAACAGCCTCCGACAGCTCCCTGGCCAAGGTACTCTAGAGAGTTGACCTTTCGGCATTACAGGCCCCGCCCATTTTCGTGTTAGGGCGAATTTGGCTGGTTTGGTAGCTGGACTGGGCTGGTGAGAGGGAGTAGATGTGTGGCCAAAACTCGGTAACCGAGAGGTGAACGTGGAAAAGCATCCCTATTTTTGCAGGGGGTAGGTTGACCTTTTGGAAACTGGCCTTGGCTTGAGTCGGTTTTAGTTGGTGTGCGTGGAATTTTTTTTGAAAGCCTAGGGTAGCCAAACCTCTGTTTTTGAGGGTGGCAGTGAGTTTTGGGCTGTAGCCTGCAAGTGAGGAGAGCAGGTGGTAAATCCATCCGTAGTTTTGGGGCCTGTTTTGTGTGTGTATTGATGATGGGGTCAGAGTGTGGGTGGGGCCTTGGAGAGGGTCCAAATTTTCAGTTTCGTAGAGGGCCTTAAAATTGAGTTTTAGGGCATTTTCAAGCAGAGGGAGCAGTTTGATGCAAAGTATTGCTGAAACTTGTGTACGCTTTGATGCTGCCCATTTATCCATCAACTTGGTTTCGGAGATCGCGGTACCCATGTTTACTACCTTAATAATGTCATTGACATACACGGACATTTCCAAATTTGATGTGAGATTCAACTAACTCACCAATAGTTACTGCAATTTCAGTGGGTGAGGACATTCCTGCGCTATTCTTCGCAATGATCTTTACCAGGAGACCACACACATCCACAAATTGAGTTAGTCGGATTCTAATATAATCTGTAGGAACTGGTTGTTTATCATGTTCACTGATCCCAACAGTTGACACATTGATAAGGAAAGAGTTCGGCATTCTCATTATGCACGAATCAACCACCTATATGGAAGGAATCGAGAAACACTATAAACTTTGATCACATACAACCTTTATGTAGCGAATTGAAAACTGGGAACTTGCGTACATGTAAACGAACAAGTAAACCTTCAGACTCTGCTGTGATCGTAACATTCTCAGCTGCAACACTGCGAGGAACTATAATACAGAAGATGAGGATATAACAAATCCAGTGTCTACACTGAATGTGGATATGAAAGAATGATATGCTTACCTAGAGGTAGGTATACTGGTGCACTCATTCTGCCCTCTCCACCAGCGTTCCAAGCAGTAATTCGGTACATGGGACAGGAGCCATCATCTGAAGCATCGCTACTGACCGTGTAGTGTGTCTCTCTTACATTCGCTTCATGAATAACACTTCTGGTATGATTGTCAATAATGTGTACGGTGTACTGAGTGATGTGAGGGTCCACGTGTATGACAGCGGACTCATTGTTCAGTGAAGAGTAAGGAGGATTCCAGTTAATGATGTTGAAGGCGTTAATGTTTTCAGGTGGGGGGAGTCGACCTGTGAGGGACCAGTGAGGTAGTTGTAGTAAAAACTTTACCTATCCACAAACATGAGGACAACCAAAAAATGATCAAGGAAAATATGCATCTTACAAGTTACATCTAACCTTCGACTCTCAGTGAGGTATTGTGCAGGGCTTGCCGATTATGACGAAGACAATTGCAATAGACATTCAATGTACCACAAGTATCATTGCCATTGATTGTCAGTGTGCCAGTCACCGCCCCAGTGTCATCTCTGCTGGTTCTGAAACGATCTCCAAATACCACTGATCCATTCATGAACCAAGATGGTAGAAAGCCAGCTGTGTCAGTACATGTAAGCTCTATTGTTGTATTGTGGGCTACATTGACCACATGAGCACCACCACCTGTACAGATGACGCCAAAGCAGCCATGATACGGATAATGATTATTGAAACTGACTCTTTAAGAGTCCCAACGCATTGGATTCCGAGGTTCTGGATACAATCATATATTTTCAAGTAAAGCTGGACTGTATGAAGCTGTGTCTGAAGACCAAGTATTTGACTTTACCAATCTAGCAGTTCAGATTCAGTTCAGATTCTTAGCTATAAAGGATTGTGCATGGTTATGCATTCATCATGTTTAGCTAGTGGGGGGTAGTGTGTGACTGATCCAAGAACCAAATGCATGGGTTAGCTATACTGGAAGCGATATACGCGCCTGGGAACTAATTAGACTAACTGGCAAGGCAGCTTGCATGCTACATGTATATGCTCACGGTAACAGCCCGCAAAAGACAACGTGAGACTATAACTGTCTGGCTGCCGCTGCATGTCAACAGGTAGCTATATACGGCGATTAATATTAACAGTCCAGCCGTGTATCCCGACAGCTACGTACCTAGTAATATTTTACGCTGAGAACACGCACATGTGCATTGCTACAAAAAGTAAAATGGGAGGCTAGCTATCGTATTTATATTAAAACATGGAGAGGACTAACTTGCGACGATAGCAGTAGAGATCAATGACGTGTGGTGCCAATCGCCAGTACGTACACTGTGAGCATTCTGCAAATCTAGAACTCCTCTAATGTGCTATAGCTAATTTGCGTGAACGCTTGAACTATAATGTTGAAGCTCGGTCCGTTCCCAGACACGTCTGGACTCGCGGGTGGTAGCCTTAAATGGAGAGGCGGGGCTATTGTTCATGCAGCTAGCTGGTACCTCATTTTTCAGGCGGGCGCATTGTGTGGGCGGGCGTATATATGGCATCTTTGCACATGGGCCTTCCCCCCTCACACACACACACACACACACACACACACACACACACACACACTCACACTCCTCTCGCAGATCTAACGTGAAAGGCATTTCGCATCCACAGAAAAGTGAAGCGGTATAAATGATACATAATAATTATATTGGTTGGCAAATGAGTTGCATGATGGGTTTTTTCTCCCTGAGTAGCAAAACCATGCAAACATCCTATATAGTTACTTGTGAAATCAATCTGCAGTCTGCACACAGCCCATGCATGCAGATATTGCAACACAATAGTACTAGCTACAGCATGCAGTTTGTAGCTACTACCAAGTCACTGGAACAGTACTGCTTTAGGTCATTATAATAGAGTGAGCCACTAGAATTAAGAAACGCGATTCTTTACTCTCCCGCCAACTCAGTTTCAACTGCTTGGAGACCCTCTGCAAAGGTTGGAGTGCTACGGCTTATACTCAATTCCAGCAATATGTCACGATTGACTCATATCACTGCTAAGGCCAAACAGATCCTTGGACTATACTCTACAAAATTTAATGCTCTGCATGCTAGCCCAGATACCAGGAGCAATAATAATTGTACCTCAGTATGGTTCAGCTGCACCAATTGATTATACATGCCAATCTGGGACCCTCATCTTGCTAAAGACAAGAAACAACTGGAGGACATGCAAAATCAATAATTAAATCAGGTAATGCAGTAGTGCTTCTTCAACATGCACACATTCAAGCTCATTATAGGGAATCATCCCCATCCATTCACAAACACATGCAGATTGTTGGCAGATGCATTGGACTGAGCATGGAAGCACACACAGGAGAGGCCTCAAGGTGTGTCAGTAGATGAATGGGGGGGGGGGGGGGGGGGGGGGGGGGGGGGGGGGGGGGGGGGGGGGACAAACTAGCTGTGCCAATCAGATTCTGTCAAAATGCTGCAGTTTTATCAGTAGATACACTAATCAATGATCGATGACATAATATTACATCTGGATAGCTGTATTTTATAGGTTATTGCCATAATTGACAACCTATGATAGCTACAACAGTTTTGCAAATTCAAAAGAATATAGCACTGCAGAGCAGCACTAACACTAAATTAAAGTGAAAACATGCAGCTCTAACAACAGCAAGAACTCGTATAGCCATCCTATACGGTTGTATAGCAAATAGGCTGAACTGTGAGCGTGTTTGGTCATTGTTTAACAAAGGGGGTACTAATCAGTTCCGAGTACCAAAAATGCAATACATTACCAAGCTAAAGGATCCATGCACCTCAGCATTATAGTAAAACTCCACAATTCATGTAATTATATGGTGAACTTGTAGGAGAGTGCCCGGTACCGTCTACCGCAACCCTCAGGTATGATCTTGATCTGGTGGATGCCAACAGTGATCCCCGTCAACATCAGAGGACTCTCACCTACAGACAGAGGAAGAGAACAGTTACAGTAGCATCTCTCTATTCTGGCTGCACTGGGCCAGTCGGAACTTAAACTGTCTATGAAAGCTTGGCATGCAGATCCTGCAATTTGCATCTATAATATAGCTAACACCACATAATTATCGTAATAGCTTCCACTGACACTGCCACAGGGCAAATGTGAAAGCAATTAGTCATCCGGTTGCCATTGTGTTCAGTCATTTGTAAATACATCGACAGTGAAGATGGTACCGGCTCTCTGAGCGACCAAGATGACGAAGCCCTGGCTGAGAACTGCCAAAAGTCAACTCACCACTGAGCTTTAAGCGATGTGTCATTATAATGTCATTATAATGTCACAAAATCAACCTCAGTACAATGCATCAGAATGTAATCAGAGCATCTAAACAGGAAAAAACCTGGTGGTGGTGGTGGTGGTGGTGGTGGTGGGGGGGGGGGGGGGGGGGGGGGGGGGGGCCTTCAGCAAGCAATGAATCTGTCGGTCACCCTACTACATAACATCTTCTTACTCCCCTGCTGTACAGTCTAGCTTTGAAACATGCTGTAAACTAGCAGAGTGCAGGGGATTCAGGTGACTAGCAGAGTGCAGGGGATTCAGGTGAACCCGAAAGTGAAGTCATTGCAGAGACATGGCCAACATGCTAAGTTAGTGTATACTTAGTATCAAGCACACATTTGCAGGGTGGAAGATTGGCCATTGATATCTTTGATGTGGCATATATGTCCACTTACAGTCGAAGTATGGTTCCTGTCGGTCCATAATGCATTGGAATCCAGTTGGCTGCCCAGTACTGGAAAATTCCACTGTCACATTGTTGCTCCTGCCGACTGTAAATCCTGCATTTGTCCCAACAACAACGCAGAATGTGGAAACTGCACGCACTCGGAGCCTTCTTCGGATGGCAGCCCTCTCATTCCTCACCGGGTCAACTGCCACCACTCGCAGTACGTGTATAGCTTTGTATACGTCCGTTTTGCTCACAGGTCTCCCTGGTGGGGTCTAGACGTGTAATATGGCAGAAAATCTCCACACCGGGACGATTGGCCACAAACTGGGCAGTGACTGTACTGCCGTCCAGCTGAGGAGTATTGTTGATGAAGGACAGGGAGAGCCCTGGATGTAGGAAGTGAGAAGGTGTGGTGTGTGTTATGTTTAAGGTTTTTCTCTCTCTTGTGATCATGAGATACACAAAGGATGCCAGGATAGCCATTGGCTGGTTGCCTCCTGCTGTATCCATGTCCTGGAAACTAAATATGCTCACACTGAGAGTAGATATGTGTGCCGATTGTGCCAGTCATCCTGAGTGCTGAAACCTATATAGCTAGTGAAAAGTAGCAACTGCACTTCTCTAACCATATGTTAACAAAGCAATGGGAAACATTTCTGAATTCCTTGTGATGTGCAGGTAGCTATAGGGACATTACGTGCTGGTGTTGGAGATGTTGTTGCTGTTGGAGATGGTGTAGTTACATTCTCTGTAGGAGATAAAATTAGTCATATGTAAATGCCACTCATAGTGGTACTATAAAATTGTGTTCACCTAAACAGCATATACCACAATACTTGATGATAGTATGTCACGCATACACAATATTAAAACATACTGATGTACATAAGGATAGCAGAAGAGGGACGATAGCATACAACAGTTCAGTTTACATCCCCACCCTACAGATCGTTTCAAATAGTGCTTTGAATTCAACACAGATCTTTTCACGTAGTGCTTTGAATTCAACACACATCATGTGTCTGCAGAATTCATTCCTGTGTGGAGCCAATTCTTCACCATAGCTATAGTTCCTTACCAACACAGGAAATCAAGGGATCTCCGGTAAACCCGGGGCTGCAAGCACAGACAACACTACCAGTAGAGTTTCCTCTGGTACATTGGGCATTGGTAGAGTAAGCAACTGGTTATCGGACGACATGTAAAATCGGACGCGCTAGCGCCGAACGAGTATATTACCGGAAGTGGGCGGGACCTTCAGTCGACACTACAGACCCATCGCACTTTGAGTTGAAAGTTTGGTGGTTCTCTGTTGCTTGGTTCTGGAACTACAGCCAGCCAAAGCTAGATCCGAAACAAGGTATGATCGGACAAAATTGATGTATTATCGGATGACGCTCCCTGCTTTTTCTCTGAAGGAACTTTCTCTGAGATTTCACATTTTCGGGAAGCCTCATGATCCCTCTGCCGCAGGCTCACTTTTTGTCACCGTGGCTGATTCGAGTGCTAGAAAATATCACCGAATGTTGACCAGGGTCTCCGTGTCAAATATCGGACACTGAAATTTCGTCGTAGTTTGGCGATGACACTCTCAGGTACACTCTAGTGCTGCTATACGGATATCATTGGAATGTGCAGGTCCTCAGCAATATAATGGTATAAGTCCCATGTTTATACGTTGCACCGTTCCTGAGATATAGTTATTTACCCCAGAACTCACCAGAAATACTGTCGTTGCTATCTAGGACCGCCCATACAGGAGCAAACTGGGGAAAGCAGCTGTATCTCAGGTACGGTGCAACGTATAAACATGGGATTTGCACCATTATGTTGCTGAGGACCTGCACTTTCCAATGGTATCCGTACTGCAGCACTAGGGTGTACCTGTGAGTGTCTACGCCAAACTACGATGAAATTTCAGCGTCCAATATTAGACACTGAGACCCTGGTCAACATTCGGTGATATTCTCTAGCACTCAAATCAGCCACGGTGACAAAAAGTGAGCCTGCGGCAGAGGGATCATGAGGCTTCCCGAAAATGTAAATATCTCAGAGAAAGTTCCTTCAGAGAAAAAGCAGGGAGCGTCATCCGATATTACATCAATTTTGTCCGATCATACCTTGTTTAGGATCTAGCTTTGGCTGGCTGTAGTTCCAGAACCAAGCAACAGAGAACCACCAAACTTTCAACTCAAAGTGCGATGGGTCTGTAGTATTGACTGAAAGTCCCGCCCACTTCTGGTAATATACTCGTTCGGCACTAGCGCATCCGATTATACATGTCGTCCGATAATCAGTTGCTTACTCTACCGCATGGGGAGGGGTCACACAGATCTGCACATAGAACCACACAAGAGAAAATGAACTTTCTGGGTATACATAAGCATTCTGCACTGTGCATATGAAAATGTCATCACGATGATCAAACCTTACCTCTGACAAAGAGCCGATAGGTCCGTACAACAGAGCCTACACTGTTGGAAGCATTGCAAGTGTAAGTCCCAGCATTCTCTGCGACTGCACTGGTTATGGTGAACTGGTTATTCATGAATTGAATGTTATTGGAAGTAGTCGCATTGACAGTGAAGGTCACATTGGGATTGGGGGAGCCAGTAGCGGAGCACTGGAGAGTTCCATTAGTACCAGTCATGATTATGCAAGTAATGAGGTCGGAGCCACTGCATTGAAGGTCGCCAGTTCCAGAATCAAATTCAGGAATGTCTGTATGCACAGATAAGAAAAACAAGATGACGATCTCACCAATGTAGGCACTAATCAGAGAACATGGTAGTGCTCTCTACGCAAGAATGGCCAAGGAAATTTGCCATATACGTATATGTACTGATGGATGATGGCCAAGAAGCTACAAGCATGCAGATACAGTGATACTGCCTACTCATAAACGTACCAGAGAGTAAGACAGAAAAGCCTTCTAAACTTGTATACATAGTACAGTCTGCGATCTGTGCCAGTAACTGGTCAACGGAGTCGAAAGGGGTTCTGTCCAAGCAAATGTCATGCTGATACACGCTCAGAAGGTGTCCAGTGGGGTTAGGATCAGATCTGGCCATTGTGCATGTCAATCCACATGCAAACACATGTTGTGTTCTTTTTGCTTGTGATTGTTGCGTTCGAGACACTTACTGAATCCATCAACTGTGGTTGCACTGCGAGAAATTTCTACCAACCTGTTCTTGTCCAGATCTATTGTGACTACATAATTATACCGTAGTCTCTCGAAAATACGACCACCCCCCTTTTTCGCGACAAGTTGTTGCAAAGGGTCATTTATTACTCAAAAGTATGCCCACCCTATTAGCTCACCCTATTAGCTCGAACAGGAAAGCACTTGAATAGCTCCAGAAGAAGTATACTGTCAAAGAGGTTGGACTAAGAAATGAAGGCTGGCTATCGCGGTACTATTTGCAATGAATTTCATTATGTTGCATGCCATTGCATAATCAGCTGTGTACTGAGTGCATGACATTTGACCGCACGCTGTGCATTGCATGTTTGTGTCTTCGCGTGTGCAATCGCCTAGCATAGCACTATAGCTAGCAGCGCACTACGGATTTCTCGGAAGCAGCAGCAATCGGCAAGTCCCGAAGATAGTCTGTGCACTCTACGTCATTCAAGCACTCCAGAGTCCTGCTGTCTTGTTTGCTGTTCCTGTAGCTACTCACACAAAGAGATTGTTCCTGCTCACCAAGAAACTCCGGGAATACAGTAGTTAAGCCTTGCTAGAATGACTGTTGCAGTATGGCGCTCGTATATTCGTTGATTTTACGCATGTACTTGGGTGGGCCTACTTTTGAGTCAAGGGTGGGCCTATTTTCGGGAGAGGGGTCCTCAAAAATACGCCCATCCCCCTCTTTGAGCAGATTCTAAATTCATCGCCCATGGGCGTATTTTTGAGAGACTACGGTACCATCATGGAGTGAGAATGAGGGAATACCAGAGAGCACTGAAACACTCAGTGTGGAGAACCACCTCTCCAATTTCTGAGTGGGTAGGCAGGATGACTCTTTATATCTGTACACATGGCTCCACAGTTCTAAAAGTTTAAAGGCAATTAATATCTCTCTCTCTCTCTCTTCATCTAATGATACACATAGCTTAAAGTTTACACATAACTTATATACAATACACGGTGACATAACTTGCAGTACACGGTGAGAATGCCAATATCAGTAAAAGATCCCCCGGCACCAACGCACAGAAATACCAGCGTGTTATCATCCCTCTGGGCATTCACAACCGTGATTGTCACCGAGTCATCAACACCATCCGTCATCACATTGGCTGGTAAGTTTGCCACAAAGGACCCTCCTCAGGTTGGCGAACAGCGACAGTTATGCCCCCATTAATATCACACCGAAACATCACATTGTTACCCTCATTTACAACAATGAGAACGTCTTGTAGATCACCTTGAGAGCGTTCGAGAACTACCATTGCCTGGCCTGTGGAGAAACAGACAGAAGATAATTATGTTACAAGCAATAAAAAAACATTAAAAATGTAGCAGGATGTAGGGATACCAGAACGGCAAAAAGTAAGGAAACAAGAGGGATGATCGAACATAACAGTGAAGTATACAACCCCCCCTACAGAGATCTTCTTCCATATATACATGTACAATGAAAAAAGATATGTAGGGATGATTGTATACTTCACTGTTATGTTCGATCATCCCTCTTGTTTCCTTACTTTTTGCCGTTCTGGTATTCCTATATCCTGCTACATTTTTAATGTTTTTTATTACTTGTTTATGTCATTTTTTTGGCAGCAGGCGCATGCTTGATCTATAACAGATATTAATCTGAAACAAGTTGCATTTCAACATTACAACACCAAATGAACTCCTGGAACGGCAATTAGACTCACTGCTCAAGCACTTTTGCGTTAAATTACTGAGAGGCAGACTGGAGTCCAACCCTCAAAAACTCTCTGGCACTACTACGCAGTATTTGCTAGGTCGTGATGAAGAGATATTCGGTGATCTGTGTATATTTTTAGCTGCCAGCACAAAAACCCTCCAGATCATCCAAGAAGAACATGCTCTAGGCATGCATAATCTTCGTTTCGTGCCCAAATTTCATGATTTCTTTTCATGCCGCCTTGCAAAATATACCAGGCTAACCGTGCAACAAGTCAAACACACGTGAGAAACAATTATTTCCCTTCGTAAAATAAGTCCTCATTAGTAACACGTTTACATGTACAGCTTCCTCTATGAATAAGGCTTGGTACATTTTATCACGTGTTTGGTGTCAAGGTAGAGAGAACTTAATTAAGCGAGGGTGAATTAAGCCACAAAGTTGTGAGTGCCCACGCACTGGACTTTAGCAGCGTCCTCTTGATGATACGTGGCCATATACTCGAGTCGGTAGTAATCTGTTACCTAGGTGTTTTTGCAGACATGCTTTTTAAGCGTTTGATCTTGAGGCGTGTTTTCACTCGGTGCTTCCACAAGTAGGAGTCCATACTGAACTAGCTAGCTAGGTCAGCAATGTTGCTAGTTATCAAATACACACAAACGTTCTTGCCACTCCACCTATCAGGTGCCACGTCCGACTCACTGAGAATCTACTACAGCGGTTTTCTTATCGTTTCAAACAACTAACTGAGTGATAATTAACTGATATCACATGGTACATGGGCACACTTGGGTTGTGCCCACGTGCAATTAAGTTTTGTCTACCTTCTGTCTACCCTTGAAGTCGTGCACGTGATAAAATGTACTAGGCCCTCCACCGTTCTCCGTACAACTGACAACGGCAAGGGCCTGGGCTGTTCTCTGCTTAATTATTGGTAGAGGTGTAGGCATAGTCCAGTCTGTCACACATTACAAATCAACAGACATCATCTGTAAAGCTACAGCACCCAAGCCTCTCCCTCCTCCTACAACACTTGAGATCGAGATGTGTTTTGTCTCACTACGAGGTCCACATCATTCCGTACAGTGTTCAAGTAGTCTCACATAAACCCAGCCCCTCGCATGGTAGGGCCATACCAGCATTGTACACTGTCATTTCTGTCCACATTCCAGGCCACACAGTACCAAGCACCACACATATTGGTGGCACATCAGTGTTTACACTGACACGCAATCCCTTCCGAACACTTGAGATCAATAGTTGTTGGGAACGAGGCTACAGTACATATATATGCAGGAGCCCATGGGCTCCTGAGCTGTATAATCCCACAAGTCACAAAATTCATAATTGTCGTCACTCAAATGGCGAGTAAATTTGGACTCACCATAACATGAAGAAAAGAGGGCTGCTAACATAAGTAACAACTTCATAGCTAGTCAGTTGGCCTCACAACCTGAAGAGAGAGGGGGAGAGAGATCTGTTCACGGCTAGGATACCGTACGTATTACCTGTTTACAGGTGACCACAGTCTATAATTACTTCTTGACTTTGCAGCTCTTATGATATCGATATGACGATAGGGCTCAGGGTTAGTGCCTTGTGGGAACGAGGCTAGGTAGATATTGCAGGTAGCACAGAGCATGCAGAAATGATGCATATGACTGTATTTCAGCTGTTGAGCATTTGTCATTTGACTGTGCGCACGTTCGCCCTTGACCCCAAAAATGCATAGCAACTCCACCCCTTCCTTAGTATACGGGGTCAAGATGTGCCGATAAGCCCATCGCAGCTGTGACTACAGCAAATATGGGAGTGTCACCCCCTTGGATGGGAGAAGGCTGTGCTGCACTTTCAATGCATCCTAAAGCTACGTACAGACTGCGAGTGACTTACTTAGGCAACTACATTATTGTATGCTGAGCACAGTATGTAAGGCCACTGCAAATTAGACTTTAGTTTCCCGTCCACCGCCCGCCCCTTTCTGAGGGGACCGCATGATTTTGCCATTATTGACCCTTGAACTCCATTATAGCTATTTGTCACGTGGCGTGGACAAGTTTGCTGAAGTTTGCCAGTCCTTTCTCTCATGCACGTCCTGTTGCTGGTTGGCATGCTTCTAGTCAATGTATGTGTTTATGATACGTACGTGTTGCAGCAAGTCCCTACTTTGTTGGACAATCCTGAGCAGCGATGTTGACGTCTAACCTTGGCCAAATTCTACGAAACGGCGAGTAATTAATGATATTCACAGTAATGGATAATGGGAATGGACCGCCCGCCCGCATGGAATTTCCAGGAAGGGGTGGACGGGAAACTAAAGTCTAATTTGCAGTGGCCTAATATGCAGCATCACCAAGAATATCAGCGAATGCAGACTTATCTACTGGGTAGGAAGTCGAGTGAAATGAACCCTGAAAAATGTCATGCAGTACTGTTACAGTATTGGACCCTTATGGTAGCTAGCTGTAGCTACATTTATGTGAGCTGATGAGGCATTCTATCTCAAATCAAAATTCTATCTATCTCTCTCTACCTTCTATCTATCTACTCAGGGTTAGTCTCGGTACCAGACTATTCGTACCGAGGCTGCCTAGGGTCAGTACTTTGGCAAAAGAAATAATTTGCCGGAAGTGGTGAAGTCACACTCAATCCATGTAGTATGTCCATCTCTGTACCTCATGACAGCTTCATCGCTTCTGTTTTATACAGCTTCCTCGATGGTCGTGCATATCTTTACGTAAAATAGTAAAAAATCCCACGTGTAGTACGTGGGACGATTTTACGTGCCCAATCCCACGGGTAGTACGTGGGACGATTTTACGTCAACAACTCCGCGTACAGTACGTGGGACGATTTTACGTACGCCCAAATGACGTAAAATCCCCCAGTGTAAGTTGGGATAGTATATCTTATGTGGCAGGATTTTACGTCGATTGAAGTGACGTAAAATCTTCCCTCGTAAGATGCATGGATCGACGGACGCAAGATACGGAATATGCATGAGTGATATAAGTGGGAGGAGCTGGGTAAAACTGCAATTGGAGGGCGGGGCTAGACGTGATGGGCTGGGCGCGGAGGATAGGTCAACCATGTGCAAGAGGACGTTGGTCCTGCAGGAAGTAGCTACGTACTGTATACGTAATGGGCATGCATGTGCATTCAGCACTGGCCCTGGCCCTTACCTAACCTGATTGCCCTACTTCCTGCCGGACCAATAACCACTTTGTACATGTGAATTTCATGATGTACACCTGCATAACTGATATTCCATGTTCCGTCACAGAAATGAATAGATAAGGTTATAAAATGTGAATAATGATAAGTTGATGAATGTTGCCATGGCGTACCGCATTACATAAGATGTGAAGTGATAGTCTGCCTTGTACAGACAGTATGAGTTTTCCCCTGAAAAAAAGATAAGTGGCTTGTATATCAATGGGTAGGAACTCACCATTGTGTAGAGTTTCTGCTGTTGTATAGTGCATAAGTAAGTGTTCTAGGAAACAATGCATCTGCCTTGAAGTATGGTCACTTGGGAAAAAGGCCGCATACTGATCATTTGTTGGATTAAAAGCTGAATTTTTTATTAGGTATCTACTTGAATTTTTTATTAGGTATCTACTTGAAATTTTTATTAGGTATCTACGTCCTCGATCGGAGCGACAAGTCCTGTCTGTACTTTGACCCCCATTGTGCATACTATGGAGGTGTGTCGTACTAAACTGCGCATGCGTATTATTTTGGTGAATCCAAACAGTACGTCTTCTGTTTACAGCTTCACCAGTATATAGTTGTTCAGCGTTCCTTCTTCAGCGTCCCTTGTCGTACTAAACTACGCATGTGTAGTTGGTGGATCTGCCAGAGAAAGTACGGCCCCCCAAAACATTCGCCCGGTGTATACAAACGGCGCGCCATACCAATATGGTGCGTGCGATTTTTTTTTAGCGATGAAGCTGTCGTGAGGTACAGAGATGGGAAAATTTCTCTAAGTGGATAATGGTCCGGCAGGAAGTAAGCAATAGGTTAGGGTATATTAGGGCCAGGCCCTCGCGTTTCCGGTACCTTGTACCTATACCTAAAGTATGTACTTCCTGCCGGACCAATATCCACGCAGTAAAAATTTTTTGCCCGTAGTGCCTGGTAAGTGACAATAGCTGGGGCGGGACCTGGGAGAACGGGATGGATGGGGGCTCGCCCTAATTACATTCCTAAGACTGCCACAGTACGTCACATCACCGCAATCATGGTCAACCGCAAAGAACGATAACGCTAACTTCACTTATTGTGTTCACCGCAAAAAGTAGTCGAATTAGGACTGTTGGTTAGTTGCAACTAAGGACTATCTAGTGTCATCGTGCGTTTAAACACATGTGTTTGTTAACAGGCCGAAGAATGTGACAGAGTCAAATTGGCTACAAAAAGGTAAAGATCAAAACAGCGAGCAGCTGGAGGAGGAACTAAGAACGCTGAAATGCAGGTTGGAGGCCAATCTATCGGAGCACAGCAAAGTACAAAAGCAATACGAAGTAAAGAAGAAGGAGCTCCAGGATAAAAAAGAGCGACTCCAGCAAGCACAGCAGTGAGGAATACTGTAACACATAATACGCTCAGTACCCGGTGAATAAGATCTGTTATAGTCACTGTCTTATAACTTTGTTACAAAATTAAACATAGTAGTTCGGATGTTACAAAGGTACATTATAGGATGTCTTCCATAGACTGTTATGATTGGGCTTATAACAAAGTTATGAACAAAAGATCAGGCTGCTGTATATAGCTACTCATGTAAGCCTTAATTATACACTGGGGAAAAAGGTATATAGGTGAGAGTGTGAATCATAATAATTATATGCTACATAAGTGAAGCTTGGGGTTGAATCATGATGCCGGAGCATTGTGGAGCCAGTGACCTTGAAAAGCCCTTGTTTGGAGCTGGGTTGGCCATTTCTCTCCTCCTTTGCACAAATGGGCTGAGAAAACAGTCCTCTCGCCTTGTAGGGCCTCCATTTCGGCAGTGAAGCATTTTTCTCAGTCTAGACGGGCGATGGTCGGCAGAGAACCGTGACTATTGAATGCCCCTTGATAGGTGGGTGTAGTTAAAGTCATGAATGTGTGTAGAGGATTGCTGCATGGTCATGTGTGTGGAGTTTGGGGGCTGAAAAGCGTAGGTTAAAATTTAATGCATCCATAAGCTAAGAGAGACCTCTGGAGAAAAACAACTTACCGGTTAATGGGCTACTACGTTGACGCGGAGGTTATGCGAATTTTATCCTCCGCGGGAACATTTGGCCGAGGCTAAACTTTCCCAAGGAGGAAAACCGCATAACCTCTGAGTCAACGTAAATCCGCCGGCTTCTATACCACAGACATAACCTCCAAGTCAAGTTAGTAGCTGGATCCAGCTGCTAGACAGCTACAACTCTCGATTCTCAGCACAGTGTGATTCGATTACGTCATAGCGGAGGATAACCGATTTATCCTCTGCGGTACATCAAAGGATCGCCCACGCACTGTGGTAGAAGCAGTGAAATAACAGTTTTTCTTCCTGGATGTAATATTCTAATTCCTCTTACATGACTACAGACCCTCTTTGGGGTGAGCCTGAGTAGTAGCTATAGCGTAATTACTCTAAAAAAAGGTTTTAAATCGATGCAATACCAACAAGGTCGGACACACTGGCAGGGAGAGTATTGTTGCAGAGACAGTTGATAGAAGACAGGGCAGGTTGGTCTATGAATAAGAGCATGGTGGAATGTAACAAATGAGCAATAATTGTTAACTCTGGCTAATTCCAAATCAATTCAGCAAAAGTTTGCAAGTGACCCCCTCAGAATTGGACGAAACTTGGTTTGTAAGTACTACTTGTGGTTTTATGAAGCCAGACAAAATCTTACTTATAAGAGCACATATCTCCTAATCCCAATGGAGCCCCAACAAATTTTTTTCACAGCTTTTAGTTGAAGGCCTAGCAAATATCACCACTAAAATTTAAAGTAGCACTTTTCTTGTAAGGTCAAAGGTCAAAGGTTAGGAATGTGTGTCTTCCCTATACTTTGTCAGATGAAGCCATACAAGATACCATACGAAAGCCCATTCTTCATGCTTCAAGATGGTGCAATTAATATTACAAAACAATCAAGTATGGGCAAGTTATGAGGATTTGAATAGTTGCCACGGCAGCAAAAATTGGGAAAAAGTTGAATCTGATGGGCTATAATCAGGAAGCCATACAACATACGAGAGTAAGATTTTGTCTGGCTTCATAAAACCACAAGTAGTACTTACAAACCAAGTTTGTCCAATTCTGAGGAGGTCACTTGCAAACTTTTCTGAATTGATTTGGAATTACCCCTCTGTCAGTTGTACATTGTGATGTTTAACGTAATATTGCCATTAGTGTAATCATTAGTTCTCTTTCTACATGCAGGTCTGCAAGTTGGTGTCAGCTGCTATAGCTGTGTAGAAGTAAAAGTAAACTGCAGCATACATAGGCTGGATGCAAAAAGAGATACCATCAATGTAGTAATGTTATGACATTTTCAAATATGTGCATGATGTCAATCTTTATGCACCCTCACACATGCATATGCAGCTTGGGAAGGTACTCGACTATACACATCATATATACACATGATATCCTTGTCATGGCTGAACCGGGATGGATTAGCTATTTTCAAGGCCCAATTCAAGAGACATGGCATATATCTGTCAACATGGTTTGCAATCCAATAATGACCCCAATTGCATCCTGTTACATCACAAGACTGGTGAACAAGTCCATGCATACGCCTTTTGTCTCGACACCGAAATGCCGAGACTCAGTGCTGGAGGTGTAGGTACATGCATGGTGGTGGTACGTACGTACATATGATCAGATTCATTCTTTCTGTAACATGGAGAAGACAGATACAACAGCAAAAGTACACAGGAGTTGCGATTGGAAGGCTATAAATACGTTTGACAAGAGCAGGTTACTCACTCTCGTATGCACATTGCAAACAATGCAGAAAGGTGACCATGCCTCTACCGCCCATCTACGGATCCCCTGTTCCCCAAGTTAACGTGACAGCCAAGCATTTCACAATGTGAACTATGAATGTTCTGTTACAATCCGAATCTGTCTGTAAAGCCTTAGCTAACATGCTCCAATTTTTTTGCCAACAGACATGTACAGACAGACACACAAAGGCATTGCTTTACCCCTGCTGTGCATGCGCGCAGGGTATGGTATCTTCAGGAAGTGACATATCAGAGAATGTGGTAGCATTCTCTATTTAAGGCTGGCCAAGGAAATTTACCATATTGATGCAGTTGCAGGATAACAGCCAAGAAGCTACAAAACCTACAGTGCTCCCAGCAAAGAGTACACATTTTGGTATCTTTGAGAAATTTGTGTACAACTTCAAACTGAGACAGTAGCTATGTACCATAACCATTTTGTGACCAATCACAAAAAATTAACTAAGTCACAGCAGAGCTATGGCTTCACATGTAAACTGAGTACACAAAATACTTTAGGGTCACCATTTCTCTAAACCTGGCTGGGAGTTGAGGTCTCAAACCTGATACAAGTATAGTGCCCCAGGTTTAGCAGGTTCTAAGCCCCTCTTGAAGTTGTAACGCCATTGTTCTGGATCGAAAGCAGAGCTGTCAGAACATGCAGTTCCGGAGGGGCCTATGCACAAAACCTTGGGAGTTTTTGGAGAGGTCATGCTCATGTTGCAGTATGTCTGGCCCAAGCAAGTTTAAATCTTAACTCTTTACCAACCTATGACTGCAAAAGCCGTCATGAGCTCCCATAAGCCCATAAGAATTTATAGGCGTTATACTTTAATACATGGTTTTGCTTCCCTAAGGCCACTGCAAATTAGACTTTAGTTTCCCGTCCACCGCCCGCCCCTTTCTGAGGGGACCGCATGATTTTGCCATTATTGACCCTTGAACTCCATTATAGCTATTTGTCACGTGGCGTGGACAAGTTTGCTGAAGTTTGCCAGTCCTTTCTCTCATGCACGTCCTGTTGCTGGTTGGCATGCTTCTAGTCAATGTATGTGTTTATGATACGTACGTGTTGCAGCAAGTCCCTACTTTGTTGGACAATCCTGAGCAGCGATGTTGACGTCTAACCTTGGCCAAATTCTACGAAACGGCGAGTAATTAATGATATTCACAGTAATGGATAATGGGAATGGACCGCCCGCCCGCATGGAATTTCCAGGAAGGGGTGGACGGGAAACTAAAGTCTAATTTGCAGTGGCCTAAGCTGTTTCTTATGGTTGGTAAAGAGATTTTTTAATTAAAAAGCTGACCTTTGTCCCCTGGCTTTTCAATTGATCTTACATGGGATTTTTTTAAAATCCAGTCCAAAGGGGCTCTCAGGTGGTTTTTAAGTGTGGAACAACTGGTTGTAACCTCCAAAATCAAAATTTCTGAAACGTACTCTGTTTGCTGGGAGCACTGTATGGGAGCACTGTATGCAGATCGACACTAGCTACCTAGCAGTTCACAAAAACACTAGCAAACGAACCTTAGAGTACGCTGTAGTCGACAAACAAGTCGCTGAAAAACTCGCAGGGATCCTGTCGTCCAGACCCATGCAATCATAATAAGCATTTCTTACTGCGCATGCGCACATCTTGGACTTTTACCTGCCACGATCTGACAGAGCGAGTAACGGAGATGTTGAACTTCACGGTCTACAGCAAGACAGCTCGCAAAACGCTGGTGCCTTCACGGTTAGTTAACTAATATGTGTCTGCAAAGTAGTGTTCATATATAGCAGATTTCTTGTTTAACACTAATCTATTATTATAGTGGCACTATTAAGGTAGGAAGCACGGCATCGGCGAAATCGCAATTTTGCTCATGAATAATTAATGAGATGACGTCACTCGCATATGGTTAACAATTATTGCACACTACTGTGTTGGATATCAAGATTTATTACTACCCGAGGAATGCAATATTCCCCGAGGCCGAAGGCCGAGTGGAATATTGCATTCCAAGGGTAGTAATAAATCTGATATCCAACACAGAAGCGTGCAATAATTGTTTTATTATATTCAGAACTTCAGCAATAAATACATAAATATAGTAGCTATCTATGCAGCGATTATTGTGCAATTACTGTTTACTTACCTAGCTACAGAAGGTAATTACATGTCCACATGTCAAGTTTGTTTTCAGACAACACACTTCATTGTTGTCGTCTTGTAAAAGTCATGTTCAGCCGTGGAATATTGTGAATTATTCCATGGGAATAAGCACTACAGTGACCAATAGGATTGCAGTATGATTCTACAGAATATAATAATTAGAGTTATTCATCTGTTTACGTTTTCCCATGGCGGCAACCGGAATAAACAAGGGGGGCTTCTCTCTTTGATGCGGCTAGCGGCCCTTTCGAGTTTCAAATCGGTACTCTGATGTGGCCGTGCGGTACTTTGAAGATTTTATTTTTTATTTTTTTAAGTAAGGAGCTATTCTAGCTTATTGAATGTAACGATGGGCTGTCTGAGTGTGAATAGCTAGGTGGAGTGAGCAGGAATGTTTGTGGGTCTGCTGAAGTGGCCGAAGAACAGCCTGGAAAGTGAACAGCATCCGACAGCTCCCTGGCTCTAGAGAGTTGACCTTTCGGCATGACAGGCCCCGCCCATTTTCGTGTTAGGGCGAATTTGGCTGGTTTGGTAGCTGGACTGGGCTGGTGAGAGGGAGTAGATGTGTGGCCAAAACTCTGTAAC
The DNA here is from genome assembly GCA_963931865.1 of Axinella damicornis. Classification (NCBI taxonomy): domain Eukaryota; kingdom Metazoa; phylum Porifera; class Demospongiae; order Axinellida; family Axinellidae; genus Axinella; species Axinella damicornis. The sequence goes on along the minus strand of OZ007507.1, from coordinate 18,933,885 downwards.
CGAGAGGTGAACGTGGAAAAGCATACCTAGTTTTGCAGGGGGTAGGTTGACCTTTTGGAAACTGGCCTTGGCTTTGGTCGGTTTTAGTTGGTGTGCGTGGAATTTTTTTTGAAAGCCTAGGGTAGCCAAACCTCTGTTTTTGAGGGCGGCAGTGAGTTTCGGGCTGTAGCCTGCAACTGAGGAGAGCAAGTGGTAAATCCATACGTACTTTTTAGGCCACTTTTGTGTGTGTATTGATGATGGGGTCAGAGTGTGGGTGGGGCCTTGGAGAGGGTCCAAATTTTCAGTTTAGTAGAGGGCCTTAAAATTGAGTTCTAGGCTATTTTCAAGCAAGGGGAGCAGTTTGATGCGAACTATTGCTGAAACTTGTGTATGCTTTGATGCTGCCCATTTGTCCATCAACTTGGTTTCGGAGATCGCTGTACCCATGTTTCCTACCTTAACTCTCATCCATCAGTGGCATTGTGGGACACTTACCTGGGACCCTGATCTAAACTCCCATCCATCAGTTGTAGGAACTTGTGGGACACTTGTCTGGGACTGTGATCTAAACTCCCATCCATCAGTTGTAGGAACTTGTGGGACACTTGTCTGGGACTGTGATCTAAACTCCCATCCATCAGTTGTAGGAACTTGTGGGACACTTGTCTGGGACTGTGATCTAAACTCCCATCCATCAGTCGTAGGAACTTGTGGGACACTTGTCTGGGACTGTGATCTAAACTCCCGTCCCACGCTAACACTAGTGTCGCCTGGGAGAGAAGAGTGGGCCCATGCTAACACTAGTGTCGCCTGGGAGTGAAGAGTGGGCCCATGCTAACACTAGTGTCGCCTGGGAGAGAAGAGTGGGCCCACGCTAACACTAGTGTCGCCTGGGAGAGAAGAGTGGGCGCATGTTAACACTAGTGTCCCTGGGAGAGAAGAGTGGGCCCACGCTAACACTAGTGTCGCCTGGGAGAGAAGAGTGGGCCCACCTGCTTGCCACTGCAGCACCCAATTACATGTGGGACTGGACTAGACAGCCACAAGTGGGACAGAAGCACTCTTGACACCAGGCCGACCTGGACCACACCACTTTTCTAATTAGCCCTATAATACTGTTTTTCCCAACCTACACTGCTTTTGGACACTGTGCAGTAACTTTCGTGTGAAGAGGGGGTGGGCGCTTGATACGTGGTGGGCGCTTGATACGTACACTACGGTATATCCACATCTTCGGGACGGGGCACCTCCGTATTCTCCTCTTCTCTCTGGAAGAATCTCCGTCATGGTGTGACACATCCATGGTCCCACTCATACAGGTGCCTGCATTCATCTCTGCACCACTGTCTTCGGCCATCTCACAGTTTGGATCATGCATGGTCTGATCAAGCCAGATATCTCAGAAACTTTTTAAAGATGTCTATAGCTAGCAGTTTTTCAGTAGCGTAAGTTGGCACCGTATGCTTGCCGACTATTTTACTGACCTTTATAGCAAACATGTCGTGGATGGCAAGTGATGATAATGGACAGCCGGTGAGTTTCCTGAAGTAGTGTATGAGTGGCAGCGGTTCGAGGGTAGAAAAAAGAGTCTCCTTGGGTGACGATTATCGGCCATTGGAAATTGCACACTTAAATGATAATTGGTAGCTACTGGGTGACGATATTTGGTAAATCGGTCGGTGTACGAACCACGCCACAGCTTCCGGATAATACCTAATACATCTTTCAACTTGGAGCGATCAATGATGTAAGTTCTAACGCAAGAATGAACTTAATTCCAGCCACTATGAGGATGCACCATTTATATTCGGTAACTTACGCTACAACTCCCAGTGAATGGTAACTGAGGATGGGTATTAGCATTTGTTTCTTTGAGAGGTGCAGTACAAAAGCCACCACTATAGCTAAATCCACTAATTTATATCACTGCAAATGTTTTAACCACAGAGTGATTACCCAGCTTGCAGAAGCTACCCTGGTTGCAGACAAGCTGGAGCCGGTGGTTAGAAGAAGGGGTTCAGAGACTAATTGAATAAGGTGACTTGGGAGGAAGCTGGCCCAGATCGTGTACAAGATTTACAACCATAATTGGGAGATCTTAACCGCTAAACATCTGTGAGGGACCTGCTGCCATCAAGGGCATGAAAATTTCCATGACAACCAGTTGTAGTGACCCTGCAGAATCTGATGTTCTCAGGATTGTCAGTGAGATGATCTGGCCAGTTTCCTTTGCAGGTTGTCTTATGCAATTATAATTGTCTCTGTAAGCCCAACTTGAGTAAACCTCCAATGACCACTGTCTCCAGCTTGCTTGCAACAAAGTCAACCACTCTGTGGTTAAGACATCCAATTATAGTTTTACAATGGTTCATTTTTGAGAGAACTTTGGGGGTTCTAGGTCCCATATTCTCTCAATTCTCACCTTGTCAACTTTACTTTCTGTCTTTGTCATCTTCACTTGGTCAACATTAATGAAGGGTGGTTGTACAATGTGCCAGGCCAGCAAGGCTTATAAGTATTCCATGAATGCTCTGTACAGTGTTCTTACAATGTCAACCAGGTGTCAACAGTCTGATCAGTTTACATGTATATAAATCATGGCAACATAATGTTTGTTAGAACCAACGAAAGGGTGTGAGACTGCGCAGCTGGTGCGGAAATATTCACTTCTTGCTGTCTCTGTGCTGCCTGACCTTTCAGGGACCTATGTATAATTGCATTATATATGAGTACTATATGCGCATGCAAAAACAACATGTTTGTTTTAACCAAGAATTTGGTAGTTGCAGTTCAGTCATAGGATCCATCAGGTGACCATGCCTGACCTGTTTGTAGCTACCGAGTTGTACTGTCAAACCTTGCAGCTGTGAGTTGTGTACAATGTCAAACCTTGCTGGTGTGAGTTGTGTTTATCGCAAGGACACATGCATGTTGCTTTAACCATTTAGGTATACTAGTACTCTACAATCTATATAACTATGCATACTGTGGAAACCACATTGTTGAAGTAACAATACAGTTTGTCATCCCATGATCATGACTTGCTTGCAGCTGTCAGTTGTGAATATTGCATGCACATGCAACAGTTATGATCAGCGGATGCATCCCATATGTCTTGCCTGCATGCAGCTGTCAGTTGTGAGTAGCTAGCTATATATTGTATGCACATGCAACAGTTATGATCAGCAGATGCATCCCATGACTAGCTAGATACGAGCTGCAACTGAGGTGGCTAAATTTGGTTAGCTAAGAGCCCTTTAAGACCTAACGTTGCATATCTGCAACGTGAGACTTTCAGCTTCATGATGTCACATCCGGCAATGTCTTTGGGAGATAGGTTCTGCGACAGCAGAAAGGGCGGGACAGGGGGAGGTGGGTGGGTGCACCCGGAGGGTGCAAACAGCATGGCCGTGTCTGGGCTCCGCGATAGAAAGGTCTTGGTCGGCACTGGGAGGGCCATTTCCACCGTTTTTGGCATAAATGGTCTTAGAAAAGTAGCTGTCTTGCCTTGTAGGCCCTCCGTTTCCAGTGTTCATGTAGCTACGGCAGGTTGGCATTTCTCGGGAGGTTTGATTGCAAGCTTGTTAATTGGTGGGTGTGGTTAAGCACGTATATGCTTAGTATAGCTGAAATTACCTGTGTGAGCAGTTTCGAGCCCAGCAACGCCAGGGAACAGAAATGAGGGTATGTTTAAGTGTTCTATAGATTGAAAATGACCTAGAGAAAGAATTTGGGCCCTAAAGAGTTTTAATTAAAACAACCATAGTGTTTATAGCCAACTTACATTACGTATATGCCAAGCTGTTGAGTCTGAATGTCTGAATGTGAAGGGATTTCATGGCAACGCATGCTTGCCTCACAAGCAACAAAAGGGGGTGAGACTGTGCAGCTGGTATGATAATATTCCTGTCACCCCCAACTGTGCACGTGCTGCCTGACCTTCAGGGACATATGTATACTCTGTGCAGTTAAGGACAGTTCTGCTTACTACAAGCAACCCTTCTAAGTTTTCATGTATTATGGCTTCACATGCGGTTGGCTAGCTAAGTAGATAATCAGATGCTGTGAAAGGTCATCGCATGATCCTCCTGCAAGAAGAAGTACGGACTGCTAGCTGTCAACGCTTGCTCCAGTGTCGGTCACTGCTGCTATAGACTCTTCGCATCTCTAGGTGCTTCTTCACGCCGTTCTGTTTTACGCGTAAAGTTGGTTGTCTGTTTTGCACCGCACAAACGTCTCGCAATCACACGGCAACGCGTGACTTGCATGTGACTTAATTGCATTACGAGTCTGACCAGGACAATAGGTAATGGCGCGGAGGACTGACGAGCACACAAAATGGCTTGACTCGGAAAGGAAAACCTCCTCCCTATGCTTCAAGACCGTCTCGCTGTTTGAAGGTGCATCCTCGCCTATCGATTCAGCCTGTGGGTTTGTTGAAAATGCCTCCTCGTGGCAGTTCAGAATTCTCCTTGTGGGCGGGGTGAAGCAAAGGATAACCACCGATTACTCCGCTTATGCGAGGTAAGGAAAAAATTCCACGGGATAGAAAGCTAATAATCAACCTAAAGAGCGTCCTTAACGTTAAAGTTTCGCTCTCAAGGACGTTTTCCTTTCCGAGTCGGGAATCTTCCTTAATTCATGGGGCAAAGCGGATCCTGTGTCTCACGTGAGGGAGGGGTGTGGCCATAATGGTACTCACAAGAATCTCCAATCATTCAGTAACAAGAATATGCTATTTGTTTTCAGTTTAGTCCAATTCCAATGCAGATATACATCAACAAATACTATAGTGTAGGTAGATTTTATGGCCATGGCTTGTGCTGTCCTTAAGTGCGCAGAGTATGAATTGCCAACTTACATTCCTCTTGTCGCTAACAAGAACTTCACTATGGGCAGCTTGCCAATAAAGTAACTCCAATTAGATGTAGTTTTGAACTGTTTTCTAATTTAGTGATGGCCTATCATACTGCACCTCTTGAAAAAGCAATGGGGAATGTTGTTACCCATCCTCAGCCCCATCCCACCCCAAAATTCTGCATTATTATAACAGAGTGCTATGTACTTCCTGACTGCATTGCAAGTGCTATTAATCCAAAATATTGTAGTAGACCATGGTATCACAAATTAATCAGTTTTCTTAGTATTGCTGTTGCACGTAGCTCAGCATTTACTTTGGAAAGGCAAAAGAGGCAGTCGCTTTCTCTGCTTCAGTTGTACTCCCTACAACTAAAGGTTACTGAGCGTAGGCTGCCAAGCAACCAGGACATTGTTACTAAGTGAAGTACATCTAATGTGTACATCCAATCTAATTCAATTCCTGGAATTTCCACTGATCTAATCTAACATTAGCTGGTACTAATTATTTCTGGGAATCCAATCTAAGGAAATGCACTTATCAAAACAACACAGTTCCAAGAAAGACTATAATAAGTACACCTTTACAAGAACACTACTAGCCAGTCAGAGTGCCCATTTCCTGGAATACAACAATTCCTGGAATAGTACTAGCCACAACAGTCACATGTGCTGGAAAGAGTGGCACAGCAGTAGATGCCCATTTCCTGGAATAATGTAGCCACAGCAGTCACAAACATGCCAGTGCATGGCATGGCAGTTGATCCCATGTTCCTGGAATAGTACAGCCACAACAGTCACAAACACTCGAAATGCTCGTGGCATGGCAGTTTGATGCCCATTTCTTGAGTCATGAATGATTTCTCTCCAAGCACAGCGTGTGGCAATTGCCCATTTCTATCTCTTACAATGGTAGATCTAATCTAACCGTAGAAATGCTTTTTTTGTGAATCCAATCCTATGGTAATTTTTTTACCACTTTATTAGAATAAATGCGGCATTCATCAATCACCTTTCAATTACATCAGAACCTTGAGATAAAGTGTAATACCAATCTGATTGGTTAATCCAAGCAGTAGATCGGGTTAATGTGTGATAGATAGATAGATAGATAGATAGATAGGTAGATAAATTTTAATTTGGGAAGGAGTGTCCCTTCAGCCTGTGGCTGGTCACCAGAGAGTGTGCATAGAACTATTATATTTGTAGATGTAGATTCACAACAAATTGTCTAATTAATTTCTAGGAACAAAAAGCTATAATATTTATCAGTTTCCCTGAAAACCCAATCAAGGTTGCCAAGGAAACCACTGTAGCACCCCCCCCCCCCCCCCCCCCCCCCCCCCCCCCCCGGGGTGCTATTCTGGTGGATTCTCAGGCTTAATGTGAGCCTGCATGGGCTTCTTGATGAAGTGGATAGTGCTTACGGAGTCATGGTAAGGCTGGTAATACGACATCACATGGCCAAATCCTGAGTGCTTGTGTCCACTATGATATCCACTGTGCATGTGTGTGTCCACTTGTGTTGTATGTGTGTCAACTGTCCTTGTATGTATACATAGTGTTACTGTAAGGATTAATTACCCTGGCGTGCATGCGCGGAGCAGGGTTAAGCAAAATCAGACATCTGCCAATGCATAGCTATAGCTAGGTAGCTAGCTCACTGTAAAAGGAAAAGGGTTGTTTTAGCTATGCAGGCTCTGGTCACCATAGTTGCATCTCAGTGCCTCCTCCACTGTGATGGTCAAAGAATGTACCCACAACCACAAATGTTGTGTAGCTTCACTTTAACGTTTCATAATTATAGATACGTGACTTAATTAGCTTAATTGTTTACCCATTTGTATGTCTGCTGGAGGACCTATAGTGGTCAAGCAGTGTAAATGATCTGCTTGAATGCACGTTGTTTGGAAAAGCAGCTGCATACACTTCTATAAGAAACTTGACCTAGGATATCTTAACAGGCCTACTATACGTTTTCCTATCCGATAGCTGCTAATAGGATCAAAGTAGGCTGCACTTGCAATAATGTGTGCTCATCCCTTGGTCACCACAGTGGAGGAGGCACTGAGATGAAACTGATGTGACCACAGCCTGGTTAAAACAACCCTTCTCATTTTACAGTAGGCAATGGCTGCCAATGGAATAACTGGGTGACCACATGCAGTGAGTCGGTAGTATTTCCCTTGAACTCACCCGTTCGTTACCTCTGTTGGTATACTTAAGTACTAATAGGAGGAATTGTGTGGTGTTACAAAGCAATATCTTTGCTTTTAGCAATGTGACCATTGTCAGCACCCCCAATAGTGCACTTTAGCACCGTGTAGCACCCTATGGTGTCTTAACAGCACTCACTACAGACACATGGCAGAGGTGGGGCCGGGGCTAGGCAAGCACCCTATATTTAACAGTGTACTTGTAAAGCAAATTCAACACAGCAGACCATAGGTATCTGTAGATCTAGCTTATGGTTATAGGAATTCAGGTAAGGTCTACTTGCAGTAGTGATATACCTACATCCAGTCCTGGTGCCAGCTCAGCTAGAGGGTGTGACCATCAGGACAGCATCAACGAAGTTGCATGATTACCGCTTCTGCTTAGAATTGGCCACAGAAATCCTGTACAGTGAAGGTCCTCCTTGTGTAAAATCATTGATATAGACCACTCAGCAAGGGAGTGGTATCAAGATTGCGAAGGATCTTGGTACCTAAATTGCCAGGTGCATCAGCAACATTAAAAGACTGCAGAATCACCTGCATTAGAAGAAAAGTACCCTCAGTGCTATAGAAATGAGGGCATACACATTTCACATCCGCCCATATATGAGCGTGTCTTTAAAGTGCATGCATGAAGTGTGTGTGTGTGTGTGTGTGTGTAAGTTGTACAAGGTTGGCGTCCCGGCATGCACTCTCCCAGCACTAGGAAATTCTCTTGGCACTACTTGTATATCATGCATCCATCATACTGGATCTATACATCATTGTTTCGGTATGTCTACTCTAAGCAGTCTGAATCTGTCTGATCAATGATTCATGTATATTCATGACAACATATTGTGACAATGTTAGTCACTTGTTGCTAGTTTGCTCTTATAGGTGTGGTGTCAACCAGGTTGCATTGCCTGGTATCTAAATCTAACAGTCTGATCATGTATGTACCTCATAAAAACACATGAAAGGGGGCGAGACTAGTACTGTGCAGCTGGTGTGATAATATTCACTTCATGCTGTCTCACCCAACTGTGCTGCCTGACCCTTCAGAGATACAGGTATGGATATGAATGACAGTATGTGACTTACTAATGGCATTCTTCTTAGGCCAAGAGTGCGTTAACTTGGGGTCTCTTTGGCTTTGTCAATAATCAGTTAATGTCGATTAATTCAGTCTTCCCAACCCTTAATACCGGTAGTGGTACTGGCATATTCAAAGACTCAATTGCAATTAGCTAGTAAGCTTGCTGCTCACATACTGCAAAGCAGGAATTTTTCTCTGTAGCTAACAATCCAGGTGTGTTGCAAGGGCCGGGTCATCTGGTCTGGCACTACATCGCAAAAGACTGTTCATCTCCTTGCACAATGACAGTGGGTAAGGTTAAGGCTGCATAGCAGCATGCACTTGAGCAGTATCCTTCTGTTTTCCACTGATTGAATGTAGTTATGAATTTTGTTTTTCCTTGACTTGGCAGAGATTGGTCCAGTGTCACGTAAATTAGTGTGTATACCATATAGTCACAAGTGCAGCTCACTTATAGCTAATTAAGTGCATATTTGCTGTTAAGTGCAAGTTCGATTCTCATCCAAAGCTACTTGTTATCAAGTGCTGAAGTCTTCTTCCAGAAACTCTGCCTTAGTCATTCCTACAGAGTGGGAAAGCTAGCTACATGTACAATTCCAAACGAAGCACACTTCCTATTTGAGGAACGTTATTTGCCTTCATTATTAGGCACATATTTCCTTCCTGTGGAAGCTTAAGAAAATATGCACTGTACTCTTTTGGTTACATAGCTATGATGGTGATAAAGATATGTTGCCATGTTCTGTACTTGGTGTTGCAGTAGCTAAATCACATCCCCACAGGTCACACAGTCTGCACAGCAAAAGAACCTGGCATCTCAAGTCCACGCTGATGTGATACTTTGTTGGTCGTGTGCGTGCATGCACAGTGCAGTGTTAGGTCAGGTAGCTAGCTATACATCATTGTATGCGATTTCAAAAATAACATCACTCATTTGAAGAAAGTTGGAGATACAATTATAGTATACCAAAACGTACACCAAATATGCAACACACTACTAAGCAATTGCTATGCAAATCAACAGTTACTGTTTAACTACTGTTCGCACATTGCCTATGGATGCTAAAGGTATATACAATGTAAAACAGCTACAGTTTTGTAAGCCTGCATGTAGAAAGAGAAATAACCATGAATTGGTAATCCTGCATGGTTGCTGAAGAGACTTAAGTAAGTAGTTCAACAGCTAAGTGCATGGTTGATTTTTGATATTTAGTTCTGCAAGGAACAAATGCTGCATGGGGTGGGAATTAAGGCCTGCATGTTGAACAAGGCTAAAATTTAGAGAGGTATATGGCCTAGTTTCAAGCACAGGTATTTGTAGGACAGTTAAAGTGGACGGGACCTTAGTCGGGCCATATTCTTTCTCACAGTCCACACGGGCACTAGCTATGTGAGTGTAATGTCAATCATCGCTTTGCTTTCAATAATCATCAATCAGGAAAATAAAGTGCTTACTTGTTAACTTTGGATGATATTTCCAAATCAGCAAAATTTTGTTCTGTGGAAAATTCTGTAAAAGGAACAAAGTAATAAGTCTGGTACCGAGACTAGCAGATACCTGTCATTTCTCTCTCACCAGGTGAAAATTGTGCACGTACGTTTTTATGGATCCACATGATTCGGCACCGTGTTGGTTACACACCCTTGGACAGCCACCTCACCTTCATAGCTGAAGTAAAGGATTGGTTGTGTTGAGATGACCTGATGTGTTTTCTGAACGTCACTGTCGTTCCAAGTAGCATCCTGTTCGGTACAATTTGGATCGTATGTCTTGGGTTCAATGGCAATCATGGGAGGGATTCGAGTGACCATCAACAATGCCAAGCGTACACTACTCGTAATGTATGTGTCAAGTAGTCCTCGGTGTATTGATTGTGCAGCATGATTGAAGTATTCAACTGCAGAGAACTGATGGAATTAATATAGGGTGAATACAATGCATGCAGTGATATAACCATAGAAGTCTGATCCTTACCCTATCTTCTGCCGAAAGGTTTTTTCCAATAAAGATTTCCTTCATGTTCTCAGTCACTTCTTCAATTCTGTCGTCAGTCATCTCCATCAGATTACATTTGCGCAAAAGGATGCCATATGCCATCTGCTTCTCTATCATATCAGCTCGGAAAGCACTTTGATCGTCACGGCAAGAAGTGAATAGTTTGGTGGCATCGAAAAGGGACATCAACAGTTTCGCTCTCTGCAGAAATACATCTGAAGTAACCAGTCTACCCAGGAAGTGATGCATGCGTGCATGGCATTTATTATACACTCATGCAATTGAAGCAAACTTACATCATATGGTGAGTTGCTAAACACTTGAATGATATGCTGCCTATCAGCTGTAACGTCTCCTACTCCGACGTTGATCTGCAAAGACTTTGGAGGCTGTTGAATGTCAGCTGGCAGCAGAGGCTGTTGAACCTCTGCCAGTGGCCAAGGATTGTGTTGAACGTTTGCAGCTGGCCGCGGAGGCTGTTGAACGTTCTGCTGGTGAGGGTCTGCTGGCCGCGGAGGCTGTTGAACGTTCTGCTGGTGAGGGTCTGCTGACCGCCGAGGCTGTTGAGCGTTCTGTTGGTGAGGGTCTGCTGGCCGCGGAGGCTGTTGAGCGTTCTGCTGGTGAGGGTCTGCTGGCCGCGGAGGCTGTTGAACGTTCTGCTGGTGAGGGTCTGCTGGCCGCGGAAGCTGTTGAACGTTCTGCTGGTGAGGGTCTGCTGACCGCCGAGGCTGTTGAGCGTTCTGCTGGCGAGGGTCTGCTGGCCGCGGAGGCTGTTGAGCGCTCTGCTGGCGAGGGTCTGCTGGCCGCGGAGGCTGTAGAGCGTTCTGCTGGCGAACGTCTGCTGGCTGCGGAGGCTGGTGATCAGCTGGCTGTAGAGGCTGCTCAACTTCTGTTAGCTCTAGAGACGTTCTTGCAAGAAGTTCCACCACCTTTCGGCATACATAGTCGTATGTCACCTGTACAGGAAGTAATGTAGGTCATGGCACATTTCTGTAGTGCGCATATATGCTACACATGCATGCCGTTGGTCATGGAATAGTATACTACCTGAAAAATGTCACTCAGCAGCTTTTTTGCTTGAACTGGATCGGAGAGAGATTGAGGGTCTTCCGCAGTGACTTTTTGATTATCTGTGATTCCCCGCCGAATAACTTTTCATACATCAGCTTCACATCTTCATGGGTTTTATCCTTGCTTCCAACCACTTGGTGACCCATAGTTTGCATAAGTCTTGCTCCGCTGAAATTCCTGTGTATGGTGAAATGCATGATATTGCATTTCATGGCCGTTATGATGGTCTAACTCCACTTAAGGCTGGGACGCTTCTGAGAGCATTTAGGACCTTTCTTTTCTAGTACCCAAGTGAAAAAAGTGTGGACATGAGAGCCTTGCTAAATAAGAAGATAGACCATATCACTAAGTTCCGTACGTAATGTAAATTGAGAGTACGTTGACTCAGGGAGTGCCATCACAGTGCATATACATCGTTAGTAGTAGACGGTAGATGCAAACTTCAGTAATCCAATACTCATATAAGATGCCTGCCAACCTATCTCCCCATGCAATACCGCCTTCACTTTCTCTGCGTGGTATACAGGTCGACGTCGTGACAGCAGCAGTCCTTCGGCTAATGTTTATGCAAGAGAAATGCAAAGGATGCATAAGTAGCAGCAAGCTAACATGGCTATGCATCCAGGACAGCACAACATAAAACATCAAATACAAAACAGCAAATTCAGGTAACGGCACGCGTTACAGTAGACTATACAGATAAAGGCAGTGAATCGTTTATAGCATGGCGCTTAGATAAAGATACTCTGAGTTGTTCGCTGCTTGAACAAGAATTAGTTCTCTATACAAAGTGAGTCACAACGTTTAATCTGCGCGCATGCACCCTGAACTTATGGCTACGAGCAAGAACAACAAAATCTACAGGCATCTGAAGCGCTACGCGATACATCACACAATAATATTGAAGACGACACCGGCTTAAGACTCACTAGAGTGACTGAATAAAATTATATTGCTACAACACCACTTAGTGTTGTGTATACCCAAGTTGCTGTTTCCTTTGACGGAGCGCCTCCTCCTTTAAATCGAGCTCTTTTTGGACTTCGATGCGCCTCCATTCAATTTTCTGCAACTCGAGTTTCAACTCCCCTACTTCCTTCTCCAGCGCGTTGATTTCTCGCTGCTCTTGTTGTTCCCTCGCCTCCTCCGTACGATTCGGTCTGCTCCTGTTGATGAAGAGATGTGTATTAACTTTCGATTAAACAAACACACACCATCGCAACTCACCCGTTCGATCCCATTTTCTTATCCATAATTCGAAGACAGCCATGCATCCACTTGCACTTACAATTCGGACATGGCGATATTTAGCTATAATTTATACTAGTCACCAGTCACCCTCTAAATATTCATTCCATCCTCCTCCGCCCCCGCGCGCCTGCGATGAGCATAAAAGAACGCTTGCACCGCAGATAGTACCCGTAAGTTCACATTGCTACCATGACTGCCCAATCAAAGAGTTCCTGCTTCTACCCAAACGGTGTGCTTAAGACTCGTACCGTTGCAAGGAGTGTCGCCGGCTTCGAACTTCTGATTACGTAGCCGCTATCGACTTCGGGACGACCTACTGCTCTTTGGCGTACACCCTGCAGCGTGACAGCAAAGACATCCTTAAACTCCCGCTAGATGGACCACACACACGAGTTCCGAATGCCATTCTTATCGAAAAGGTGTCCAATACCGTCGAGGCCTTTGGTTACCGCGCGCAGACTATGTTCGCCAAAATGAAACAGAAGGAGAGATACCTCTATTTCGAAAGGATGAAGATGATCCTGTACCGGCGAAAGGTGAGTACGCGGTAGTTATAAGTAAGGTAAATGGGGGTGTTATGGAACAACCAAACCTCAGGGATTCTACACAAACTAGCTCTTACATACAAGTTACCAACGGTACATAAACATTACCAAGTGCACTAGTAGCCCCCACCAGGGTGGATGGCCTCGTCTGACTTTCACTTTCTCAGGTCATGTCACTATGCTCTAATATATTTTTTTATACTTTTTTAATAATAATTTATCCATTTACCTTTACCATATATGCATTTGGTTGGTTGTTTTGTATCATTCAGTTTCAGCCTGCATGCAGGTGCTGTTTTGGTTGTATCACTTTTATTTCGCTGTAAAAAAAATAAAAAAAAGTGGAGAAAAAACCTACAGTGCGGTTTCAGGCAACGCACGGTATTGCGAGCAGAGGAGGCCAGGCCAGGAGTTGCAACGTAGCGGCCCCCTTTTGCTTCTTCATCGCTTTATTTTCCTCCTTACTAACTTGCTGCCGCTACGTTGCAACTCCTGGCCTGGCCTCCTCTGCTCGCAATACCGTGCGTTGCCTGAAACCGAACGGCTTGGGAACGAGACCACGATCTAGTATACCCCTCCGTGTAAGTACGTATTACGTTTGTGAGCGACATTTGAGCAAGGAAGAAGCTCATGGCGGCCCTGGGACCTGCAATCCTCGTACATCTGGAACTTGCAGTGCAAAGCGCGAAGGTGCCACGAGAGCCCATCCTGAGAAGTGAAAAATGAAGGCGAAAATTTGTTTCCGCGCTTCTCGTGGACTGATCGGCACTACACGCCTATATGCACTGCCTCTGGTAGCGTTTAATATAATAGTGCCTAGTGCCCCCCCCCCCCCCCCCCCCCCCCCCCCCCCCCCCCCCTTTCATAAATCCTGTATCCGCCCCTGCCCCCATACTATTCTTGGGAAGTACAGGATGAGAAACTAACAGTGGCCTAATGGCATGAATGTGTTTGTATGAAGCGGCGTATTGCTGTCCACAGACTTGGAAATCATCGTTGCGCATGATGCATCATGCGCAACGATATATATATGACTAGCTATGTGTTTTGATATATATACAACTATATATATTTTACTGGAAATTTGTCTGTGTTATTTCACCTTACGTCTAACCCGTGCCGTACTCCAGAAGAGACTTTTTGTTGCTCTTGGTAGCGTTTTTCAGGGAGATCTAAACCCACTATCTGGTCGAAACTTAGTCTTGCGTGCCAGCTGCATGTAGGAGGTTCAAATCTGATTGGACGTTCAAATCTGATCGAGCACATGACTTCGCATACCAGCCAATGGCAACTGCGATAGCCAGGCTGTTAGCTTATGCAACTACTCTGGTAGCCCGAACCAATTGCAGCGGGCTACAGTTGCATGAACCCCTGATACCCGTACAACAAAAAGAGACAGCACTCGGATACAATTGCGTGCGAGGCGAGACGACTTCTCTCAATGTGTGCCTAGCGTGCTCATGTTCGGCAGAGACTGGGCGCAAGCTACACACACAGCACGCTGTGGTCATGATCCGGGTAAGGCTACTTTAATTAACATTCCTTACGTGTGACCTGTAGCTATTTTTTCGTGCCACTGGAAGCTGTCCAGACATATTTTTCCCACCCAGTCCTTCAAAAACTATGATAGTCTCGTGCCCAGACCACATCCCCTCGTGTGGAGAACAGTCTGGTGAACAGCTCATTTTTTCCCATGCTTCACATGGATGCTAGACTTTCCCAAAGATATGTGCAACAATGGAGATACAGCCTTCATCTAGACAAGACAAAGGCAATGGTGTTTGGCTGCAGTATACCGTATATTGGGTTATTTTCGTAGTTAAAATATTTTCGCGAATGCCTCCAATCGCAAAAATTTATCTCGCGATTTTTTTTTGGTAATGTGTCCTATGATGACGCTGTCCTTCAACACTGCAACGGCGTGTCAATCAGTACAGTTTCTTGGTTCTCGGTCACAAACAGCTGCCTCCCAGATCTCCTGATACACATGGTAGCCTCGAACGCAGCATTCTCGTTCGTACTCCTCATCGCTAGCGCTATGGCTTGACACGTATTCGCGAGTTCACTTTGCTTGAGTTCGCGAAAATTTTTCAACACGAATAATTATTACGCGAACGTTATTCAACACGAAATTAACCCAATATACGGTACCTCCTCCCATATGCTTGAAACTAGGGAGAAAGACGATCGAGGTTGTTGAACACCATCTCCGTCTGGGCATCCTACATTCCACAAAGAGCACCATAGCCAGAACAACCCTCGAGTGCAATGCGATCCTACTTTTTTGCCCTCAACCGATTTGGCACTCTATAGATTTGGCTGTATACATCCGCTGACTGCATGCATTGAGGCTCTACCAAGCCATCAGTCTCCCTCGAATGCTCTATGGAGCTCCACTATGGAACATCTCCAAGACTGAAATGGGAGGGTAGCTGCATAGGAAGATTCTGCACACAATCCAAGGTCTTGCAACTAGCTAGATGCCCAAATGCTGGATGGCAGGTTCTAGAAACATCAATGACATCATTTTAAAGACAAGTTCACCTTCCTCAACTCCATTATCTAACTCCCTGACTGTGCTGCTCCCAAACAGCTGCTCTATGTGTACCTGACTGAAGTCAAGGCGCTTCATTTCGCTGTATTTCTATTTCATACTTTTCACAACTATTCATAGCATTGGCTCCACCTCTTCGTGACCTCAGAGTCCCATCAAGAACAGGACACGTAGTGCATTTGGAAACTTCATGCTTCGAGATGACCACTAGGAAACAGTATTTCCCACAATTTATGTACTTCACAGACGTCGTGACTATTGTTTAGGCTGTTTTTTCCAGCTATTTCGTAACATTTGGCCCCACCTCTTCAGCTTCACAATATGCACGTTGTTGTATAGCTATACGGTACGCGGTCACTCCCACACCTTGGATATGGGCATTCACAAACACAGTAGCTATATGCGATAGCACCTGTTCGATGTGCATCAGCAGAGATGTCACGTCGATTGTAGCGCACTATATCCTGTAAACGTTCCGCGCTGGGTATATATGTGTTCTCAAGGCAGCTGAAGGCAAAAGAGACCTTGACCTCCTAATCGACCCAGTGTGGCACCAATCCCAACGCTCCAGCCCCACAATGGAAGGTTACTCATAACGCCAACATGCTGAACCTAACAGCCAGGTCCAACTTCAGAGTGAAACTTCTCCTTGGTTGTCATGGTCTGGAGAGTGATGCCGCCAGGTTCAGGGTAAGGAGAGATGGTGACCCCACTAGAGTCTCTACATGCAAGCTCTGCAAGTCCGGAGTGGAAGATGCTACACACTTCCTAGCTACCTGCAGTGCTCTGCTGGTGCAACGCCAGGAACTGCTCAGCCACACCCCGCTCATGTTTCCCGACCCAGCACATGACCCATCAGCCTTTAACTAGTTAAAGGCTACGTAAGGTTAATTAGTTACAACACACACGAAGAAGGGTGGCTGTATTACATTGGTGGATAATTACCCCATGCATATATGTCAGTGGACACAAAAGTGAGCAGTTTGAGTGAAAAACGAACAATTGTAACATTGTATAAGTTACCTTGCATGTAGCTATACCTCAGTAACAAACTAGAGCCGTACAAAGAGCTATGAAAAGCAATGTTTCACTCTCTGTCCAAAAGCACAGTCCTTGATCAACGCATTGAATGTTGCTGCAAACAGTGCACATGGTTAATTGCTCTCCAGGCACTCCTTGTTGGGTGGGTAGCAGGCTAGCAAAAAGTATCCTCAAAGCCCTCCCTACATGTACATGTTGAACAGTTTCACCTGGTGTGTACAGGAGAAACTAGCTGTAGAAACTGGACTGGATGGGCACAGTCATCGTCAAAGTTGCTCCGTGATTGCACCGTCCACACACTGTTCGAGTCCATCGTGGGACCACTTCAACTTTTGAGTAGTACGTTATTCCCTGCGTAGACCACACCTACGGCCACTCCTCTACGCAGGAGAATCACTGAAAAAGCTGAATACGAAACTTCAAATGGTCCCACCACGGACTTGACGGGCATGCGGACAGTGTGGATACAGAGAAGCTAGCGTTTACGGTGCCTGTCTAATCCGTATCTTCAGGTGGTTTCTCCTATGGTGGTTTAACAATTTTATTGTAACACAACTCCACAGGATGTGAACAGGAGCATGCCTATCAATCCCATCAACAGCGATGAAGAGTACTACCTGGTGGATGTAGTGGCCTTTATCCTCAAATACCTCAGGGACAAGCTTTATGACTGTCTCCATATGAGTGGCATTGACATGAGCAGGGTCCAGTTTGACTGGGTTGTAACTGTTCCAGCAATCTGGGACGTTTGTGGAAAGCAGATGATGAGAGAGGCTGCTTATAAGGTATTATGTTTGCCTAATCTACTGTCACCTGAAAAGGTGCATGATGCTGGTGTTGCTAGTAGCTACTAGGTTACGATGAACAAGTTGGAAGCTGCTGCCAGTTTGTTTACATAAAACAATGAGGTCATAGTGGTAATGAGGTTTGCGTCAAATATAACGAAGGAAATTGTTTCTCATGTATTTTGACTTGCTGCATGGGTAGTCTCATGTATTTTGCAGGGCGGCATAAAACAAATTGCGAAATTTGGACATTAAACGAAGATCATGTATGCCTAGAACTTGCTCTTCTTGGAAGATCCAGACGTTTTTGTGCATATAGCTAAAATTATGCACAGATTGCCGAATATCTCTTCATCATGACCTAGCAAGTACTGTGTAGTAGTGCTGGAGAATTTTTGAGGGTTGGGCTCCCGTCTGCCTCTCAGTAATTTGATGCAAAAGTTCTTGAGCAGTGAGTCTAATTGCCTATCTTGGGGCATTTACTCCATGGCCAGTTGTTCATACTTCTTTCATGTAGCTAGTGTTGGAATGTTGGAATGCAACTTGCTTTGGATAAATATCTGTTATAGTTCCAGAGATATAAAACGGCTAAGTTACCAGTAAAAGCTTTGATCGAATTTTACATCATAACCTTAAGTGATATTTTCCAACCATTTTCAATTTTCCAGATTAACAGTCTGGTTAGCCTCGTTCCCAGGGCTCCCATATGCAAACGAATAATTGAGAGGAAAGGGACATGAGAAACATCACAAGTAGAGAAACCTTAAAGCAAACTAGCTAGTAACAGACAAACAATTGGTGAGATATTGCAGACCATTGCAGGCATATGTTGTGTAGATTTTGTGGCTAGTTTTCCTGCCTCCAGTTTCTGACCCTCCCTGACAATACAAGCTGCTAGGAAAATGATATTTGAAAGTCATTTGGAGGTTCTAAGTATTCAGTGGCGGATCTAGAAATGTAGAAAGGGTGGTTCGGTTGGCATACACTGTCACAGCGCACCGCCGAAGGCGGTGCGCAGAGCCGCGAAGCGGCGATCAGTCCGCGCGAAGCGCGGAAATTTTTTTTGCGTGTTCTTTTTAGCTATCAGGAAGCGCTCTCGTAGCATCTCTGTGCATTCTGGACACGTTCCCAGACGCAATGAAGATTGACTAAATAACCAGTAAGTAATCGATGTGTGGGGCTCAGGGAGCAGATCATTAAACTCAAAGCCGGCCTAGCCGGCCGCCGGGTTCGCTAGTTAGCTAGTACGTAGCTAGCTAAAGCTACTCTCTAGACTTATCTTAGGTACAGATGACTCACCAGTTGATGCCGCCCTAGGCCTTTTGGTGAATGTCCATAGATCAAGGCTTTGTTGACCTGTACTCTTACGTTTCGCCATCTCTCAGACTACTCTAGCTGCATTGCTGCTGCACTGCACGTGGCTATTCTCGTCCCCGGCGCGGCCGGAGATTAATCCCCAGCCCAGCCACGTGCTTTTTCACGCACGCGCGCGCACATTTTCCTGAGCTGAGGACGGGACTAGCTGGCTCGCGCCCCCTACGTTGCCGGCATGCCGCACACGGCTATAGCTCGGTCGAGCGGCTTTTTTTCTTCTTTTTTTTCTGGGTAGTTCGACCGAACGCAACGAACTACCCCTGGATCCGCCAGTGGTATTGTATGAATAGGTTAACTCAGTAACTTCAATTTATGTCACACAGTGGGCAATCGATGACAACAAACATCCTTATCCCTCCAGGCTGGCTTGTGCTCTTCCTCTCCAAATTGTAGCCTTGTCCCTTACAGCAAGTTCCGAAATTTGAAGAGGCCCGCCGAGAATGATCCAGATAGATTATCCCTCGCCTTGGAGCCTGAAGTAGCTGGGCTGTATTGCCAGAATAGCGGCGAATTTCAGGTCAAACCTGAAAACTTTACAGTGCTGGATATTGGAGGAGGTACTGTGGACATTACCTCGTATCACATCGACAAAGAAGGTCACATCTGTGTTCAAGATAGGGCCACTGGCAATGACTGGGGAGGAACACGAGTCAATGAACAATTTGGCAAGTTTATGCAGACCATAGTGAATGACCCAAACTTCAGGCAGTACCTAGAGGTCCCTGATGACCAAACACAACAGCAGCACAAGGCTGACCTCAACAAGCTGATCTATGAAAGTTTTGAGAAGGAGAAGATGATTTTTGGTGACGAAGACAACGACGGGAAGAGAAATCCAGCAGTGATACACGTCCCCAACTCATTTCTGAAATTCTACAAGAAAGAAAAGATGGAAACTGCAATCAACTCAAAGTACCGCAACGTTGTGGAAATCGAAGGAAATGAACTCTCCATTGAGTGGAGGAAGATGAAGGAGTTCTTCCAACCAGCCATTGATCAGATTAGCCGTTATGCATTCCTTGCACTTGAAAAGGTCAGACTGGAAGTGGGAACACTTGAGGCTATATATCTTGTCGGAGGGTTTGGAGGGTGCAAGTTCATCCAGAAAGCTGTGCAAGATAGCGTGCAAGATCGATATGGTCAGCAGCTTGAGGTATATGTACCACTTGACCACAAATTGGCAGTTGCTTGTGGAGCTATCAAATTTCGGCGTAACCCTGAGATAATCTGGGCCCGTAAGGCTGAGCTTACATATGGAGATGTTGTCAATATCCCATTTGATTGTGATATCCATGATCCTGCTTACAAGACAAAAAATGAAAAAGGCAGAGATTATTGCAAGCATCTGTTTCGCCCATTTACACGAGCCGGTGATACTATCTGTGCCGATAAAGTACTTCAGAATTCCGTCTCCCCATTCAGTAGTAGCATGACCGAGATCAAGTTCATCATCTACTCATCAAATGAATATAACATTTGGTATGCAAGCGATAGGGAGGGAAAGCTTGTCAAGGAGCTAACAGAGGTTGGAACATTGGTTTTTGATTTGCAAGACATCCCTGGAAATTATGAGGACAAAAACGTTGTTCTTACTATTGACTTAGGTCAAACCGAAATACAGCTCAAAGCTCACCACGAGAAAACGGGCAAAGAAGTGAAAGTGGTTCTCGATTGTCTTTGACTGCATTGAACTTCTCATCTTATAGCTACAGTGTAAGTTATCTTTAGACTCTAGGAGTTCAGTTCAGTTCAGTATGTTATTTGTATACCATCTAGTAAGCACGCTTTGTTTACCATTAATTTTGACTTTTTGCTATAAATCAGCAATCCATTATAATTATTGTTTGGATTTGGAAATGGAAACTGAATCATGGTCTGAAATGGCAAGTCCCAGTTGGCAGGAATATGGCGCTGGATACGTATATAGCTAGCTACTAGTTGCTGAATAAATGGCATGCTTCCTCAGTAGCTTTCTAGGCCATGGAAGAACCCTGAACCAAACTTGTGCACACTCCATGGAGATATTAGGCATGCCGTTTCTATGACAACTTTGGGCAAGATGAAACTGTACCTGAACTCAAGATATGTATGGCGGGCCATAGTTCAATGGATCACCTACGGGCCACAGCAACTGAGGGAACTCCTTTCTTTGATCCGAGGATAGTGTAAACTTCCTGCCAAACAGGTAGGTGCCAAATTTCAGCACACCACATAGCTACCAGACTGAGAGCCTCCTCATCGATCGATGATCTGTGATTAGTTTTGTTCACTCTTCGACAGAGAACACAACGCAAAATGCAACAGATCTCTCCACTCCATCAGGCAGTACGTGGGAGATGACAGCTCCCAAACCGTACTGAAAAGCATCAGCTGCGAGCTTGAGGGCAAGGTGGATGAGCAGGTTGGATGCAGTCATGAACTGGCTCGACTTGACTGTATGACCTCACTGCCTGAGAGCACTTGGTACACCATACCTACTTCGAATTCTTTCCTTTCTGAAGGAGGTTGTTCAGTAGCTGGATGTCGGCTGCTCGATTCGGTAGAAATTATAATTCAGAAGTCCAAGGAACGACCTTAATTCTACATCCACCCTGTGCCCTTGCATGATGCTCTTCTTCATTTGAATGCCATGTGCTTGCAAATGGCAGAGGAGGACCTGTTCCTCATGATCAGTTGCCCGGATCACATTCATTACTCCAGCAAAATACGTAGTAGCTATATATAGCTAGTCTCCATCACTTTCTGGAACTGGGCAGGGTAAATTTGTAAAGACCTTGATGGCCCAGGAAATAGGGGGATTGACCCTTACCCAAGCCTGAAACTTTGCTGATAGCTACAATGCACAAAGCAACAATATCACTATAATATAATCGATTCTGGGATTCCAAATTTTTCATCATGGCATATGTATATAGTGGCCAGCATAATTTTTGCCGCAGATAGTGCCAGGTTGACCCTGGCTGTGAAGCATTCTCTGGTTAGATAACGACCATTCTCTCACGTACATAAACAACGTACTGGTCAGGTGAGCTACTGTGTACTACCATATAGTACAACACTGCTGCCACTGGACACAGCCTTCCTCCCGAGACTCCAGTAAGCAGTGTTACTCCCTGATGAAAGGGACCCATTCATTTTCCACATTTGTGCTGCCATTCTTCAATTCCTGGATGCCAGGTTCCAGGCACTGGAGCAGTGACCTGGCCATGGTACTGAAACCACATTATGTGAGCTGGATGCCATCAGTAATTAAGGCAGAGGATTCGGGCAGAGCCTGGTGGCGTGCCCATGGTATGTTGATAAAGGTCATGCCCAGAATTTTTGTCACAACCATGGAGAAAGCAGTAGCTAAGATAACATTTGGGTCCTGCATGTATGGACTGAGAAAGATGTTTGGATGTTCAATTAACAAAGAGGCCTAATCAGTTCAGTAACAAAATGCAATACATTAGCAAGCTAAAGGATCCATGCACAGCATAACTCCACACGTTCTGTATCAATTGTGACATTATCTAGTTGATGGTGAACTTGTATGAGAGTGCCCGGTACAGTCTACCACAGCCCTCAGGTATGATCTTGATCCGGTGGATGCCAACAGTGAGGTCTGTCAACATCAGAGGACTCTCACCTACAGACAGAGGAAGAGAATGGCCACTATCACTCTATTCATGGCTGCACTGGGCCATCCTCATATTCGGGACTTAAATTGTCTATGAAATCCGGAATCCACAACCTGCATTAACAATATTTACATCACATAACTAGGAGAATGCAGGGCATTGTGGGGCTTGCCTGATAAACTGACGTACTGCATGCCAATAATCATTCTCTGAGTGATCATAGGCTGGCGTGGCACAGTTTATAAGGGAAGCTGGGGGTGGGGCCTGCGATGTAGCCATGCAATTGTAGTTCATCATTGATGGTCTGCAGTTTCAAGTTCGTGGTAGCCTCGTTTCTAGTACCACACCCAGCTTTTCATCGCTTGCCATACTGCAAGTGACGTACGGCAAGCAATGAAAACTTCACTGGGCGTGGGACTGGGAACAAGGCTACACTCACGGTACCTGAGAGGAGTACCCGAGAGAATCTCTCCCTCCAGCTGACCTCTGCAGCTCTCAAGAAGTCTGTAGTACGTACGTAGTTTGTAGCACCGGCGTAAAACATAGCAGGCTCGACTCGGTATACTGTCGTGCATTATGCTGGGCCATGCACCAGCTTGTACGCGTGTTGTCGCTCCAGCCCGTGGGCGGGCGGCGCAACACTGTCATATTGACATTGCCACAGGGCAAATCTTAACTCTTTAGGGCCCAAATTCTTTCTTTAGGTCATTTTCAATCTATAGAACACCTAAACATACCCTCATTTCTGTTCCCTGGTGTTGCTGGGCTCAAAACTGCTCACACAGGTAATTTCAGCTATACTATTACTAAGCATATACGTGACTTAACCACACCCACCAATTAACGAACTTGCAATCAAGCCTCCCGAGAAATGCCAACCTGCCGTAGCTAAAAAACGGACCATGAACACTGGAAACGGAGGGCCTACAAGGCAAGACAGCTACTTTCTAAGTCCATTTATGCCAAAAACGGCGGATATGGCCTTCCCAGTGCCGACCAAGACCGTTCTACCGTGGAGCACAGACAAGGCCATGCTGTTTGCACCCTCCGGGTGCACCCACCCACCTCCCCTTGTCCCACCCTTTCTGCTGCCGCAGAACCTATCTCCCAAGGACATTGCCGGATGTGACATCATGAAGCTGAAAGTCTCACGTTGCAGATATGCAACGTTAGGTCTTAAAGGGCTAAAGCAATAATTGGTCATCCAGTTGCTAATTATTAAACTACGGATTGAAATACCACAATTATGCTACTACACAGGTAGAACCAATATAACGGAAGAAAATTGTCGACGCTGGGAAGTTAACTTACAAAGTACAAGTTTACCTACAAAGTATGCTATTACAACTGTCACAAAAATTAATGCGGTGCTCAGGTGTGTTATACAGAAAATGTGCAGAAATAATGACATGCTGTACGGACAAAGATAAAGGCATGGTGTAAAACGAGCAGAGTATAAATATACTAGTGTATCTCTTTGGATGACAGCTGTAATCTTGCGCTAGTTGTAGCTATGGAATTCGAACAGCAGTATATGCTTGACTTTTACATCACCTTTACACGGTATTCTGCCAATGGAGTACATGGTAAGTGCTGGAGCCAATTAAAACAATAGCAAAACGTGCTACATGGAATTGAGCTCAGTGTTGATGCTTGTTTATGAGCATTCTTTGTGTTGTAATGTTATTCAACATCCGGCCTTGGGCTGTTGGTGACTGCTGATCGTGGCATGTATAGTACCATCAGCTGATACATGTACATGTATGTATAGAAAGTTTGGTCATGGAGCTTCAGAGTCTATTCTCTGTTAAATTCCTAAATGTTGCGATGATTCTAGCCCCTTACTACTTTGCGCACGATGATATAGGATACTGTAGTATCTTGAAGTCCAAGGGTCTTATCTCAGGAGAGGAATATCAGGGCTGGTGCCAGCTATTTTGGAGTGGTACGGCCACTGCTGAAGGCAGTGCATAGAGGTGTGTATAGTGTTGATCAATCCGCGCGAAGCGCAGAAAAAAATTTCACCTTCATTTTTCAGTTAGCAGAATGAGCTTTCCGTAGCACCTTACGTGCTTTGCACTGCACTGCCACTACTTTCCGTGACTGTCTCACTCTCGACATGGAAAGGAAAATGTAAGTTGACTGGAAGGGTAGCTACATCACGAGCATCTCTGGTTGTTTGAAGGTTGCCGTCATGGCGCCTTAGTCCTGTCTCCATTCCGTGTGTGTTGGTGTCGTCCCTAGACCATGAAGATCGACGCGATTCGAAACCAAGACTCGTGATAACATGGAGCCTGGCCTTACGATCAGGGAGTAACTTTGGATGTAGCCAGCTACGCGCTCGTAAGTCAGAATCCCAGCAACGCCATTTTTCCTCCTCAAAAACTGGTACGGCCATGGCCGTACCGGCCGTACCGGTGGCGCCGGCCCTGAATATGGTGTGATAAATTTTGGCAGGAGTTGCACCTTTTCTTTCAAAGATACTAAATGAAACGTACTTATCCCTTCCTTAAGGTTACGGGATCCCTGCGCGCGGATACGCGCACCGTATACTTAATTAAGCGCTATTTCATAGTTTTTTTGTCACCAAAAATAAAGCCGTGTGATCCGACCTGGACTTGGAAGACCGTGTTGAAATAGGCACAAACAGTATAGAAAGGGCCAGACGAA
This sequence comes from Axinella damicornis, assembly GCA_963931865.1. Classification (NCBI taxonomy): domain Eukaryota; kingdom Metazoa; phylum Porifera; class Demospongiae; order Axinellida; family Axinellidae; genus Axinella; species Axinella damicornis. The sequence continues at coordinate 18,908,845 of OZ007507.1, read as the reverse complement.
GCGTTTTTGTAAATACTGATGACCGTTCCGAAGTTATACGACGCTGTATTCCAAAGAGGGGAGTCAAGATGGCGGTTATTCGAACTCAAGAGTCGTTCTTTCGAGGACTGCTCAACCTAGCCACAAAACGCTTACGTCCCGCCCTAGAGCTTCCTATGGCGTGTCTCCCAACAGTAGAATCGAGTTGCTGGCGGTCTTCGCACTGGAGATTTTTGGTGAATAGTTTGCTGGAATCGATTTAACCAGCGTATGACGGCTACAGTGTGAGCTGCTGTAATGATGTTTGGTCTGCATGTTGACTACCCTCCCTGCTTTGTGTCGAGTAAGTTTGATTTCGCTAGCTTACTTTCTGTGCGAGAAAGACGGGGTTGAAGAAATTGTCTGGCAACGCCCACCGCGCGACGATCCCGTAACCTTAATGCACCTGCTCACAGGCGTGCACAGCAATAGAAGGTTGGGGGGGGGGGGGGTGGATACAGAACGCTGCCGAAGGCAGTCCATAGAGGTGCGTAGCGCCGATCAGTCTGCGCAAAGCGCGGAAAAAAAATTTCGCCATCATTTTTCAGTTTCAGGATGGGCTCTCGTGGCACCTTCGTGCTTTGCACTGATGTACGAGTAGCAACACAAATTCAGAGTGTCTAGGTCTGAGAAGGTTGCACGTTGGGGGGAGAACATTGGCGGCGAAGTATACGGAGGTGCGCAGCGGCCACAAAACAGCCGGAGGGTGTTGATATATTTGGAAAAATTTTCACCCAGGCACGATTTTCGGTTATCAGGAAGCCCTCTCATAGCATCTCCGCATACTTTGAATGATGTTGCTTCAACTAACTTTGACTGACTGACTGACTACACAATAAACTGCTGCTAGAGGTAAGTCTTGACTCACAGTTGATAGCTAGATCAAAGAACTGCCTCTATATAGGCAGTGTACGTTCATGTAGTCTACGTACGTTTTTTTTCTAGGGCGGTGTTGGGGGGGGGGCAGTTTTCATGTAAATGACATGCATGCTTGTTCTGATGTGTGACATCATGATTGTAGCAAACAGCTGCAAATTATTGATGCATAACCAACAGTTTTCATGAGTGTGGGGCTCACCCCAGCCTGCACCAATTAAAAATCCAATGCATTCCTGTTGTATGCTTATAGATAGACTCATGAACTTTGAGCTCTGAATGTTTATCATAGAGTCGGTAGACTCTATATGTAGGGATACGACGTACACGCAATATATGCTAATACAAAAAAATCTCTCCAAATCTCAGAAACGGCACACTTATAAGCCTTTATAACCGCATACCGTTCATCTTCGAGTGTTTTCATGACCAACAAGACTCCTCGCGTCGTGAAAAACCGTCGCGAAAGTACCACACCAGGTACTCGCCAAAAGGGCAAATTGTTTTTCTTTCTTCTTTCAGACGGGCTAGCTCAACGTCGACTCAATCTCTCATGATGGTTTTCGCACGAAACAGCAGCATTTCACACCGAGTAGTGCACCTGACCATCGCTTTTTCGCAACCTCCAAGTCTTCACCAGGCGGCTGCAACTGCCCACTCAATAACTATGGCTTCTTTAGTCACGCCATTTTCTCGTTTGTACGCATGCGCGATCACTTAGCAACGAACGTAATTATTATTACTCAAGATCGCTGAATTAGAACTGTCTTGCGCCGTTGTGTTGACATAATTTCGTACTTCATAAAACCGAGGTAAATTCTAAGCTCTGTGCGTATAATTTGTGTATGTTACTACCTACTGTGTTCTGTGAGAGGGCTGAATGCCTATCTAAAGACTCAACAATATATAAATCTTGCTACTTCTGGTATAGCTAATATTATTATGGTCTTCAGACAGGGATTACTGCCTTAGCTAGCTAGTATCCATCCAGAAAAGGGTTGACTTGGGTCTGATTCTTCAGCCAATGCTGGCAGTGTGAATACCGGAGTCAATATTGTCCATATACCAAAGCAAGGGCTCCTACTACTTGTGAGGACACCGACTTCTGCTCTGTGATGCATATGGCAATTTGCATGTGCTGCTGCTAAAAAAAATGACATAAACAAGTAATAAAAAACATTTTAAAATGTAACAGGATGTAGGGATATCAGAACGGCAAAAAGTAAGGAAACAAGGTAGGGCGGGATGATAGCACAAAACACTGAAGTATACAATCCCCCTACATATCTTTCTTCATTATACAATTTGTATATGGAAAAAGATCTCTGTAGGGGGGTTGTATACTTCACTGTTTTGTGCTATCATCCCGCCCTACCTTGTTTCCTTACTTTTGCCGTTCTGATATCCCTACATCCTGTTACATTTTCAAATGTTTTTTATTACTTGTTGCTTTGTATATGCTTACAGTTCTCCCTGATGGTGTCTAGACGTGTGATATGACAGAAAATATCTACACCAGGACGATTGGCCACAAACTGGGCAGTGAGAGTGCTCATGTTCAGCTGAGGAGAACTGTTGATGAAGGACACAGAGAGCTCTGTGGAAGGGTGGATGGAGATGAGAGAGAAGTGTGTAGGAAGTGAGGGGGTGTGGCTTTGCAATGCACTATCACACCGTCACAAAAAGGATGATAACTGACGATTGTACCAGTCATCTTGAGTGCTGAAAATGTAACCAGTGGAAAGTTATCAACTGCACTAACTTTAATAGTATGAGGTCATGAGCCAGCCTCATGTATATGTGCGAAGCTCGCTACAAAACCTGAGCCCTCTGCACCGCTACACTCTAGCCACAACAAAGCAATCAGAATCACTGCCGAATTCCTTGTCATGACCTCGTCATTCCTTGTCGTGACCAGCTAGGTAGCCATAAACACTAGCTGTTTTACTTTCTACCCGGTATGCATAATATTTGACAAGCTAGGGAGTGTCCAAATCTAATCTTGGTACTAGGAACTGACCTGGTATAAGGAACTGTGCCCCTCCCACAACTTGTGGGCTGGTTTCCACAGGGCTCTGGCTCAGTACCATGACCTGGTGCTGTGGCTGACCACCAGAGAATTGAGACACATCGATAGTGAAGGGGAATGTGCCTGTAGAGAAAAATAAGACCAGGCATTGTTGGGTACATAGCTAGTCGAACTGGTGTTCCTAAACAGAGGTCAGTCATGTCAATGATAAAATACAACCAACACTTCTACAATGTTGTTAACTGTGATGCATGGAAATATTGTTTTCAAATGCTGCACCAATGCAGATTGTCTGTAAAACTACCCTCCCCACTTGCACTACACCCTCAAGTTCTGGTAGATCCCAGGCTGGTTCGAGGGAGATCATCCTGATTAAGTGCTCACAATGCCTGGCATACTTACATTCTGTTGGTTCTCCGTCAATACTGCAGGATACATTTGAACCAGCGGGAAGCTCATCGATCCCAGTGCAGTCAATGGTGGCTGTATTCTCCTCAATAGTACTGCTACAGGATACAGGACCTGAGAGGTGTTGCAAAAGTCAAAATGTACATCGCCACCAAACAGGAACATATGATCCTATGGAGTGCAAAAAGCGATAAGAAGCACACTTCCTGTTCAAGGAATGTCATTCTTACAGCCATGTATTTCCTTCCTGTGGAGATATATGTATGCTTGACTGTGCACCTAATAAGGTAGTACGCTACTAAATTCTTGAGATTTGATGCGGATTGGAAGAGGCTTACCGTCATTGTCTTGGATCCGAACCAAGGTAAGTCGGTTGAAAATGTCAATCCTGCGAACATCCCTTAGATCCAGCCGGTTCTCCAACACCTCCAGATAGCAGAGGAACCCTTCTGTTAGTTCAGGGAGAGTGTCATCAATTGCAGAGAATTGTGCAGCTGATAATAATATTATGTTCTCTGGCATGCCTCCTCCAACAAATGAGAAGTCAAACAGGGTAATGTTGAAGTCGGTCCCTGCAGGAATCAAGACAATAATTTTTGAGCAAGTCATGCATTATTCATGCTAGACCGTTTGATTCAGTAACATCGCAGGATCAATCCCCACTGAACTTTTGTGGCACTGTCTTGTGCATTACATACAGCAGAGGTATAGCCATGCTACTGTGCCCATGGATTTAATGTGCAGTATCGTACCAGCATCAGCAGCAATGGGTCGTTCTGGGTGGATGCTGTCAAGGTCAAATCCCTTTGCTACAAACTGGTCATAAGTCAGGGGCAGTACACGGAAGGGGATGCGTCCGAAGCTGTAACCAGTCCTGGTAAAGGTCGACAGCATTCCCATTCCATCTTCAGTAACGTCTGCTTCTCTTGGCTCCATTGTGATCCGAATCCCTGCAGTGATATACAGTGGTTAGTTAAGTCTAATAAAGTGCATAATTGCACCATAGTCAATGTACTGACGTATAAACACAAAGCTGGCATATGTGCAGGGTTTCATACGGGGGGACCTGGGACCCCCCCCCCCCCCCCCCCCCCACTGCACCTGGATGTTTCTGCAAGTTTTTTAAACAAAAGGCAACTAATACCTGTAAAATTTTTGCTGCCAATTAATACACACACAGAAACTTGAACTAGTGGCCATATGGTATAACTGGAGCTGGGAACCATAACCACTGTGACTGGTGTCTCTCAAGTAATTGCTCGAAAATAATTATGTCTACCAACAGAATTTCGACTTCCTGCTCCACCCACCCTCAATGTAACTTGTAGTGGATCCGCTGTTGTGATAGAGTGGGACCCCCCAATCCTTCAGGGCGCAGAACTGGACCATGTACAAATACGTATGAATCCCAACATACTTGTATACTCAGTGATCATCATTGACAATACAATCAATGAAACAACACTGGCAGTGAATGTGACCGAGTCCAACTACATATTTACAAACTACATTCCGTGTCGCAGATATCAGTTCCAAGTTAGTGCTTGGAATGCAGCTGGTGAAGGTGATGGAAACACAACTCAATTTTCACATGAGAAAGGTTGGACACATTGCAAATGTATAGCTACACTACATCTAGCACCTAGTTAAATTGTGGTATATACTTCAGACTCATCTTCTTAGAAACTCCCATCATATAATTATAAGACACTTGTACAACTAATGTGATTATGCCAGAAAAAAAAATTCAATGTTAGGAAGTTAAAATACAGGCCAACCTACCCTTGCTCCCAGGCTCTCTAGCTCCTCAAAATATGGTGCATGGCATGGAGTAGAGAACCTGATAACATTTGTGAGAAAAGCTGTTGATGTTCAGGCCATCACTAGACTAGTGAACAGCGAGCTCAGACCAGTGGACTTCTCACACTGTCAAGTGCTTTTTGCCAACCTTTGAGGGATATTCTGTTCTTGAACATTCATGCTTGAGTCTACAATTCATGGGTTAGCATGGCAGTAAAAGTAAACTCCTACAAAATAATCGAGTGGTTCATTCTGCAATCTCATTGTACTGCCAGATACAGGTGCTGCAAGAGAGAGTCTGGGATTGAGGCTAGGCCAACCTGAACCCAAAAGTTACATTCAATTGCATTTTCCTTCCTTGCATATGCTGGGAAATCCCGCAGTTGAAATTCTGAAAATATTGACGGCCTATAGCTAGCTATATATTCTAGTATTTGATTTGGATTTCTGACATTCAGTCCCAGCTAATCTCAGACGTAATCAAGTCACGATTTCACCAGCTCAAGCAAGGCTCACCAGAAAACGTCAGCAACAAGGACCTTTCACAATATCTTTCACTGTTCAGGTAAGTAGATGGGTTATACATGTATAGTATATATACAAATTATTAAAATTCATTCTTTCATTCAGTATAGTTCCTGTTTGCTTTATCTTGTTCTGTTTACACAGATGGATAATTCATGTCCAGCCAGATTACCAGCTGTATTTATTGTGAGAGTGACTGGGCCAAGATATGAAGAAGATACACAAATTCCTTACAGCCGTTCTGCAGAGGCAGTCTATACCATCATAGTTAATAGTGCTGAAGACTGTAGTGGCTTCAGTATACAAATCAAAGCTAGGAACAGTGCGGGAACTTCAGATTTCAGTGAGGATATTCCAGTGGGTGAGTACTGGCACTGTTCCAAGGAAGAATGTGGGTTGCAGCATATAATAATCAATAATCAGCTCCAATTAGAAGTTCAGCTTCTTATACATCAAGCTTCCTTGTGTGACTGTGATATAAGATAGCCAATAGCGCCTGTTTGGTCATCCCAAGTATCGATCTGCTCCTGTGATAGTAGTGCTCAAGGTAGTAGTCTTTGTCTGGAGTTGTGTGCTAAGGCCATGAGAACCGCCAAGTGGTTGACTTAGCCTGAAAAATTCCATTCTGATAACTGTTCCAGCATTTGCAGTAGTTCTCTTCAACAGCAGGGTGAATGTGGGTGTGGCCATGAAGTGACGTCATAAACTTGATAGGTTTAATACGTTATTGAAGTATGAGGTTCATGATGTACATTGATAAACCTGTAGCTACAATAGTCATGGCTTAGTTAATCAACTGGCTGACATCTATAGTTCAAGATCATATTGTTAAAACAGTTTGAAGATAGCAACCAACGTGTATAACCTTACTAGATGGCCACATTTGAAAGCACTGGGATCTTGATTTAGCAAAGCCACACAACCTACATCTAGTAGTGATATAGAAAATGTACAACTGACCCCAGGTTCCCTCATTGAATGTACATTGTGTGAAATAAAGCAGGTGAGTGTAGCCTGGGAATGAGGTTAGATGGTAGCTATACATTGCAACTCAAAGCTTTATACTCCACAGAATGTCAATCTGTGGACCACAGTACAGCCACTGCTCCTACCACTAGAGACACTGCTGAAAGTTCAACAGATGATGCTGATCAGAATCAGCAAGAAGACACCGTGATATATATAGGTAATGATTTTCGTACAGTTTTGCTTGACTTAATAATTATGCCATCGATCAATTTTAGCAGTTGGAGTCATTCTTGGAGCTGTGGGGATTGTGACAGCTGTTGCACTACCATGCACTCATCATTCTGTGGAAGCGCAGGAGAAACACTAAAGGTAAGGTATAGAGCCAACCCCTCCCTCATCTGATTGCTACTTCACTAGGTAGACTGGCTATTTCAGCAGATGAAGCAGGTAGCAAAATCAGTGTTAATATTAATGGTGCATGGATTCCTCACCCACTAAAATGGTAAATTTACAAGTCATCCTGGTGGTATTGATATATGTAGTGATGGTAGTCAATTCTCTTTCCAAACTAATTAACTTAAGCTGTGTATCTAGCTAGAAGGATTTCAATTCTCAGATCTGTACATATGTGTAGCTACTGCAGCTGTCATGCAGTTGTATTCTTGTTGTTTACTTCAGTAGAGAAGCCGGATGAAGTAGTGATGCACCACAACCAGGCGTACGAGACTGTGACCAGGACGAACCATTCCAGACCTGCAACAGAAGTTCCCACTGAGCCGTGCCCTGCTTATGGAGTTGTTGGTGCTCACCGTATGTGACACTGCTTTTAATTTCTTTCATGGTGGTTGTTAGTGAACAGCACTTAGTGATGAATTTGTTATTGTTTGAAATTTCAAAGAAGACATTTCCTAGGCGATTTTTTGCATCCTTTCTTTGTACAAGTTCATTACAGCTATAAACAAGTATATTAGTGTTTTTCAGGATTAATTGCAACAATGAATGTTTGAAAGTTACATGCAGTTGTACAGGGAGTATAGGATGAACACGAAATGGTAGAACGGACTTTTGCTTCAACGCATGATGCAAAATGCAGAGTGCTGGAAAGAACTCACGAACCTTTTTCCCCTTAAAGATTGTTTTGTATCATAGAATCGGAACTAACTTCTCTATGGCCAAACTCGTGCAGAGCAAAACAATTTTTTAGCTAGCTATACTCCTATTTTGCCTTAGCTACAGTTCTAAGTTACCCAATTAATACCCACTAATTTTGATGTGCCTTGATGTTTGGCTACATTGCAAAGGAACCACAGCAGCTAGCTATTGAGCTATGCATTTTGCATTGTAGCTAGGCTTGTGTACATTATGCTGGCATTATTTTGAGCATAACAGGGACAGAAATTATGAGTGGTTAATTACTGATGTGCGTCAAACTACAATGCAGCACAAACATCCTCTACTGCTCTTCGCAATTCACCAATCTGCCACAGTTTCTTGAACTTTGAACTATTCTAATCATGGCTCACTCAGAGTCCCGTCCAGAACTAGAACACATGAACAGTAGCTAGTGAGCTACATGTAGCTAGTGAACAGTAAGTAGTGGCCGCTACAGAAACAGTCATTTTAGATGTATTTTGTATGTTCACAAAGTTGAATTTCAAGAAGAAAAAAAGCATAGCTAATAGGTGACTTTTCCTAAATTTTGAGCATAATAGGTACTTTTCAAAAGCATACTAGGGAATGCCTTTGAGCACAGAAGAATAGCATAATAGGCAAGCTGAGAAAAGCATAATGTACACACACCTAATTGTAGCTGGAGAAAGGCTGTGCTATCTTCAGAACTTTACAGCAAGTCTCTATCTGCTTCCAGTCAGCTGATTTCTTGAGCAACTCTAATGATCAGCATTGGATCATGGAAGGGGGAGCAGCCCAAATGAAAATGCCATCAGCCTATATAGTTAAGTGAATGAGTGAATACCCCATCTTACATAACTTTCCACATAATACATGACTATACTGAGAAAAGTATGTAGGGTGTTGTATACTGAACTGTTATAGTTATGCCATCATCCCTGCTGTTTTCTTTTTGCTGTTCTGCTATATATCCCTACATCTCCATACATTTTTAATGTTTTTTACACTTGTTAACCTCATTTTCATAGCAGCATACTTGATAGCATTCACTCCGCACATAGTACACAATTATGAGTTCAAAGTTCAAAGTTGCTCTCTACGCATGCGCACAAATGAAGAAAATGGCGTCGCAGATGAAGTCATAGTTACTGAGTGGGCAGTTTCAAGTGCGGAGTGAATGCTATCAAGTATGCTGCTATACAACGAGTCGTGTCGAGGTAAAATGTATGGAGATGTAGGGATACGTAGCAGAACAGCAAAAAAAAAAAGGGATGATGGCATAAAACAGTTCAGTATACAACACCCTAGCTAGCTACATATTTTTCTCATCACACTCCTGGTAGGGGAAAAATTGTGCCGCGGAAATAATCAAACCTCATAGCTCGCATGCAGGAAAGTGCCTACAAAGATTCTGACTACACCGTGCCATCGTGATCGCTATTGTGCAGTTAGACAAACGCATAATAAATGTGCTGAAGCTCACCTTGGCTTGGTGGTGGAGGTACAAGCGCTTTTGTCGTGCCGTCGTCCACCATTGCTCGATCACTCTCTTCGACGTTGGTCAGTTAGCTACCGGTTGCCAGTACAGTCTTACGAAGGCCCCACAAAGATTCTGACCACACAGTGGTAATCGCTGTCGTTCACTGAAGTTGACATGCCAAAACTCACCATGCTGGCAAAGTTGTAAGTGCTGTAATAATTTCATGTCTTCCCTAGGCACTTTGGCCGCCGGCGCCACTGCGACTGAGCATGGTTGCCACGTGGCATGTGTGTTAATTGGAACTAACTGCGATACGTAGCTTGCGCTATGGCGAGTCGCAACCGGGGTTGCAACAGCTACCAGGAGTGCGGTTCACTAGGATTCAGCTGATCAGTAAGCGCCCGAAACGTGACTATCACCAGAAAAAAAAAAGTCACAAGTTAGTCTCGCCATGGATCTCTAGGCTGTAGCAAGCTAAGTTTCGTGTGTTGCAAGGATCGTAACTGCAAATGGCTTCCCACCTGTCAAGTATAGTGGGATCATCCAGAATTCCTTCAGTGATGGCTGAATGAACATTTTCTGTACATTTCAACGTTTTCACATTTAGGCCACTTCAACTTAATGTTCTGTTTCTCGGGCCCGACCGACCGCATATTTCCTCTGACGTTGAAAAATGTAAACACGTGATTGTCGTGTGATCTTGTCTCGAGTCGATACGCGATCGTGTCGTTGCGGTTTTGGACGCTAGCTATGTTTGCTTGGCCAAGTGTTTCCGTGAAACGGGGTGCTATCCTTGTGATTCAGAGAAAGGAAGTGAAGATAGAGTAGGAGAAGACTTTTGGCGAACTACTGAAGAAGGTTGCCACTGAATATAGTAGTGACAAAGGTAGCCGTTTGCAGGAATGAGCAATTTACGGAGCCTGTCCACGATGCATCGATGTTCCGCTGGATGCGCCTGTTGTCAATAGTACAGGAAGTGATGTAAGCTAATTGATTTATTTACGTTTCCTTGTTGAGGCCTGTCAGAGTATCAGCAAAAGTAGTCACATACCCACCAGAGCATGGTGACACATCCACACTTTCTGCCAAGTCTTCGTCCTTTAGAGGTAAAGTACACCAATGAAGCAAGGCCAACAAGGAGCAGAACACAGTCCAATGACCCATGTGCAAACTTCCGGGAATTTATTACAGCGCACGGCCACTTCCTGTCCGAAAATGGCGTTTTTACCCCGTGCAGTTCAAGCGATGTTATTTCTCTCCTCGATGATGGCGAAGGGTTGGGCTACACTGTTTCGAGGTAAGTTTAAGGGTATGGTTGTAATAATTGCTACCTAATCTTGGTCGAAGACGGCGAGCATAAAGGAAATTAGCGATTTAGTGTGCTCATGTTTACCTTTTTGTAAGGTCAATAGTGGTGTTCAAGGGTATATATTCTTCCTAGGGGCTGGAACACGGCTGTTAGTGCTAATAGCAGTTAGCTATGGGTATACTGAACTAGCAGGGTAAGTTTTACGTTTGTGGATGAAGGTTACTAGACTGAATGGCTGCACAGTGGTGGTACCAGGGGGGGGGGGGGGGGGGGGGGGGGCGGAGGGGGGCGTGCGCCCCCCCAACACCGCCCTAGAAAAAAAAACGTATGTAGACTACATGAACGTACACTGCCTATATAGAGGCAGTTCTTTGATCTAGCTATCAACTGTGAGTCATGACTTACCTCTAGCAGGAGTTTATTGTGTAGTCAGTCAGTCTAAGTATGCGGAAGGCTTCCTGATAACCGAAAATCGTGCTTGGGTGAAAAATTTTCCGCGCTTCGAGCGAATACTGATCAACACCCCGTGGCTGTTTTGCGGCCGCTGCGCGCCTCCGTACTTTGCCGCCAATGTTCTCCCCCCCAACCTTCTATTGCTGTGCACGCCTGTGGAATGGCACCAGCTTTTATAACCCTGATCCGGATGATCTCTCTAAACAGTATGCCGATTAAGGTAGCAGACACCCTTTATGTTAGGTTACCTTTAACCATCGGGGGCCCCCAACGGTTAAAGATAACCTAACGTAAAAGGGTGTCTGCTACCTTAAGCATGCACATAATTATGGATACACATAATAACATAAAGCTGCTATCAATATATTTTAATGTGTGTGTGTGTGTGTGTGTGTGTGTGTGTGTGTGTGTGTGTGTGTGTGTGTGTGTGTGTGACAGAAGTGGGATGTTCGTGGGGCAGGACTAGACTAGTGATGCGCGACCTTCGTACTTCAATTTACTGAACCTCGAAGAATGTTCCAGAACATTGGGAATGGGCTGGAATCTTCCAGAACAGGTGAGGCTACAAGCGGATGCAATCGGGGAGCTGTTGAAATCGGTGAAGAGCAGTCGAAGCGGACGCAAGCGGCGAGCAGCAGCTGAAGCAGACGCAAGGAACAGGGAACAGCAGTCACGAAGCAATCGGGAACAGCAGCTGAAGCGGACGCAATTAGGGAGCAGCATCTCTGCACTGAGAGCTGTCCGGCACCGTATTACTCACATAGGCGGACGAGGGGGAAGTAGCTGAGCGAGCGAAGCGAGCGAAGATACTTGTATTTGTAATTCATAGTCACTATTATCACCAGATTCATGCTCTATGACCTCCTCTAGCTTGTCACCATCTCTCATCCAGCATCGTCTTCTGCTGGTCCGGTGCTCCTGCTGTATTATATTGTCTACTTCGAGATCTGTCACTCTCACATGGAAGGTGAGCCCCAACGGTACAAATAATGCTGTGGCATCCAGGTGCTCAGTGTCTGTTTATAACCATCTGTCACTCTCACACGGAACGGTGCAAATAATGCTGGTGCTCAGTGTTTGTTTATAGCCACAACTATAATGGCTGCACACCTGTCTTGCATCTGCAACCGCTTAGCCACATGTAGCCACTTAGAACCAATTGCGCCTATTAGGCTATGCTTTCTACATGTATGTTCACTGGTACCTCTCATACCACTGACAATAGACAACTTTAGCATAAGCAAAAGAATGTTGATTGGACGTGACGTCACATCCGGAGTCCTTTCCCAGACAGTTTTGGAGTACTTTTACATTGAGGTCTGTACTAAACATTGGTGAGTTCGAAGGTCGCGCGCTGGCGCCGTGTACCGTTTATTCCAATAATACGAACGGAATAAGTTAGATGCATGTGCTTGATCACTTGCTGTGAAAGAACGAAGGTGATAGCTTACTCAGTTGCGGAGAACTTGGCGTTTGATGTTGGCTTGTGCCATCGCACAGTATACCCGGTACCTACGTACCAGCGGCTTGAACTGCTGCTTGGATGTCTGCAGACGAAGAGAGCGTACTCCAAGTCAACTTGTTGCTTTCTACTGGACGACGGAACTTTTATGCCATGGCAGAAGAGCCACCACTTCCAGGGGCGTAGGAAGATGAAAAGTTCAAGGGGGGCCACAAGGTGCAGGGGCGGATACAGGATTTATGAAAGGGGGGTACCATATATTAAACGCTGCCGGAGGCAGTGCATAGAGGCGCGTAGCGCCGATCAGTCCGCGCGAAGCGCGGAATAATTTTTTCGCCTTCATTTTTCACTTCTCAGGATGGGCTCTCGTGGCACCTTCGCGCTTTGCACTGCAAGTTCGAGGATTGCAGGTCCCAGGGCCGCCATGAGCTTCTTCCTTGCTCAATTTCGCTCACGAACGTAATACGTACGCACACGGAGGGGTATACTAGATCGTGGTCTCGTTCCCAAGCCGTTCGGTTTCAGGCAACGAGGCCGAGTTGCAACGTAGCCCAAATAGTGCCTGTAGCTATGCCTATGGCGGTGAGATCATCGCGTACGCCTTGCGCCATGTGATCGGCAGAGCCGACTGGATCGCGGAGCGACAGACCGACGTACGTTTTGTAAGTCAACTTTGCTTGCTGTAAAACAAGGGGGGCCCTGGCCCCTGTGGCCCCCCCCGGTTCCTACGCCCCTGACTTCAGCGCAGCAACATTTTGCGCTTCCAAAGGCTCGTCTAGCGAAGCGCCAGGGATATCAGCCTCTGTCACGTTGACTTGGGGTACGTTCTCTTCGTCTGCAGACATCCTTAAGAGCAGGATAGTGCCATTCAATTCGCTGCTATGGAGGTATACTGTGCGATGGCACAAGCCAACATCAAACGCAGAGTTCTCCACAACCGAGTAAGCTATCAGCTTCGTTCTTTCACAGCAAGGGATCAAGCGCGCACATGCATCTAACTTATTTCGTTCGCATTATTGGAATATACGGTACACGGCGCCAGCGCGCGACCTTCGAACTCACCAATGTTTAGTACAGACTTCAACGGAAAAGTACTCCAAAACTGTCTGGGAAAGGACTCCGGATGTGACGTCACGTACGATACATACATATACCTTAGGCCTTAGACTAAAGTTGTCTATTGGCCTTCTCAATTCCATCCATTTAGACTATAGCAGCCATACAAATCAAAGGCACCGCCTGTGGTTTATATTCCGAAGCCATGCAGCCGTGCAACAGCTGTGGGTTTATAGAAATTGGAGCATGATGACTCAGCGTTTATGGAAATTAGACCATGGCTCTGGAGTGTTGGAGCGTGCAAGGATCTCTAATTCAGGTAGCTATAGTCTAAGCCAGTTAGACTATGCCCTTTCGTGGTTTATGGGAAATAACCACTCGAGGCTGTTCATTTAGACCACTCGGCTGCGCCTCGTGGTCTAAATAAACAGCCTCTCGTGGTTATTTCCCATAAACCACTCAAGGCCATAGTCTAACTATAACATATACTGTGGATTCATGTGACAACAAACCCTTGATATAGTGTCAATATACAGCGTTTTGTAATGATTAGTATACACAACCCAATTGGGACTGCTATGCCCTACGGTAATCCTGGCTCTGCATCAAATGCTATAACCTCTTATCGAGCATATCCTGGAACCTGTGTGCTGCGGTTTGCTTTACACTGGATGTTCACAACTCTTAATATTGCATTTGCAGTGGCGGATCTAGAAATTTTGAAAGGGGGGTTCAGCAGGTTGGTTGGCACATACACAGCGCACCGCCGAAGGTGGTGCGCAGAGTCATGAAGTGGTGATCAGTCCGCGCGAAGCGCTGAAAATTTGTTTACGTGTTCTTTTTAGCGATCAGGAAGCGCTCTCGTAGCATCTCTGCGCATTCTGGTCACGTTCCCAGACACAAAGAAGATTGAGTAAGTAACCATGCAGTAAGTATCGATGTGTGGGGCTGTTAGCTTCCTTCTTTTCATCGTCGACGGATTACAACCACGTACGTGGACAGCCGATTGAACACTGCGTTATTGCTTTATTTTCTAATTATACGTATAATTATACAGAAACAAAAATAATTGATGTAAAATTAAAATTGTGTAGTGTAAACCTAGCTAGCTCAATGTCTGCCTTCAGGCTTTCAGCCTACGAACGGTCAAGGTAGGTAAGTTGCTCAAACATGCAGCTTGCTTTTCTGCCTTGAGTGTACGGTCTGAGTCAAATACATTTTTTGGTTCTCCTTGGAAGGGGGGTTCCATGGAACCTTCGGAACCCCCTCTGGATCCGCTACTGATTTGGTGCTAGCCTTGATTGGCTTTGGTATCCCATTGTGAAGATTTGGGTTCGATACATTTCTCCCATGCTGTTTTGCACATAGTGTCCTAATGCATTCAGTGTTGGTCAGCGTGTACCCTTCCCTCTGTTTTTCTTTCACTGCTATAGGATGTGTGTACCTTGGATTACTCTTCTTGCAGAGCAGTAAGCAGGAGCTGCACTGGGCAGGTTGAATTTCGGACGCTGTTTGCTGAACCTGAATATAGTAGCTATCTGCTGACTCTGTTTGCTAGCACTTTATACTTCCATCTCGAAGTGTGAAGTGCTCTGTACCATCTGCTGACTCAGGAACAGACTTCAGAGCCTCTATGTAGAGTTCTCTGTCATGCAGTAGCTATGTTAATGCCAGTAACTACATGTATACATTTTCTCATTAGGCCAAGCAAACTTGATTGCTTGTTTAGCGCCATGGAATCCCTGCTATTGCATGCGGGCGGGCGGTTCATTTTCATTATTCATTGCCACTTCCTCCTCATTTCCTACTCAATTTTCAAGAACCTTGAACTTGTTTGCGAAGGTTTCAACACTCACGACGGACCAGGCAACGATTGCAGCTACTACAGAAACGCATACAAAAGCCATGTTGGTCTACAAATCACTGCAAGAAGAGCCAACTTTGCACAACTATAGCTAGCACCTACAGACCTATATACGCGCGGCAAAAAAATGGCTGCCTTCAACATCCGGTATCCTTGTAATGAATAATGAAAGATTAGGGGCGGCCCCTCTAAAAGCATGCGGGCGGGGACGCTAAACAAGCAATCAAGTTTGCTTGGCCTTACATTATGGCACCAATTGGACTGAACATGCAGAACTTCACACGCTAGCTAGCTAAGTCTCACGGCCTCTAACTGAATCTATTGCCTCACCTCTCCCTGTATCACTGATGTCACTCAAAGTCGTCTCGAAGTCCCTCAAACTCGTCTCGAGGCCCCGCGTGCGAAAAATCGTCTAGGAACGAGAAGTTTGGTCTTCTCGGCGAAATTGTTCTAGCAGGAAGTCACATGACTACTTCAGAGAGAAGTGAGTCCCAAGATGCGTTGCGCGTTCCCTCTGATTGTCACTGTGCTAGGACTGTGGATGTGGACAGGGCATGCTCAGGTCGCAAGTGTCTCCCTCAGACCACTCGAATTCATCGCCAGCGAAGGATCGGCTACCACCTTCCGCTGTTCGGTGACCAACGCAGATGCACTCCTCTGGCGTGTTGATAATATCGTGCTCCCAAACAGTAGAATAACAGAGCGGAACATAACGGGTCCGACAACAACGGCCGAAAATCGTAATTTCCAGTCGCAAATCACAATACCAGCAACTCTTGAGAATGATAACTCTTCGGTACAGTGTATTGCAAGTACAATTGATGGTACAGGCAGTAACATACTTAGTCCTGTTGCCACGTACAGAGTGCAAGGTATGAAGTCTCGCTTGTAATTGTCGTTGTTTTTTTTTTTTTTTTTTTTTTTTTCTATGAAAATTTATGCAGAATGCAATGGACACACAGTATAGCTGTACAATAACTAATTTTGCATGTATGCCCAGATATTAGATTTAAATGATGATACAGAAACAGGTAGGGTGGGTGTATGTGCAGTAAACATGTTCCAATTACGTATGGTGCGGGGTATGAAAGAGTTATAAAAACTAGTTGTGTGCGCATATGGACAAAGAAATAATTGGTAAGACTGTGACCTTGTGACTCTGGGAGTTTGCTCTACAAAATTACCAGGTGGAAAATAAAACAGACCATTTACTATTTTAAACATGGTGCATAGATCTAGGAAGAGTCTGCGTTGTTGAAGTGATGGCAGAGAAAACAGCTGTAAGAGGTCATCATAGCTACTATCCCACTGCTTTGCACACATTCTTAGAGCAAACTTTTGTACTTTCTCGAGAGTATTGACTTCCCCATGTTTGTAAGGGTTCCAGATTTGGCTGGCATATTCAAGGTGGGGGCGAACGAGTGAGATATACATTTGGAATAGGCTGTCGGGGTTTGAATGCTGGTAAAAACGGCGGTAGATCAGCCCTGTCAGCTTTCTTGCTTTACCACAGATTGAGTCAATATGCTGTGTCCAGGACAAGTCTGATGATAGGAGGATCCCAAGATATTTGTAGGAGTCCACCACTTGCAATGGCTGGCAACAGAGATGCAGTGTGGGTGGGCATATACCAGTCCGTTTTCTGGTGACCTGCATGAAACTACACTTTTGAGTGTTGAATTGTAGGTAATTAGCATCGACCCACTCAGATATTCTGTTTATGTCTTCTTGCAAGAGGGAATAGTCGGCACGGTTAGAGATAGGTCAATACAGCAACATATCGTCGGCATATAGTGTTAGGTGACTGCCTGGCGAGAGGGTAATGGATGAGATCCCATCGATGTATGTCAGGAATAACAGTGGCCCAAGCACTGAGCCCTGCGGGACTCCAGATAGCACAGGGAGAGGGTTTGATGAACTGCCATTTACCACCACCTGCTGCTTCCTATCTGTGAGGTAACTGTGAATCCATTTTATAAGTATATGATTGACTTGTAGGTTCTCCAGTTTCTCTAACAGAGCACGATGAGGTACCGAATCGAACGCTTTCCTAAAATCAAAGAACACAGCGCCAACTTCATTTCCTTTTTCCAGCATCTCAAACCAGTTATGAGTCGTCTCCAGTAGAGCAGTGACTGTGGATTTTCCACACTGGAATCCCCACTGTGTAGCAAAGATTGACCGTGCCTCCGTTAGTTGCTGCAGCAAAAGATTAGCAATGTGCTTCTCCAGGAGTTTGCTTAGCACTGGCAGTAGAGAAATCGGCCTATAGTTAGCTGGGTTTCCTTTGTCCCCGGATTTGGGAATGGGCACAATATTAGATCGCTTCCACGTTGTTGGAAAACAGCCGGCCAAAATTGACATGTTGAACAGTTTGGTGATTGGGGCAGCAATGCTTGCAGCAGTGGCTTTTAGCATCCTACCAGAGATTCGGTCCTGACCACTTGCTTTAGAAACATCTATTGATTGCAGAAGGCCCAGAACATCGTCCTCTGTGCATAGCAGATTTTCTGAGCTTCCTTCACTAAAATCCAGGTGTTCAGTAGCTGTAGACTCAGAGAGAGGTGGCAGTGATGTATTGAAGCATTGAGAGAAATAATTGTTTAACATGTTAGCTTTGTCTAGGTCATTATCTGCACGGGCGTCACCTGACTGCAGAGATGGAATTGTGGATTGATCTTTCCTAAGGTACTTCATTGTCTTCCAAAACTTTTTTTTGGATCCATTGTTGATGTTTCTTGCAAAGAATGACTGTTTTGAGTTTCTCAATATAGCTGTTACTTTATTTCGCATTCGCTTGTATTTTCTCTGCAGCACAGCTGACCCTGATGACTTTGCTTTTTTGAATAAAGTGTTCCGCTTTTGCATTGCTCGTTTTAAGTTCTTTGATAGCCAAGGAAGATTTTTGCGTCTTGGTAAAGTACACTTTGGGATACAGTTTTCCATGATAGACATGAAACTGCTTTCCCAATTTTGTAGAGCTAGATCTACATCCGGGGTATCCAGCAATTGTTCCCAGTCAACATCAGCCAGTAATTCGTTCGCTCTGCCAAAGTCTGCATGAGAGTACTTCCATATGGTTCGTGCAGTTGGTCTAGTGCAGTTGGACAAAAGTTTCCAATTCCATTGAAGAAGGAGACCATTATGGTCCGAGTTAGCAATAGGGGGTATAGTTGAGCTTTCCTCCAGCTGTTCAGGGGTGGATACCAGTGCTAAGTCAAGTAGTGATTCTCGGCCACTGCTGGAGCTGTGAGTTGTACCTTGGATTACCTGTGTTAAAGAGAATAGTTGCATTAGATTAGTGAGTTTGGAGTACAAGGGGTGGAGAGGGTTATAAAAATCAATATTGAAATCTCCTAAAAGTACAAAGTTTGAAAAACAAGATGCATCAAGGCCCTCCAAAACTGAGAAAAGGTTATCCATTACAGAAACAGGGGAACTAGGTGGTCTATAAAAAATACCAATATTAACTTTGTGACAATTCTTATAAATAGAAATAAATAAAAATTCCAACTGAGCAGGGCCTGCAAGGAGAACTTTACAAAAATAGTCTTTATGTACATACATTAATACTCCACCACCATGTCTGTTGCGATCAAGACGGTACAATTGATAATCTGGTAATGAGATTTCCGAGTCAGTAATTTCCTCACCCAGCCATGTTTCAACAACACACACCACTCCTGGATGATTTTCATCACACAGAGCAAGCAGTTCGTCAAACTTTGGTAGCAAACTCCTGGCATTGTAGAACAGAATTGACAAATTTTGATCAGCGCACAAACGGTAAACAGAATTACTTCTAGGTTGAGAGCTCACGCCCTCCATGTTAGGATAACCTACTGGACCAGAGAAGTTGTATCTAAAGGGGCTGGAGTAGTTGGAGCTTCTAAAGGGACAGGTGCATGGTCTGAATTTGTGAGATCCATTGTGATTGGAGATTGTTCATTGTCCTCGGATGTCTGGATTGTAGGATGATCAATACCAGCTGCCAGTGCATTGTCTAGGGTAGGGTTTTCTACAGTTGTTGCTGTTGTGTCGGTGCAGTCCACACTGTCTCGACGTTGTTGAGCAGCGGTATCTTTATCCTCATACATGTAAGCTGGCTCCAACTTCCACGCAGTTTGCACAGCAACTGTATTCCATGCCCCATCCACCTGTTGTAGCAGGTGGATGTATTATCTATGGTTTGTGTCAAACCATAGATAATAGAGCGCTCTATTATCTATGGTCAAACCTCGTGTACTGCATGTCTCTAAACTGTCACCATGCAGGTATATTGGCTCCTCCCTTCAACTTGACTATTGCGGTTGACGATCTTTCTCACAAGAGACTTTCTTGGGAACCTCCAGCATCTTTGAACTTAACAGACATTGAGCCAGACATCAGCGGCTACAGGATTTGCACTAATCTCACTGACGTGTGCATAAACACAACTGAGCTCGAGTATGTCTTTCCAAACTTGCGTATTCCAATCCAGTTCAGTGTAACAGCTGTGAATGTGGTGGGAGAGAGCAATGCAGGTGTTGCACTTCATGAACCTTGTGATCCCTCAACAGGTATAACGTCATGTTACTAAACTCAATGTCTCATGTTGAATAACCATTGATTCTGAATCGACAGAGCCTGAAAGTGTTAGCGGGGATAATGTCGGGAGTGCGATCTCATTTCAAGCCCAAGATAGCCCAGTTGTAACCTTCAGTTTCACTGAGGTAGGTTTGGGGATCAACATTTGGCAACTATCATAATCTATTATGCTTTTACTTTCGTTATGCTGTTCTTTGCACATAGGGTTCTGGAAGTGCCAACTGCCTTAACATTTACACAGTGGAGACTACCCCAATCTCCTCTATGGAGACAGTGGTGCATGGACCATTGATACCGGCTATCATTAACTCAAGCATGTTAACTGTCTCCATTGAGTCTAACCTGGCACCTAATGATGTCTACACTGCACGACTCATCACTGTCAATGTGCTGGGCAGTGTAGGCTCCACTGGATTGATACAGTTCAGTAAGTAAACTTATACATGCTGTGGTGAATGATACACCTCACGGGAATGCAATGCTAAGCATTCTTGCTATCGACACCAATTACTATAGTGCACTAGTGGATTCCAATCCAAGACTTTGATCGGTTCCTTCGCATCTCTATGGAATTTATTGATTGCTGTTGGCTGTATGTACGACAAACTAGTGTGTTCCTTTGTTTCGTGTATGTAACAATGTTAGCCAGCATAGTGAGGTAGGAGATGTTGTAGTTAGTTAGTATGACAGACATAATTAAACTCTTTCTACACGCATACAAACAGCGACATTTGATGTGCAGGAAGTGGCTATACTTGCGGGCCCAGGAACCATCTCAGTCATGTGCCGTTTTGCAGAAGGATCAAATGGACAAGGTTGCCACATCATCATTAGCGAACAAAATTCTAATGCTGAGGTGCGGAGGAATGCGACTCGAAACCTCGTGTTTGGGTCTGTGCTAGCTCTGACTGCTGTTCACGTGGAAAACACCCTACAACCTGGAGCATATGTTGTTTCAGTATTTGACTTGGAGAGCGATGGAAGAATTGGTCTGCAAAGTGTTGTGCAATCTGAGACAGTGAATATCACAGAAGGTCCAACACCCCCTCCCCCTTCTCCCTCACCTTCCATATCTGCAGGTAAGCATCATGCAGTACAGTGTCACCTAAACTCTCTCATTCTGCTGGATGGCATGTGGTGCTGTACAAGTAGCAAGTGTTCAACTGCATGACCTAAAGTATTGTGCAAGCACTAGAATACTTCTAGGCACGCGTAAAAAGTGAAACCAGGCTCTGGGCACCAGAGTTGCATTCAGTGCATCCTCCACTGTGGTACCGGTGATGAAAGAATGGGTCCACAGCATGCCACAAATGTTGTGCAGCGTCACTTCTAACATTTTGTAATTGTAGGTACGTGACTTACCCTTAATTGTTTACCCATCTGTATGTCTATTCAGAGGACCTATAGTGGTCAAGCAGTGTAAATAATGCACATTTGTTGAGAATTGCTAGTAGTGTGCAGTGCTGCTGCATGCACTTCTATAGCATTCCTATACTTCTCTTGACTAAGAAATTTGACGTAGGTTATCTCAACAGGCCTAGACTACTAGGTTTTCCTATCCGATAGCTACTAATATGATCAAAGTATAGGCTGCACTTGTGTGCGCATTCCTTGATCACCATGGTGGAGGAAGCACTGAAATGCAACTGAAGGTAGTGGGTCGGGCACAGTTGAGGTGATATATCCTTAGTAAAAGAGAAGGGTTGTTTTAACCAGACTTCAGGCCCTCCCATGCACTCTCTCCGTAAAATTTGCTGCTACTCACAACCGGCTACAGAGCAAGTTTAGCAAATTAACTGAGTGAATCGTGATCGCGTACACGTTAACGAGTGGGTGTGGTCAGAATCACGAATGGGGAAAGCATGGCTGTGTGCAGTTCTGTGTGAAGTTTTGAGCGTGAAAACCGATGGGAACCTTATCTAGGGTATGTTTAATGCCATTCGCCCTTATATTACCGTTCATTTTGGCTAAAAATATACGAACAGTGTCCACAGCTCTCTTCTTGGCTGTGAACGTCGACAAACTTCAGGTTTTGCTCAAGAGCAGGGAAGAGTGTGGCTTCCTAATTGCATTCCAGCGGAGTAAACCTGCTCGCGATCACATTCTCTCCCCCGTGCAGTCACTGGCACGCCCCCGACATTCACCCAGGAGCCCCAGGACGTGGTAGTCTTTGCCCTGGACGCGGCTGGTAACAATGCCTCGCTGTCTCTCCAGTGTACAGCTACAGGAGACCCTTCCCCTAACATCACTTGGTTCCGTGGGGAGCAGCCACAACCCCTGGGTAACGAGGTGGTAATGGCAGATGGCTCCCTACTCATTGAGAACATCACAGAGGGGGAGGACGCAACACGAGGGGGTTTGTCCTACTACTGCACTGCCAACAACACCTTCGGAACCATCCGCAGCAGAACAGCCACCGTCTCGTACGCATGTGAGTGGGAGGGGAGGGAGTGGGGTGTTGTGGGAGGGGAGGAGAGTGGGTGTTGGATGGTCATGTGTGTTATGCCCTCAGATTTTGATGGATTTGATGGTCCAAGTGGTGTCGAAGTGGTCAGTGTTGCAACTGGTGAAAATGGCAATGTAGCACTGGAGTGCCGTGTCCGAGATGCCAGCCCTCCTCCCCAAATTCAGTGGTTTGATGAGAATGATATGCCCTTGACTGAGGTTACAACTAACAATCTTCTACGTTTCCTGGACAATGGCCGCTACCTCCTGATCAGAACACTAACAACTGCACAGGTCAATACAAACTACTACTGTTCTGTGACCAATGTTCGCTTTCACGAGACCATGCGTAGTCCCACTACTTATGATCTGGATCCCACACTTGGGTCTAATGAGATCATGATTTACAAGAGCTTTGTGGACAGGACGCTAACCCTCGTGGGAGGAGGCCCTGGTACTGTGCAGTGGTCGTACATAGCTGGTGCTGGGACAGGAGTTACCATATTTGGTCTGGTCACCTGCCAACGAAGACAAACAGCCCCCACACCTGGCCAGACCCTTATCCTATCACAGGAGGTTGGAGGTGTTATTGAGGAAACCATACCAAGAATGGAGGACAACATTCCTTCAGTAGCAGAAAGTGTGACATTTGAAGTGAGCTGTCCTTTGGTTGGTGATGGACAGACCAACACAAGCCGGGCCACACTCACAGTTCTTGGTAGGTGCTGAGACAGTTCAATGTTGTGTAGTACTGTAGTTGTTATCCCCCCCCCCCCCCCCCCCCCCCCCCCCCCCCCCCCACACACACACACACACACACACACACACAGCCTTCCCACGAATCACGATGCAGCCTACTAATGACCTGGAGCAGCTGGTGGGAGGGTCAATCACTTTCACCTGTGGGACGTCCGGGATCCCCACACCTGAAGTGACCTGGTACTTCAACGGAATGCCACTCACTGTGAACGATGTGATCTCAATCAGTGGGGGCACTCTGGACATCCCCACCCTAGCAGTGGCACACACCGGCATGTACCAGTGCTTTGTCAGCAACGTGGTCAACACAATCCAGACCTCGTGGGCTCTGCAGGTCAGGGCACCAGGTGAGGGCATGTCACACACGTGTACCAGTAGCCCCGTTCCCAGGCCTGAGAGAGAGAGGAGAAAAGGGCCTGGTTTCCACTGTTTGCACATGCGCTTAATTATCGGTAACCGAAATGTGTTCATAAGGGGGCGGGTGCTGAAGTGGCCGAAGAACAGCCTGGAAAGTGAACAGCATCCGACAGCTCCCTGGCCAAGGTACTCTAGAGAGTTGACCTTTCGGCATTACAGGCCCCGCCCATTTTCGTGTTAGGGCGAATTTGGCTGGTTTGGTAGCTGGACTGGGCTGGTGAGAGGGAGTAGATGTGTGGCCAAAACTCGGTAACGGAGAGGTGAATGTGGAAAGCATACCTAGTTTTGCAGGGGGTAGGTTGACCTTTTGGAAACTGGCCTTGGCTTTGGTCGGTTTTAGTTGGTGTGTGTGGAATTTTTTTTGAAAGCCTAGGGTAGCCAAACCTCTGTTTTTGAGGGCGGCAGTGAGTTTTGGGCTGTAGCCTGCAACTGAGGAGAGCAAGTGGTAAATCATTACAAGACATGTAGGACATTCCAGCTAATAATTGGCAATTACAAGCGAACATTGATCGCCCACGCAGTACCCTGCAGAGAAGAAAGAGTGCTGAAAACCATTCCTATCTCTGCATTTTGTTTATTCTCTTGAAACTAATATTATTTTTTAACATAGTACGGTTACAAAAGGTAAGACTAGTCCTTACATAGTCCTGTGATCGCTGTTGTAACGTCGCACATTGCTCGGAACACTGCGACATCGACCGTTTGTCTTACCTATTCCACGCTACACTGCTATGCTAACACTATGGGGCGGCGCGCGCGGGGACATGCCTATTTGGTAAAACCCTATGTAGTTTGCTCAAGATTGCCTCTATCATAACGGTACGGGTAAAATTGAAATCAGCAGTTTTTGAGCTTTCTGCTGATACCAAGATCATATTTTTGCGCTGTGGAATAAGCTGCGACATTCGAGGAAATGGCTGGTGATATCAAAGTTTCAGTAAACAAGTGAGCTATTAATGCATGATTTAAAGTTTCAAAGGCTTCCTTTTAAAGTCTGTGGTGTTTTATACTGCATCACACCTTTCCCCCCGCCATTTATACACTGTTTCAGAGCCCGACGTGCATGGAATCCTAACAGTAGACCCCTCTTTGGACGGTGAATTCGAATTTAGTGAGGACAAGCTTTTGTCTACCTCTTCTCTCGATAGAAAGCTGGACCTTGTAATGAGGAAGGCCACAATGAAATCTCCCTTCCAACCGCAATCTAATGGAAGACTTCACTCTCTGCTTAAGGCAGAGTTCTGGCGTATGGGTAGGGCCTTGTCTCGTCAGAACTCCCGCCAAAGAAAGATCTTGATTGAAAGGTGGCTCAAGAGCAGCCGGGACATCAACTTTAAACCCACTGAAATACGCTCTACACTCATTGCTGAAGACGCACAACTTGCTTGTGAACTTGGAAATTATCAGAAAGTAGAATAAGGCACTGCAAGATGCTGCAAGGATTCAATCAACAAAAATCAAGTGTGGAAGAGTGATTTCAACTGGATACAGCTGGTCTTCCACCTTTCTCCTCCTCAGTTGAGGCATCTTTGGCCAAGGACTGCTCAGCAGTTTGTTGTGTACCTTCCTCCCCCTAGTGTTGTAGTGTGTGGCGGCCATCTCTTTGTTGCAACAGCATGGGTGCAAAGGTCATAGTGTTTATATTGTCAATTATTTACCAATTATGCCAATTATTTATTACAAGTGACAATTAGTGTGAATGTCACACAACTCTATGGCCATGTTTTGTAATGCCATACGTGGTTTTTTGGCCACTATTGTGTGTGTATTGATGATGGGGTCAGAGTGTGGGTGGGACCTTGGAGAGGGTCCAAATTTTCAGTTTAGTAGAGGGCCTTAAAATTGAGTTCTAGGCCTTTTTCAAGCAGAGGGAGCAGTTTGATGCAAACTATTGCTGAAACTTGTGTACGCTTTGATGCTGCCCATTTGTCCATCAACTTGGTTTAAACTATTGCTGAAACTTGTGTACGCTTTGATGCTGCCCATTTGTCCATCAACTTGGTTTCGGAGATCACTGTAAGGTAGGAAACATGGGTACAGCGATCTCCGAATCATGAATACACACACAAAAGTGGCCAAAAAACTACGTATGGATTTACCACCTGCTCTCCTCAGTTGCAGGCTACAGCCCAAAACTCACTGCCGCCCTCAAAAACAGAGGTTTGGCTACCCTAGCTAGCTATAGACTTTCAAAAAAAAAATTCCACGCACACCAACTAAAACCGACTAAAGCCAAGGCCACTTTTCAAAAGGTCAACCTCCCACCAGCCCAGTCCAGCTACCAAACCAGCCAAATTCGCCCTAACATGAAATTGGGCGGGGCCTGTAATGCCGAAAGGTCAACTCTCCAGAGTACCTTGGCCAGGGAGCTGTCGGAGGCTGTTCACTTTCCAGGCTGTTCTTCGGCCACTTCAGCAGCCCAACAAACATTCTGCTCACTCGACCTAGCTATTCACACTCAGATATATAGCCCATCGCTACATTCAATAAACTAGAATAGCTCCTTACTTTAAAAAAAAGTGTTGTAACAAATCTTCAAAGTACCGCACGGCCACATCAGAGTACCGATTTGAAACTTGAAAGGGCCGCTAGCCGCATCAAAGAGAGAAGCCTCCCCTCCCTTTTTTATTCCGGTTGTCGCCATGGGAAAACGTAAACAGATTAATAACTCTATATAACTGTATACGAGTGACGTCATCTCATTACTTATTCATGAGCAAAATTGTGTGATTTCACCGATGTCATGCTTCCTATCTTAATATTGTCCTGTCGTTTGGCTAGGAGTCATGATCATATTGCCTAACTCTTGTCTCCATTCTCTTAACCCCTACACACGATCCACCTCGCCGTATCTGCAGTAATCTGTCGTGAAGAGACCACAGGGTTATTCCTGTGGCCACCAACTCCTGTTGGGATCACCAGGTCTTTGCCTTGTCCCAACACCACAACCATTGTCAACAGAACCTGCAACCCACTCGGCATCTGGGACAGTGTTGATCTCTCTCTCTGCATCTCAATCAGCTCCATCAACACGGTGAGTATCAGTGTGGTAGATGGTGGAGGTGGGAGGACCCTAGGCAGATATATGCCAAACGAAATAGCATAGGAGACCAATAATGATGTCATATAACCACAGGCTCTTGGGTTCAACAGGTGGCCATTGTTTGATTCTGGAGGCCCTTGATATCAGGGAAGTAGTTGCTGAGACATTTGTGCACAACATATGTACATGTAGTAGGGAGCTTGGTGCAAGTATCACAGAGGGCTGACAAGATATAGCAGAGTACATTCTTGAGTTTGGCTTGGACAAGATGCAGCTGCACGTGTGGACACTTCTAAGCCAGATTCTTAGTGTAGTGTGACGTGTCTATTTTGACAATGGCACACATCAGTCACCCTACAGAACAGGAGTGCTGTTTCTGCCGCTTAAATGGCATGTCATCGTTGGTAGAAAAATAAGAAAATGGTTTCCAAAACGTGCCATTTTGGCATATATACCTGGTCATTGTGGAGTTGTTGCTAGTGCCTGTTGCATGCATAATGCTGTATCCTAGTCACTTTGACCTGGTAAACAAATTGGACTTAAGGTTTCTGTTATAATTCGTAGCATGGACACTTGCAAATTCCATGGTCTATTTATGCAGGACAATATCACAGTTGACAACTATGATCAAACTATCACAGCAGTAAGTGGAGCAGTGAGGGGGGCAGCCACTAGTGAGCAGGAACAGACCACAGGCAACCTCGCCACTGTTGCAGATGTCTTTGCAAGATCTGCAGCACTCGTCAATAACAACACAATCGTTAGAGAAGAAGTAAGTGTATTGCTACTATGTTTGGGGGTCTGGTATCAGCAGCAGCACAAATTTGAAAAGGGGGTTTCGAAGCGCTGGCGAAGGCAGTGAACAGAGGTGTGTAGTGCTGATCAGTTCGTGCAAAGTGCGGGGAAAAATTTTTCAATGTCGTTTTTCAGTTACCTGGATGGGCTCTCGTAGCACCTTCACCACTCTGCACTGCACTGCCGCTGCTTCTGGTTTCCCTGTAATCCGTGACCGCATCTCACTCTCGACGTGGGAAATTATTATAATCGTCCTGTAGCTAGCTCACATCAGCTAGCACGTGGCGATCGAGTTATGTACTTCTATTGTTATGACGTTCTGGTACGTACGAGACTGAGATACTGTACTTGCAGCACTACGTAAGTGTTATCGCAGTGTATCCAGCAACAGAATGGTCAGAAGTACTGCAACAAGAACATTTAGCCAGCTAAAACAGTCTCAGTTAGTGTGTGGGCCTCAGTTCGAATTCTTGGTCTGGTCCCAAGGGGGGGGGGGGGGGGGGGGGGGGGGAGTGAACAGACATCTGTATGTAGCCATGAGTTCATTCCCCTTCCCACACCGCGCCCTCTCCAGACGGTTCGGGAACTGGTCCGCATATTGGAGGGCCTGCAGCAGTGGAATGTGGATGTGCTGCAAACAGACTCTTCAAAGTGAGCACACTTGGGAAATGATCATGAACTTACACCTTACACCACCCAATCATAATCCAATGCAGTGGCTAAAAGTTGACCATTTTTACCTGTCATCAACCTTGTTCCATTCTTGCAGTATTGTGCAGTCCTTTGAGACAATTGTGAGTACGTTTGCTCAGCAGTCAAGGAACGAGACCTTTAATTTCATGACAGAAACCATTCTCTTTGTTGCTGAGTTGGTAAGTTTAATAGCTACCATCTTGCGAAGGGACCTATAATCACAGAGGTGTACACTCTTGCGGTGCAGAGTAAACAATTTTAGCCAATTGAAGGGCCCAGTCAGCATTTAGACAGGAAGTGTGAGGCCTCTAATTGCTAGTTATTGCCTTACCAGTTGGTAGTGCTGTCTCTGTCTGTATGAACATGCTCAGTGACTCTGATTTCTGTGACCTGCATGATGATGAACACCCATTACCAGCCATCCTTCACTGTGTACTGTAGATTAATCCAACTGAGCTGGCCACAACTGGCAGAAGCTTCTCATCCAGCGGCCAGACAGGAACTACTGGCCCTGTCACCCTCGGTGCAGGTGAAACTGCGGCCGCTTTCCTACCAGGCTCCCTTTTCCAGCTAATCACTCGCCAAGATGAAGTTGGAGTCTTCTTTGCTGTTTACAACACTGGGGTGCTCTTCCCAATCAGAAATGCCACAAGAAATCCAGAAACGAATTCAACAACTGTTGTGGGGAGTCCAGTGCTTGCAGCTACAGTAGGGCCTGGGCTGGATTTTGTTGGACTAGCAGAGCCTGTCAGAATCTTGCTGCGACTGAATGAAGAACTGGAGGTGGGTGGTGTGTATTATGTTGTGTGTGTGGAGCTTCGATGTGACTTAGGGAGGAGTGTGGGAGTACCCCTACAATTGCTTCCAGGCTCAAGCATCATCACAATCAAATGATGACAACTGTATATATGTACTACCCAGAACAGTGGGACAAGTTTTAAAGATGCAATGCAACTCATACCACATGCCATATTTCTATGAACAGACACGCAGGCCACTGATAGGAGTATACTTCCTTGCAACTGTCTTTCACTTTTTCCATGCAGAACGTCTCAAGTGGACAGCCCCAATGTGTCTCTTGGGATTTTACTCAGCAAAGTACGTATGTACTGTTAAGCTATATAATTGCCGAGCAGCAAGCGAGGCAAGTAATCACATTGTATGAGATTTGAATCTGAGCTAGAGTGTAATGTGTAATGGTATGAGCATCTGACTAGTATCCAGAAGGTCTTGGGTTCGAATCCCAGCTGGTCCCAGAATTTTTTCTGTGGATTAATTTCTCTCTCTCTCATCACTTACTATCGAGCATGCCCTACTGAGCTTCAAGTAATTATCAACCATCTTGGAATTGAGGTGTTGGAAAAAGTCTACATACTACGTATGACACCTACTGTTGCTCCGATCCCCAGGACATCTGTTCAAGATTTCAGGATTGTGAGCCTAGTCCAATTGAAACTGTGCTGGAAGTTCTTACCATTATTGGGGCGGTCCTTTCCCTCATTGGAATTGTTGCTACCATCATCACCTTGCTTGTGTTCAAGTGAGTATCACTCCGTCTCATGTTCACTGACCCTAGTGTTAATGTATCCTTTGTTGTACAGGAAACTCCGTGAGCGAGATGCCACCAAGTATCACATCCAGCTCTGCATAGCCCTATTCTGCATGCTGATTGTGTTTGTGTCTGGTATTGATAGAGCAGACGAATCAGAGCCGTATGCAGGCTGTGTGGTTGTGTCAGTCTTAATCCACTACTTCACCATGGTGGCAGTGATGTGGATGGGGGCAGAGGCTGTGCTCATGTTCCAGAAGCTGGTCATCGTGTTCGTCCGCATCACCACCAAGTTCATTATTGCTGTGTCACTTGTCTGCTGGTGTAAGTATTTACAAGCAATGCACTCACAAATAACTACGTATGGACGGGGAAATGGGGATCTTAAATTGGGATGTGAAATGTACATTGCCAATTGGACACCCGTCACATGCATTTCCAATTCCTGAATTTCTTTCCTCAGTGGTGCCGATCATCCCAGTGGTCATCCCTCTGGCTGTGGATCTCTCAGATGTAGTCAGCAGAGATCTTATTGTACGCCGGACCACAACCTCCCAACGAGGATTGTAAGTTGGTGTGTAGGTAAACATAAACATGACTGCGTAGGTAAACATGATTGCATAGGTAACTGCGTAGGTAAAGATGACTTTTCCATCATACCTTCCTTCCAGCTGCTTCATCTCTGATGCTGCAGTATTCTTTGCTGCCTTCCTGGGTCCCATCTTTGCCATCTTGCTCTTCAACGTCGTCATGTTTGTTCTGGTGATCGGGGTGCTCATCAGGCGCAGCCGGAACACACTCGGCCGTTCCAAAGAACAAGTGAATAAGAAAACAACCATCAGATTGCTGATCGGTATCACAGGGGTCATGTTCCTCTTTGGTCTGACGTGGCTCTTTGGCGCACTAACTGTCACTGGGTTTGGAGGCTCCGGAGCCTCCACTGCCTTCCAAATTCTCTTTGTGATCTTCAATGCCTTCCAGGGCTTCTTTATCTTCCTTTTCTTATGTGTGTTCAGCAAGGATGCCCGAGAGTCGTGGTTGGAGGTGTTCACTTGTGGCCGTTACAAGTCCAAGCTGCTCCATCCCTCACAGGCCAAGTATACCAGCTCTGCTACTACCAAAAAGAAGGTTAAAACTGCAAGTTCTAACCTAGCCAGCTCAAATCTTAGCACTTCAGTCGTTCCCAGCACGGGTAACTTCAACTCAAGCACTGATGACCTCACTGAGAAGGTACCACTCGCAAGTGCAGCAGGAGAAGAAAAGAAACCCTCAATGGTGACCTTTAAAGGATCTCCAGAGGTCCACGAGACCGATATTGATAACGACCAGAAGGCTGATCTGGGGTCACTGGAGAAGTCTGAGAGGAAAGATCCGGCACTGGAGAGACCAGGGAGTGCTGACTCCAAGGAGCACGGTTCCCCTTCTCACATCACTGGGCTGGAGCTGAAGGCAAGAGTGAAGCGCTACTCGACAAAGAAAGCCTACAAGCACCACGTTGAGAGCACTGAGGTGGATTTTTTGGACAGTGACAGTGATGGTAGCGATGAGCCTGATGACACCAAACCCTAATCAAAGTTCTAACTTCATGTACACCATAAGGAATAAGCTGACTAATTCTCCCAAGATTTATACTCACACAGAATGACTCTAGGACACTGCCACGTTGCTATAATCACCTACTGATAGTAGTAGGGTAATGTTTTATGTTGCTATAATAATAAATTTGAAAGTAGTTATTGTTACTTAGATTGAAGTAGGGCAACGGTTAGGGTATCAGTTAGGCCCAGGGCCAGTGCGTGCATGTCCACAACTTATAAGTTGAGACGTGCAATGTCAATGTACTGAATTAAAGTTGCACAGTAAAATGTATTGTTTGTTTTGACTTTTTTTTTTTCCTATAATATATTCTGCAAATGCATGGATACATACAATAGCAATTTATGCTAATACATGATACATATCC
>OZ007507.1:18575761-18877014 GCA_963931865.1 Axinella damicornis | reverse complement strand
CTACCCATGTCCTGCTTAATGCTAAACTTCTCACTGCCACTTCGTTTTGCATGGTCGTAGAACCAAATTTGATGTTGTATGTGTACTTAACTTTAACAATGTAAGCTGGTACACACTCAGTAGTATAGTGCTCGAGACAATTTGCAACTTGCATTGTACACTTCAACGTATGTGTGCATTTTAAAACGTATTAACTAAATTCTGCCTTCAGGATTTGCCCATGGGTGTGACCACATCAATTGCAACCCTTAATGCATTCTTTGCTGTAGGCTACACATATGTTACTGATGACTGACTTACTGTAAGCTAACCATATCTGTCTGATACAACCGTAAATGGTCCATTCCTGGAATTTTCAAAATCCAATTTGACAGAAGCTTAGTCTGACTAATTATGAATAAAATACTAGGAAATGTTGCTATCAAAACAACATCAATGCCGTGGTGGGGGGTAGGGGGGAGATAACTTACAAGGTACAAGTCTACCTACAATATTTATACGCTGTAGCATTTGTCAGAGTCTGGGTCAGAAGCAAAGGCGTCATCAGATCGAGTGACGTGGGTCCTCTTCTTGTGTTCTTGGAGGATGCTCATTGTCCCTTCTAGCATGGGATCCATGCTTCCAGGCACTCAAGCCGCAACAGTCACAAAAGATTATTTTATAAAATTAATTTTTGGATTCCTTTCTATTATCACAAATACAGTATGCAGGGAACCGTGCATCACAGCAAACAACAAACGTTACAGTAATTACTATGCTGACTGATGAGCTAGGTGTACATGTCCAAAATGATCAAGAAACTACTCGTGAAGGAGACTACAAATAGCTAGGACTCTGAGGCTCTACCATTCTACATAATGTATTATGTTGATTATTGCACTCCTTTTATTCGTTGTGTGATAAGGGAAATTTCATTCCCGATATTTTATTACACTCAACTAGCTAGCAGTCTAATTCATAATCAACCCTGGTATTATATTCACAAGTATACGTCGTATGCCATTGTTGTGTACTTTTACAGCAACTGCAGACTTCACTGAACCAACTCCATTCACTGTGACATTCACATCTGGAACGATGTCGGATGGCACAATGACTGCCATGATAGCTACCATGGATAATGCTATAGCGGAGGGTGACGAAGACTTCACCGTAGCAATAGCTTCAACCAGTCTAACAGTCACAGTTGGGACACCTTCCTCCGTCACTGTGACGATCACTGATAATGACCGTAAGTCTAAGGCTGTGCAGTGTAGAGTGATTAAGCTCCACAGTGTTTACTACCGTCCTTCTTTGTTCTAGTGTGAAGGTGGTGAGTGTTTGCACTGTTATTTTACAACCATCCCTCTGTTCCTTGATTCTTAGTTGGTGACGTTCAGATTGGAATGGAGGTGGCAACAGATTCTGTTATTGAAGCTGATCCGACGATTAATGTCTGTGCTGAAATCATTTCACTGCCAGCTGGTGGACTTGCAACTGAAGTAGTGGTGACCTTGTCCACAACAGATGGCTCAAAAGCAGGTTTGCAAGGAACTACTGATGCCGTTGATAAACATCATTACTTTTTGGATGACACAACATAGGTTGTTCCCAGACTATTCCAGCATTGCGTAGGTTTTGCAGTGTGTAATAACTCATGCCTAATGCACATCAGCATGTGCATAACATCAAAGGTATACCTTTGAAGTAGACTTACCTTTTGGATGGGCAACCTGAGGCTATGAACAGCAGGGAAAATGAAACTACAGTTACTGCTAGCTTGCAAGCTTCATTGAGGGTGGTATACTATGAGGTAACAGTGGGAAAGAGAGGGCTAGTGCATAGTCATGACATCAGAAGCCCCTAATGAGAAATAGTGTCCACTTTTTCATCACTGAAATGTTCTAACCACAGCAACCAAAAGTATGCCCTTATTTGGAAGTTTGCTTAAGTGCGAAGTTATTTAGCGCTTTAACCAACAATTGTCACTTGCCGTAACATACCGTATACTAGGAAATTTTGGCGGCCATTAAATTTGGCGAAATGGCCTGAAATGGCTCGGTACAAAATTTGGCGATTTTAAAATTTGGCGATCGCGAGCGCGACTCGACGTGACTGTACTGACTGTACAAGCTTGAGATCGATCGGGAAGCGGGACGAAGACGTACGAAACGAAGAGCAGTGTCGTGGCCATCACACTTTCAGCAGCATCTGGAGGCCCACGATCGACGAACAGCTATCCGAGAGGTCACAGCAATGCCCATGATGCGTACGCTGTGGTAGTGATGCACGACCCAGGACAGGTACACAGTCGGCCATGACCGCATGTTCAGCAGTCTGTAGTCTGTCTATGCTTTTAATTCGGTTCACCGTCTGTGAAGTTGTAGGCGCTTCTCCGCCGACCTCTCTCTCTCAGCAGGTAGTACAGACTTGCTTCCTGCACACGCTCTAGCTGGCCAGCCAATATTGGCGATCTTTTAATTTGGCAAACTGGCAAGCTTCCTATCTGGGCCCTGTAGTTGGTCTTAGACCTATCTGGGCCCTGTAGTTGGTCTTAGACCTATCTGGGCCCTGTAGTTGGTCTTAGACCTATCTGGGCCCTGTAGTTGGTCTCATTATGAGCTCCTGGTGATATCAAGGGTAGGTCATAGAGGTAGTAGTAGATGTAGTAGTATTAGTAGTAGTACTGTAGTGGTAGGCTACTATAGATGTACCCTGAAGCTAGGAGCTGAAGGAAGAACAATACTACCTGTTCAGCAATTGCAACCTCATGGCATTAATTTGACAACATCAATGCTTGCATGGGAGCAGTATTCAATACTGGTCACTGCACGTGATTACTATACAATACAAGAGCATGTAAGCAGCTGTAGGGATAGTAGAACAAGGTATGGATGATAGTTCAGTATACCAGCCCACCCTACAGACAATGTATCAAGATTTTAAGCGTGTGTGTGTCTGTCTGTGTGTGTCTAATGAAGTTGGGGGTTCGGTGGTGAAGTTGGGCGGCCTGGAGCTCAAGTTGCTTGCACATATAGTTAGCAGATAATGACCGCTGGGTCCAAAGATGTGTTACAGCCCCAAAGTTAGTAGGAAGTGCACAAGGACACAATTGCAAGCATTGGAACGTTCATTCACTTCCTGGGTTCAGCCTGCAGCCAATAGGCAGTAATAAGCATGATGAATGACTTGCAGCTGCTTATCTTCAGCTTCAACCCTTCTTTCCCGATGGTAAGTAGAGCAAGACGTTTGTATCATCTTCAATAATAATAATTGTACTTGAATGTGTAATAATCTGTACGAACTGTGTATATGGTTCTTACGGTATGATAAAATTTTGTGTTGCTCAGTTGCTGAGTTGCAGCAGTGCCATGATGCCATCAGTGTCTGCAGTTATCACTAATTACTAGCAGATTCCAGTCTGTAGCACTCACTATCAACATGTGTTGGCTGGCGCACACGAAGGAACTTTTGAGTGCGATGTTGAAACTCTGTTCTGAAGTATACATGACGGCTGGTTTCTAAATTACCAGCTTTCCTGAGGGAACTGGGCATGCACAAGAGTGTGTACCAGGCCCTCTGCTCCCTTGCAAGAGAGCCTGGGAATGAGAGTACTGGTTTACGTATACTGCTTGCTAACTAGGTAGCTTTGTTTATGGGGATCCTGTTATACAGGCCTCTTCTGAGAGGTGTTTGTAGTTACATCTAACTTTTCAATCCTTTCAGTGTTGGGTGCGGACTACACTGTGCCATCACCTCAAGAAGTGACCTTTTCCAGTGGTGGTAGTTTTGGCACCACAGCCTGTGCTACATATGGGATAATAGATGACGACAATCTCGAGTTTGATCATGCGTTTACAGTCTCTGTCGATAGTGTCACTCCCTCTGGAACTACTATAGTAGCACCGTCATCAACTACTGTGACCATCATTGATAATGAAGGTATGCATTGTACTATGGTGACATTCTTGTATACATTGCTATTGGCAGGTCATTGTTTAAGGTTCGATGAGAGTTCTTTGTTTATATTATCTTCTTCAATGACTGCTGTGATCAGTGACATTCAAGGTATCCATTGTGTTAATAATTGTAAAGTGCTTTTAAGCACTGATACACAACTGGCCAGTTTTGGCAACCCGTTTATGTGCATGCAGTTTAAAGAAGTATGTATGCAGTACAGAACGGTACGGTGCAGGAACAGAGCAGGAGGGAAGCTACGTATTTGTCATTGCTGTTGCCATACTGTGTCTGGAGGTGCTTTATTGCTGGCTGCAAAGCAGCTGACAAACTGCACGGCGTGTGGGAAAACGTTAGTCGTGAATTTTCAGTCATTTGGAAGGGATAACTTTGTACTTTCATTGCATTATCACTGCTTTCAGCTTCCTTGCCATTTTACTCTGTCGGCTGTATGAGCATGAGCCCAGAAACACGAAGAACAGCCATGCTTAGATGTGGAAAAATACTTGCATGTTTTCTATTTGTGTCACCTGCGAATACTACAAAACTTTCCCCACCGTGAAAGTATGGTATATCAGCTGCTTCTTATTATCTATTTCCTGGGTACACCCCTTTCCAAATCGCATCCAGTGGTGGAATGTGGAGTGATCTGGTACTTCACAGGAACTGGACTGGTCTCAAGCGAGGCAGTGACTGTGCATGTATGTAAACTAGGAGAATGAATGCTTGAACTTGTGGGGTAAGCCCGAACTAGTGCACATGCAGAACGTGGAGCTGTTGCATGCACACGACTGTCATCAGAATGTAGCATATCACAACCTCGGACCTCAGGATGTGACACAAAATGCACCACATAGCCAGCATGCATGTGCTCTGCAGAACATGTACAGAACAGATGAGAGCACTCACACTGTCTTTCTTTACGTACGGTAGTCCCCATCGCTGTCGTAGCCTGGGGTCTGGGATCCAGACTAGTTGTAGCCACAGCCACTAGACTAAGGTCAGTGTAACGTGACAAGTGACTTCCAACACAGGTACGTATACAGTGAATCAGGCAACAAATTACAGATTATGGCATCAACAATTGAAATCTTTGTTGCAATATGGTAGCCTCTACCGCTCTAGCTATAGTCCACAGTTGTGACTGTGATGCTATCTGCGTGTCATGCACTGGAGTCGTGACTGTGATGCTATCTACGTGTCATGCACTAGAGTTGTGACTGTGATGCTATCTGCGTGTCATGCACTAGAGTTGTGACTGTGGTGCAAATGTGTTTCAACTATGCTGACTCATTTGCTGCAGCATAGAGGGTATATCTTTACACCTTTCCATCCTAGTGATGCATGCAATATGCCTCTTTGCACTGCCAACCTGTGCAATGATTGCATGTTCATTAGAGAATGGACTGTTCCTGCAGGCTATAGTATACCAGTGATTCAAATTACTACCATGGCTATTAATTGCCACAGACGTATGTGCAACCATGCTTGCATGTCTACTTAAGGTTACGGGATCCCTGCGCGCGGATACGCGTACCGTATACAGTGTACTTAATTATGCGCTATTTCATAGTTTTTCTGTCACCAAAAAATAAAGCCGTGTGATCCGACTTGGACTTGGAAGACCGTATTGAAATAGGCACGAACAGTATAGAAAGGGCCGGACGAAGCGTTTTTGTAATGACGTGGATATTGGTCCGGCAGGAAGTACATACTTTAAGTATAGGTACCAGAAACGCACGTGCATCTAGAACCGGCCCTGGCCCTAGTATACCCTAACCCATTGCCCTACTTCCTGCCGAAAAGGGGGTTGAACAAATTGTCTGACCACGCCCACTGCACGGGGATCCCGTAACCTTACGGTATACTCACTGCCTCTTTGTTACCTCCAGAGGAATAAACTTTCATGGATACTTTTTACATTTCAGCGACTAGTGCTATGGTTCAGATGGTGATGGCTTCAGACACTGTGGCTGAGAATGTGGCAGGAGGAGGACCAGTGCAGGTGTGTGCCAGCATCACTGGAGTAACTGAGCTGGAGTGTTCAGTGGTAGCTACAGCATCAATTGTGGGAAGCACCAAAGCTGGTAAGTGGTTGCAAAAGTCTCTCCATGGATGTTGTCATAGTTGAAGTCGATTTTAAGTTATTTGGTCATAGCATACACTGATGCTATGGCTGGGAAAAGACGTACCCCGAAACTGTTTGTCCTGAATTGTATTGTCAATTTAATTGTATGTACATAGCTGACTACTTTTTAATACCTTTCCCATCCAAAGTGGGGCAAACAATGAATATGAATTTTGCTAGTTACCATAGGCATCAGAAGCAGAAAGAAAACATCAGTAGACAGTATAAAGTTGAGGTCTGAAATGCAGGGGCGGATCCAGGAGGGGGGGAAAGGGGGGGGGGGGGGGGGGGGGGGGGGGAACAGGGCATATTCCCTCTCCCTTTCACAAATCCTGTATCCACCCCTGAAATGGAAGACTCTCTTTGCAGAGTAGCTGCGGTGTGCATCCTTCTCACTACCATTTTCTTTGACATGCTGAACTATGTGTCTGTGTTATTATGTTGGCGATCGGGAACTAGCGAGATGTGACTGCACCCAATATGTTGAGCATTTGATTTCGAAGGATGCTGCTTGTGGGAGACTTGAAACTCCTCTGAGCGCATGAGTTCATAGCCTGGGATATATAGTTATGGCAGTCATAGCTTCATCTGAAAAGTTAATGTAACACCGCCCCTAGTAATTACACTCCTGGTAGGGGAGAGTAAATGTGACTGCTTACGAAAGGCCCACAAAGATTCTGACTACAAAGTTTGTTATTTCTGATGGTTATGTGCTGAAACTCACCCTAGTGGCAAAGTTAGGAGTGCTGTTGTGGTCCCTTTGGCCACCATTTCTTCATACTTGAAAAGAAATCGCAATATATTTAGTCACTGGTTCAAAATTGCTTTAGAGCACATTTAAGGTGCCCACTATTCACACAATACTATAACAACCCTACAATCAATGTATCAATGTAATTGATGATTCAACAGAGAACTCTGAAGCAAATTGACTATATGGGAGGTGAGTCCCTCCTAACATTATCATTCTCCATATGATCACAGGGGCGGCAGCGGCATAAAAAGTGGTACGGCCCACCATCGTAGCGCACTGTGGAAGGCGGTGCCGGCACCCGGAGGTGCTGTGTGCCTCCGCAGAGGTGCAAAGTGCCGATCTGTCCGCACAAAAGGAGGAATAAATGTTTCGCATGTAATTTTAGCGATGAGGAAGCGCTCTCATAGCATCCAAACGGCCGTTTTGGGAAAGACAAAGACCTTGGCAAATTCTTTGATCTACCTGAATTATCTTATCCAGGTCCTGGTGCTGTAGCTGGATGGATTTCTGTAGTTGTCTTGTCTGGCTCAAAAGCAGAAGCGTTATACACAAGTAGCTTTGCTCACTACCGTACTAAGCAGCGACGGAAAGCTGGGCGTGGGACTGGGAACGAGGCTAGCGCACAACTGCTTTCTCCCTTTAATTGCCGAGCGGGAAGCGAGGCAACTAATCGTGCAGCAGGGCAGGAATCTGAGCTAGCTTATATATATATATATATAATTATGTGTTTGTAACGCTCAGGAATGCGATAAGGGCGTCACTCATACGCACTGTCACTGTGCAAGGCAAGTGCGCGGGGTGAACTCTCACAAGTGCGCGTGGGCACTAACGCCGCGAATGTCGTCCTGTCACGGTGTCGTGAATATACTTACCCGGCCACCATGAGTCACATGAATATACTTACCATGTACCAGGCTGTGAATACATAAACATGACAATCTCTATTCCAGATAAGTTGGTCTTACAGCAACTACCAACTCGCTTCCCGCGAGGCTCTTCTGCGTGCATTCACGTATGCACTAGTTAATTAATTGATTAAATGTGCTTCACAGGTCTTGCATTCCTCATTGTGTGACCATGAGTCTGGCATAGCTCGTTAATTATTCTGATGCACCATCAGCCTTGTGTGATCACTGGGTTCAGACATCTTGTCAATTTATTAATGTAGAATATCGCATGCCACTAAGATCGAGCGATTGTATGTATCCTCTGACCCTGTATATCATGCACACATGGCAAGTTGCACCTTGGGCATCCGTGCCCAAGGTGCAACTTTGAATGAGGTTAAGTTATTTGGTAGTTCAGTGGTAGCTAGTGATGCTGGCACACACCTGCCGCCCTTCCGCATCCGTGTATTATTGTCAACTGAAACCGAAGAACAGAAAAAACGGGGTAGGCCTGGGAACGAGGCTACATTTGTGTGGGTGTGTGTGAGTGATGGAAGTGGAGTTTCAGAGTTTGAATACCTCCAAAAAGTGGAGTGGAAGATGATGACCTACTTAATAGCCTTCCATCTAAATGCTGAAGTGCAAATCTCTCACTAAATTATAAGAATAATTATCCATCTGTTCTTTCTGTTTAGTCTTTGGTACTGACTTCAGTGCACCAACACTATCACCACCACCTATCAGCAAGAGACAAAGTATATCTGCACCTGCACCACCTCCACTCCGGGTTCGTCGACAAATTGCAACACATGTAGTGGCTTTCAACTTTGCTGTGGGGACAGACACCATTGCCTGTATTGATGTCACCATTTTGGATGATAGCAACCTAGAGGGAGACCACACCTTCGCTGTAAATTTGAATGGGACGATCACTCCAAATCTAATGGCAGGATTTGGTTCTCCTATGTCCACCACTGTCACTATTCAAGATCCGGAAGGTATGTTATCACTTCCATTCAAAATGGACATACATGTGATGCGTAGCAATCATCAAGGTTGAAACAGTAACACACCACGTTATTTTGCGACAAGGCTTGGTAATGCTTTACTAGCACACACTGGAGTACAGGTTCATTGAGATCTATTCTTTGTGAACATGCACTGGAGTACAGGTTTTCAATCTGAGTCACTGAAAAAGCATCTGTATATACTGACAAGAGCGCATGACATCATCATCATTGCAATGCAGATGACAATGATATCATCATGCGCTCTTGATAGTATAGGTTCAGTGAGCTGGAACTAGTGTATGTACATACTGCATGGAGTGCAGGTTCAATGAGAACTAGTGTCCAGCTGGGTGAAAGTAAAAAAACTCTGTGTCCAAATTGTCGAATGAAACCACACCTCAAGTGCATACTAAAGCTCACTCAGCTCTAGCTAGCTAGCTATAGGCCTATAGATAAGTGCTGAAAGAATTGGCCAAGGTGTTGACTAAATATCAAGCCCAGACACGACCATACTGCTTTCACCCTTTGGGTGAACATTCCTGACCCACCCCTTGCTCACACAGAACCTCCAAGGATATTGACGCTCACTTAAGCTGAGTCTCATAGCTAACAGATTTTGCAGTCATAATAAGGGGTTAAGCAGCTGCCATGTCCTCTGCATGATTCTAGCTGATACCAAGTCGTGCCGAGACACATCAAGTCTTTTAAAGACTCACTTGTTAGTATGGACA
Organism: Axinella damicornis; assembly: GCA_963931865.1. Lineage (NCBI taxonomy): Eukaryota > Metazoa > Porifera > Demospongiae > Axinellida > Axinellidae > Axinella > Axinella damicornis. The sequence continues at coordinate 18,867,568 of OZ007507.1, read as the reverse complement.
CCACCAACACCGCTTTGGGGCCATGCTGTGGGAATGTGCAGCTTCTTACCAACACAGCGGTACACGTCTTGTGTTCATACATCGTGTAGTTCTCGAGATGGAGCTGTTCTTCTCCATTTTCTTCTAGTCTATCAAACATGATGCTGATGTATCAAGTTACTTGATGGAAAGACGAATTCTACATTCCTCTTACACTCATTGTTTCTGTACCTGCACTTCTGGGCTCTGTCTGAAGACAAATGTCCAACAACCTGAGGAGAGGGAAGGGGAGGAGGGAGGTGGGAGGGGTGACAGTGAGAGTGTGGATTCTGCATGAGAAGGAGACATTCAAGCGAGCAGGATACACAAAGCAGCGTATCCATTCAGTAAAGCCATAGAACTGAACACTAAGCAGCAAGCCCCTGGGTGCTCAGAAAGCTGCTGGCCTTACCTCATTCAAAGTTCACAACGATCCTAGCTACTCCTCCTACCCCAGTATTATCTGTTCATGAGAAGCAGACAGTATTTGTTGACAATTATGCATCCATGAATCTGTACTGTACTAATTGTATTCAGATGCTGTTGATCAATGTTGGTACAAGTAGATGGGTTGTCTGACAAGGACAAATCTCGTCCTCTTCTCTGCAGATGCTACTTTTAGTCTCCAGACGATTCCTTCTGTGGCTGAGGGCAGCAACTTCGTGGTTATGGTTGAGCTCGCAACACCGTTTGGAATGGGAACTCTAGACTGTGCCGTGGTTGTTACCTTGGTTACCACTCCTGGCAGTGCAGTAGGTAAACACAACAAGCACTACATGTAGATAACACATGTCTAAGTATGCATCAATCCACTCTCTCCTTCTGAACAGGTACTGACTATAGTGCAACACCTCCTTTCACGGTAATGTTTATGATTGGAGATGGTAATGATGTTACTCGGCCAGCCACGATACTTGCAGTAGACGATGACATAGCAGAGAATGATCAGAGCTTTACAGTATCTATAAGTTCAACCGACCCACCAAGTACAATTGGGACACCTTCCTCTCAGAATGCAACAATCATGGCTAGTGACCGTAAGTGAAGTGTGGCTAGTGTGAAGTGGTGAATGTTTACACTGTTATTTTACAACCATCCCTCTGTTCTTTGATTCTTAGTTGGTGAGGTTGTGATTGCAGTGGAGATGGCAATGGATTCTGTCGATGAAACTGATGGGATGGTCGATGTTTGTGCTGAAATCACTTCACTGCCAGGTGGTGGACTTGGAACTGACCTGGTGGTGACCTTGTCCACAATGGGTAGCACAAAAGCAGGTTTGCAGGTTTTATAATATCGGTAGTTTTGATGACACATGACATTCATGCCCCGTAACAAGAAGAACAGTACGTATCATTGTGAGCTACAGGTGACAATAACAGTAGGTGTGAAGTAGACTTGACTGATTGTGGATAGTGCTGGGCGATATCCATCACAATGTATTGCTACAAATAATATCACGATATGATGCCTGCATAGAATCACAAACATGAGTCCGAGTCCGAGTCCGAGTCCGAGTCCGAGTCCGAGTCCGAGTCCTCCGAGTCCTCCGAGTCCTCCGAGTCCTCCGAGTCCTCCGAGTCCTCCGAGTCCTCCGAGTCCTCCGAGTCCTCCTCCTCCTCCTCCTCCTCCTCCTCCTCCTCCTCCTCCTCCTCCTCCTCCTCCTCCTCCTCCTCCTCCTCCTCCTCCTCCTCCTCCTCCTCCTCCTCCTCCTCCTCCTCCTCCTCCTCCTGGTCATGTGCCAAAGAAGATATCAAGTGTGTGTTCCATGTTTGTGCTGCGTGATGGTACAATTCACTGTTGAATGATAGCCTCTAGGCGCTATTTAGTATTGAAAAATTTGTGAGCTAAAATTTTGCAGTCCAAGACAAATCTGTGAAAACTACGAAAATTAGGTGCCTTGAAAATTTGGTGCTATATATACGGTATGATGTGGAGAAGGGTATGCAGTGAAGAATGTGTGGTATATCGGAGAAACTACTCGATATCCAGTTGCACAGTACTCACAAATTAACCAACGTCTTTCTTATACTTGTTGGTGATGGTTTACGACTATGCTCAGAATATTAGTTTAGTTGTGGGATAAAAGTCGCAATACTTATACTGGTACTTTTTACTTTCAATTACTCAATCTCGAACTACCGGTAACTACCTGTTTTTGGTTGATTTCAACACTACGTAGTTCAACATTTTTGGGGTGTTAAATGATTATGTATGCCTCGCTGAAGGGGAAGGTATTGGTGTAGGTAAGTTAACTACTACTGATGATGAATATACCAGTGTCTGGCCTCCTGTGGTGGGGCCCCTTAGAACAAGCCTGGACACATTACAGAATGTTTAAGTTATGTTCATCTCTTGTCTACCCTTGCAGTTGTGGGTGTGGATTTCACAGTGCCAGCACCTCCACAGTTGACCTTTACCAGTGGTGTTGGTGTCAACGTCCCTTCCTGTGCTACATTTGGGATAATTGATGACAACAATCTCGAGTTTGATCATGAGTTTACAGTCACCCTCTCCAGTGTCACTCCCGCTGGACCTGTCCTATCATCAATATCTTCAACAACTACGGTGACCATCACTGATGATGAAGGTATCCTTACTGTCATAATTTTCGACATGTCCAGCATATAGCTGTTCTGTATGAACAGTATGCATCCTTTGATTTGTTGAGCAATTTTGATCTCCCACTTTATATAGCTAATGGTTTCTTGATTTTGCAAGCACTAAATATACATTGTGGTCTATGTTAAAATGGTTTTTGCACTATAGATCCCATGCCTCCTGAAGGTGGGCAACTGGAAAAGCAGGGAACGGAAAACGGGTCGGGAACGGGAATGGGAAAGGGAATGGGAATGACACAATCCTAAGTGGACTGTTTTCGAGGTCACTGTAAAACCTGGACTCTGACCAAAACAGCTGTATACAGACAGCAAGTGCTATTGTCTGCTCGATTTCCGATAGGTCAAAAGTCATGTTGATATTAATGAGCTGCAACAAATGTGGCTCTGGCTAAATCCTTGTAGGTTCTATGCTGGCTTTCAGCATCCATGACTTGTATCCACTGTTTCTTATGGAGGACATGTACAATGTACGTCATGTATTTACCCTCGCCAGGCTTTAATCAAGCTCTGGTTAGTATGCTTTGCCTGCTTGAAGAGCAGTTGTAGCCTGGTGAAGCCAGACCGATTACGTGCTCGGTCTGGCTTTGCCAGACTAGAGCAGTTGTTGGAGCAGAAACCAAACTCCAGCCTTTCTTGAAATGTAGAAAACAGAAGAAACATTATATCATCCATGACTATGATCGAAGCTCTTGTTTAAATATGCACGTGACCTTTGACCTCTCAGAGGAGACAATGCCTCAACAGGCTAGGAAGCAACTTGAGACAGAGCTGGAGACAACCTTTTGTAGCTTTACTGCCGTTGCTGTCTGTATACAGCTGTCCGAGTCCAGGGTTTACAGTGACCCCACAATAGTTCGCTTAGGATTGTGTCATTCCCATTCCCATTCCTATTTCCATTCCGCCCCCGCCCCGTTTCCCCCCAGGTGGTGTGGTTTAACTGATTAAGACTTCCTATGCACTGCACGCTTCTGCAATAAATGGCTTCATGATGCTGGTAGTTGTTATGTAATCAGCAGCAACAGATGGTGCGTGAAGCTTGCATGATCAGGCTTGTTATTGCCCTGCTGTGCTGTTACTACAGGGCAATATGTCATATAATGCCCTGTTGGTGTGTTTGATTCACCCAAGCAACGGGGTATAATTATTGCACTCTAGGGAGTGTAATATGGCTAGGTATTGCACAAGTGTGTAGGTATTTTCCTGAGCCGAATACGAGAGAAAATACTAGCTACACAAGAGTCCAGCCATATTACACGACCAAGAGTGCAATGATAGATATATTATATACTTCACAACAAATAACTAGTCGTGCAAACGGCACGGTAACTTGACCGTTGAGTGGCACGAAGCTAGCCATGTTTACAGGCAAGAATGGTAGACTGGTTGTTTTGTCTGCTGGTTAAAAGCGCAAACAACTTACCTCTGCTCTTGTGTTCGATTTCCAGCAATGGGCAATGCCTTGGTAGTGGAAACGTGCTGATACACAGTCAACAGCTTTCGGCTCATGGCACTATTCACGCGTGGTTGCTACGTGCAGAAACCCGGAAGTGACCAATCAGCACCGCCCATTCAGTCACACTTTGATGACTTGCAATATGGGGAGTGCAATACTGGTGGATATTGCACTCCGTGTCTAGTAAGTAATTACTACTATTGGACGAATACGAAGCATAACCAATCACCACAGTATGTATCTGCCGCACACTTTGAAATACTGGTCAAACAGCCTGGACTCGAGGCTACCCCCAACGTATGTCTGTCTTTTGCCACTCAGCTAGTAAGGGTTGACTCAACTGCAAGGTGGGGGACACTATGCAACCTCTCAAGAAGGACTTGGTTAATGAGGGCAGTGGAGCCAGCTGCTAGTTGTGGCCAAAAAAAACAGATGATGCGCACTGTACCTACAGAAGGGAACCTTGGCACCAGAATGTCATGCAATATTTAAGACATTTTAGCTTGGATTTCCTGGCTTAATTCCTGAAGATGCTGTGCATGGTTATAAACATGGGGAGCTTACGGAGAACATATACCGATATACTACTGGGTATGTCAAAGAAGCGACAGAGGAGGAGTATAGTGCACCTTGTAGGTTGAGGTGTCGTAGTCTTACTCCAAATGAGCATCAAATCCCTCACCTAATTTTCGATGGTGGCAAAAGGCAGTGTGGCCAACAGGTTCGTCTCCCAAAAGGGTAGCATCATGTGAGAGGACTCTCTCCTGGAGGCTTGGGGCTAGACACATGAGCTTACCACCTTCGAGATCTGTCTCTCGGAATCCTACTTTTCAGCCCCCCTCTTCACCCTTTGTAGGTCTTGTATGACATCATCCTCCCTGCCCCCAGTGATGTTGTCACTGAAATAGAACAACCCAAATTCAGAACTTCACAATGGGTTGACAATATGGAGCCATAGCAGACTTTCTCCAGGTAAAGAAGAGGAGAATAAGCGTCCATTTCTAGGCTTCACCAAACCTAAGCTGAAGTGGTGACAACAGTGTTCCCATTTGCTGTTTGATGGCCAACCCCTAGCATTCAGTGGCACAACACAAAATAAGGGGCAAACTGGAGGAGTGTTATCAACTTGACAAATCTATACAACTATCAATAATGGTTGGTAGGAATAGTGCTCAATTGCAAGGCATTGATAGGCTATGCTAAAGCTATCAAAAAAGTTGCTGCACGATTGAAATGTAATAGCAATTGAGTGTACGTACATTTGACCAATTAGAGGATCACATCAATTTTCAAGACAGGAATATTAATGCTCATTGCCTGAACGATGCCTAAGGATGAAGCCAGAGGGACTTCAAGGGCATTGAATGCATGAGGGTTTTCTAGCAGCAGGTCAAAGTCCGAAACGTGGGTGTCTAGACCGTACATAGCTTGTCTTCCTATGACCAGCATCTCCCATAGAGAGAGCGCACCTACCTATATTCTGTGGAGTGACCGGTTTCATGGAATATTCCTGTGGAATGGGTGCATACATAGTAGCTATTGCAATTCACCTCATTGCCATTTTCCCAAACAATAGCTAGTTAATGATTGTGTAGTAAACTGTGCAGCTTCAGTCATTAAAGAAACTCTCCTCTCTGTTTACACTATAGCTATGGACGCTGATATTAGTATGCAGAGTTCTACACTAGTGGTATCTGAGGGCACACCACCGATAGATGTGTGTGCTGTCATCAATGGAGTAGTGGGAAATGTGGAAGAAGAAGTTACAGCTACTCTGACTCTTACTGGATCCACAAAAGCAGGTAAAGATGTACTTCGTTTGGACACAAACACCTTGCACACAGCATAAAGGTTAAGTTTACCGTAGGCGCTCTAATTATGCGTCGCTCAAAAAATAATTATTTTTGAAATGCAACGCAACAATAGAAATTCGGTCAGCCAAAACGGCGACGAACTTCGACGCATGATTAGAAAACACCTCGCTAGGTACTAAAGTCAGACGAGTGTAGACAAGGCCATTGCATAGCGGTTGTGTTCATTCCTCGTTGTCGGACTGTCGCTGCCTTTTCTCCTACATGGGGCGTCTGTATCCTGGGGCACAGAATACATAAGTGAGTTGCTGTCTCGTACCTTCACTGATGTCCCAGCCATATAGCAACTGTGTCTTTACACATCAACGTTCACAGGCAGTGATGTGACGAGCCATCTTCGCCGTTCATCTGTACTGTGTGCGCTTCGAGCTAGCTGCCATGCTGCCGTTTAATATAATCGCGTTACGCAAATTAATTAGTCCCCAGAGTGCGACGCATTATTGGAAATTATCGGTTTGAGATATTGAATTTTGACGCAGAATTAGAAAGGACGCATAATTAGAGCGCCTACGGTAGGTGCTTGCATATGCGAAGCTGCAAATTTTTCAAGTATACGTACAAAGCCAATTCTCTTGCAAGAAGCCTTCCGCTACTTTGGAAGATGCTTCCCGATTCTCGAAAGAACCCTAAGAATCTGATTGCACCACAAACACATGTCAGCTTGCTAGCTATGTATTAATCCATGTAACATTTGCATCATGTTTTTTATTTGTCATTCCTTATAGTACTGAACACAGATTTTAGCACCGTGGATCCTGTTGCCAGTTTTCCAGTCGGTCCACTGATGCCAGGATGCATTACAGTTGATATAAGTCAGGATATGGTAGTGGAGGGAGACCACACCTTCTCTGTCAGCCTGAATCCTGGTCCCATAAGCCCTATCCTCACAGTAGGCACACAAGACGCCACTGAGGTGACCATCACTGATGACACCAATGAGGGTAAGTAAATTCCACCATTTTGCAGATAACTTTTAATTACTTCTTATTCTAGGGCAACCACACTACTGAGTACTCGCTGCAAATAAGCCTTTATGACAACTTACTATTCGTCTTCGAGTGTTTTCCTGGCTCAGAAGACTCCCAGTGTCGTGAATAACCGTCGCGAAAGTACCGCGCCAAAAAGTTGCCAAACCGCCAAAATCGGTTTTCTTCTTCTTCAAGTTCTTCTTCTTCTTTCTTCAGACGGGCTAGTTCAAATTTGGCTGACTCCCTCACGACGGTGTTTGCACAAAACAGCAGCACTTTACACTGAGCAGTGCACGACCCCATCGCTTTTTGGCTACTTCGAAGTCTCACGAGGCACTTGAAACCGCCCACTCAATAACTATGGCTTCATGTGCGACGCCATTTTCTTCATATGTGCGCATGCGTAGAGCAACTTTGAACTTTGAACTCAAAATTGTGTATGTGTGCGGAGTCATGTGAATGCTATACATGGAGTGAATGCTATCAAGTATGCTGCTATAAAAATGAGGTAAACAAGTGTAACAAGTGTAACAAGTGAGTCTTTAAAAGACTTGATGTGTCTCGGCACGACTTGGTAGCTATCAGATAGAATCATGCAGAGGACATGGCAGCTGTTTAACCCTTTATGACTGCAAAACCTGTTAGCTATGAGACTCAGCTGGAGTCAGCGTCATACCTGCTTGTTTTCATACTTTTTGCTGTTCTGTTATCCCTACATCTCCATACATTTTTTTACACTTGTAATAATAGCTCAGTGTATAGGAATGCATGCATGATCTAAGTTAGAGTAGCTATACAAGTTTACAGAGAATAGTATTTGCTTTGGAAAGCGTGATCAGAAGTGGCAAGTATACATGTTTACAGTGAATAGTGTAATTTGATTTGCAAATTGATTACTTGTCATAGCATTAATTGCTGTGATGTTAACTGTCGGTGTGATCTGCAAAATCACATACGTATATATGTGGGACAGGTAATACAGACATGCACTTCACGATACCATCACCAGTACTGAACCATAAAGTGCTTTCTTTAATGTTGGGACAGTGAAAGTCTGCACAGCAATGTTTGCATGGTATACAGAAATGGTTTGGCCCTATAGAGACAGTTCTCAGCCTGGAACCTCAGCAGGTTGATAGTTTGCAAGTACCGTAGTCGCACGTTATTAGGTGCAGCTTACACATAGGCGCATATTCACTGTTAGGCGCAGGTTCAACTCTCGTCCCAGGTACTCGCTGTTAAACGCTGCTGTCTCCTTCCAGAAACTCTGCCATTTTCGATCCTACGGAGTGGAAAAAAGCTATAAATTGAATTGAAGCGCACTTCCTATTCGAGGAATGTCATTCGTTATTAGGCGCATATATTTCCTTCCTGTGGAGTTATGGCACATGCGTCTAATAACGCGTGACTACGGTATAATTCCCAGTGTGATGTCATAGGTTGATTCAGTAAGTCCTCGAGGCTGGCAGAAACAGAGCCGAGTATAGCTTATGTAACCTTCCAATTGTGTCTCTTCTTTACGACTTGTGGTGTAATAATTTGGTGGATGTGTACTTCTTTCACTTTCAGTTACGATTCAAGAGTTCGATCACCACTGACTGTATCATTGACTGATTTCTCCTGCAGCTGTCACGTTTATGTTTGATCAAACCACATACTCTGGAAGTGAGGGTGGATCGCCTGTGTCACTGTGTGCTGAGATAACTGACCTCATGGGCACTCTGGACTGTGACATTGTGGTGACATTTGCAGCCAGCCCCGGCGATGTGACAGGTATGGCAATGTTTTTGAACACTTTGTTTCTACACAACAATTATGGATATCAACAATTAGTCAACCAGAGTGCGGTGTGCACCAGGCAGTGATGCACCACTGAATATAATATTGATGATGCAACAACGTTTCTTGTCAGCAATGAAACCGAAGTTGCCACTCTTATTAGGTTTAGAGTGCAGTAACAAGTGAGCTATCCAAGGAGAGTTGTGTCAGTTGAATCTGCAGACAGTGAGGTGCAATTGGTACTAAATCCTGTGTTTTTATGTTTTATTAGTGCTGTGATATTGAACTTGAAGTTGCACTGCTGCCCTAGGGCAGAATGACTCTTCAACAATAGTTTGGACAGTGACAAGTGTGACATGGGAACATAAGGACAGCTCAATAATGTATATATACTGTAGGGTATGTATCAAGTGCGTGTAGTTCGAATGTAACTGAACAGGGGGATGGACCGATGCTGGATACAGGATAGGCTGTGAATATAATCATCAGGCATATCAGAGAACGCGATAGCGTTCTCTATTTAGGGATGGCCAAGGAATTTTCGAATTTACCATACTGATGCACTAGCAGGAAAACGGCAAAAGAAGCTACAAAGGCCCAAACCAAGCATACAGACAGAATGACACTGCCTAGCAGTTCACAAAAACACTCTTAAACGTACCTGAGAGTACGCGGGAGTCGAGAGACAAGTCGCTGTAAAATTCCGATTTCGTCATCTTCTTTCTTCTTCTTTCTTCTTCTTCTTCTTTCTCATAGTCAAGCATAGCTCACCAACGGAAGGAGTCCTTGAACTGATTTAAGCACAGAACAACACCGCTTTCTCCGCAGTAGAGTCTTTGCGTCCGTATGTCTGCAAACTGGCAAGAACAGCAGTTTTGGTTAGCTGCCATTCGATGAAATTGTAGCACGACGCCATTTTGAGGCAGCCAGAGGTCACGTGTTCGGCCAATTGCGCATGCGCATTTCACATGCAAGCGCATGTTGTGTTCTTTTTGCTTGTGATAGCTGCGTTTGAGACACTTACTGAATCCTTGTCAATCCGTCATCTGGTGGCTCACTACCGCTGAGAGGAATTTCTACCAACCTGTTCTTGTCAAGATCTATCGTGGCTGTGCCATCATGGGGGCGTGGCTTTCTTTTTCATGACGTAGCTACAGTGCAGAACAAGACTTTGTTCTTGTACCAATACTGACCAGAACTGTGGAGTTTTAAACTATTATATGGAGCCATTGCATGTACGTGACCTATAATTATGACTGCCATCAAGCTCTCTGATCTTATGAAGGGTGAACGCCCACCACAGACTTGTAGCTGATGACATGAGCAACGTGCGTAGAACAATATTATTAATGGAAGCAACAAAGCCTGCTCAATGCCCAGCAGAAGGTCCACATCCATCACTGCCATCATGAGAGACTGTCATAGCTTTCCTTTGCTGACATTGTGATTAGGTACATGTAACAACACCTTAAAATCTGACATCAGGGCTTAGCTACATCCAGTACCCCTGTACCCAATGCCTGTACCCTTATGGTGATGTTGCACATACCATGACTAATAAGCTACGCATTTCATGCACTCAAAAAAAGTGCACAAACTAGGGGCAAAAAAATTTTCCCAAAAAATTCTAGGAGATTTAGTGATGGCCTGTCACATTCCATGCACCTCATGAAAAACCTAAGAAACAAGAGGAAATGCCATTAACCAGCCTCAGTCCCATCCCATCCCTAAATTCTACATTTTTTAATAAATGGGATGGGACTGAGGCTGGTTAATGGCATTTCCTCTTGTTTCTTAGGTTTTTCATGAGGTGCATGGAATGTGACAGGCCATCACTAAATCTCCTAGAATTTTTGGGGAAAAATGTTTTGCCCCTAGTTATAACTGATTGCCCAAAGCACCGAGAGCCTTACTTCTCAGGAATGTTTTTGCTGAGTTAGCCTTGCTGCTCAAGGTTTTGACCCATCACATATCAAGTGCCCACTCTACTCTACAGTAGTTCCATAAGTCACACATACGGTTGTCTGACTATACCAGGTAGTGTTGTTAACATTTCTTTCTGTATCAGCATGCTCTGATTTTTTGATCCTTGATTGCTTGATTGTATCCTGAGCCCTTAAAAGTCACTTGATTGCCTGATTGTCTGTACCATGTATAGAGTCAGTGTACGTTTGCTACCAGGACATGCCAGCAATAATTATTACATTCATGTCACAGGATGGTGGTTTTGTGCATTCTCTTGCTACTGATCAGCAATAATTGGAGCTCTAGCTGACATAGTTTGTGTATACCGATACCCTACTCTTACCACAGTTAATTAGTTTGTGATACCTGTCTTGCATAATACATTACATTTGAGATACCGTTTTCCTTCCCGTACAGATGAAGATGAAGACTACGATTCTCCTGACCCATTTGAGGCAACTTTTACGGCTGGATCTATGGTCGGCGATACTGCATGTAACAGTATCACAATTGTTGATGACCTTGATCTGGAAGACGGCTTACACGACTTTGGTGTTCGAATTTCCGGAAGCACTCCATCAGGATCACAGATTTCGACCGTAGGCGCCGTGGCCGTTGTGCAAATTGAGGACAATGATGGTACATATTATTGAACCTGAGTATGACACATGCATGGGCATATGGGTCTGTGAAAAGTCATTCATAATTGGAAAGTGTGGGATTGGGGAGTCAGCTAGGGGGAGGGGGTATCATCAGCTGAGTGACAGAAGATGAATAAATCTCTTTCTACTGAAAGACTTCTTGGTGTTAGTTAGTTTACAAGTTTCTCTTGTGGCCAGAGCAAACTGTTGGGGAACAAGAATAGATGATACCCTCACTTCGTGTGGTCCAGTACGTGGAGGCCATGCACCCTTCATGTCAAAGCAAAAAACAATTCCGGCTTTTCAGTTAATTTACAACCCCATTAACTGCTACCTGGTAACCTCCTGAGGAGACATTTCATCATATGATGCGTCTTTTAAGCCCTCTAGAAACTTTGAAAAGTTTCTGCCAAGAATTATCATGTTTCACCAAAATATAACAGAGAATCAAATGGATAGCTATGTCTCAAGTCCCATCCAAATCCTAAACTTCTGTGTCCTCTTCATCTGACTTATTGACATACACAATATGCTGGCATCAATCCAGAAGTGAGACAGGCCCACTGTGGCTACGGTACAATCTTATCAATAAGCAGCACTTTATCTGTGTACAATACCAGTTCTCACAATTTCAAAACTTATATCAATCTCATAACTGAAGTTAGTATGTGTTTACTGCCAATAAGGATGCATGTTGACATGCACTAATTTATGTTCATTTCAGGTGCCACTCTTCGGTTTAATCAGACTCAGTACAGTGCAAGTGAAGCGGGACCACTGGAGGTGGACGTGTGTGTTGTGATAAATGGCCTAACTGGGGAACTCCAAAGTGATTTGGTCGTGACACTAGCTCCCCTGTCTGGTGATGTTGCAGGTACGTATACTATGCCCACTGCTATTTTGTAGAAATGTAACTTCATGCGTATTCTTATTCTCAGATGATGGTGAAGACTTCACAACATTGCCAGCAGGAGTGTATGAGGCAACATTTCCATCTGCCACAACAATGAATGGGGATGTTGCATGTGACACCATCACCATCATTGATGATGATGTTCTGGAAGGAACCCATGACTTTGGTTTCACAATTGGTGGCACATCACTGGCAGTACAGCCGCCACCACCAGTACTGATGCAAAGGATTATGTTCTTTGGCGAACTTACTTCTGTGGACATTGAAGATGATGAGAGTAAGTATTTGTGTCTCCAATCAATAAATGGCATTCTTGCCCCAAGGCTCCAGTTAACCATGTGGAGTGCATAGTGTGCTTAATGGCACATTTGCTAAGTCTCAGCAAAACATTCTGAGGGGGTTGGCAATCTGGTAGGGCTTATGGTAGTTAGTAGCGTAAGCAACCGCAGATTTTGTACCTGGGTCCACAGCTCCAAGTAGCAATGTCCTACAAACTTCGAACTTGCACGAACTTGCACTTCAAAGCATAGGCTAAAGTCCATTCTTTTAGTGAAGGGTACGATGAATGAATTTTTCTCAGCTAAGCGGTCAGAGCGGTTTCATACCTATTATCACGCAGGATTACGTATTATTGTGCAGCCGTATGGAAACTTTCATACCAATTATCACGCAGAGAGCATATCCTCCATCATAAATCAAAAAACTTACAGAGAAGGCACAGAAAGGCAAGTAAAGACAGCTGACGGTCACGCTACTGTGCTTTTTTTCAAGTTGTGTAAACTTCCAAGGCTGGGCAGGGCTTTTGGAGCTGCGCGATAATTGGTATGTGTGATAATCGGTTGCTTACGCCCTGGTCTGAAGCCTAAAGTTCATTTAGTTTGGCAGTTAGAGGGCTCCAAGAATAATTGCACTTTTCTCATAGGGTTAACCTTAAGGCCTACATGCACCCCAAAAATCAAATTGCCAGCCCCTGAGAAAGTTTTTTGGTGGGCTCTATTTAAACTAATGCAAATGGGCCAATTACCGTAGTCTTTCGAAATACGCCCATGGGTAATGAACTTTAAATTGGTGGTTGCTCAAAGAGGGGGATGGGCGTATTTTCGAGAACCCCCTCTCTCGAAAATAGGCCCACCCATTTCAATAGTAGGCCCAGCCAATTCAAAAGTAGGCCCACCCAAGTACAGGATGCAAATATACGAGTGCCATACTGCAACAGTCATTCTAGCAAGGCTTTACTACTTCTACTCCCGAGTGAGCTTGTGTGAGTAGCTGCAGGAACAGCAGGAACAGCAAAAAAAATTAAGACATAGCAGGAGTGCTTGAAATTGTGACGTGGAGTGCACAGACCATCTTCAGGACTTGGAAGCAGCAAGAAATCCATAGTGCGCTGCTAGTGCTATGCTAGGCGATTGCACACACGAAGAGACAAACATGCAACTCAGGCCTACTAAGGACAGGGTAAATGTTTTTCAGACATGATATTTGCACAGCTTTGCTTACACAGGTATTTGAAGGTGAAAGTGGGAGTGGAACAAATGAAACTTGGAAAGCTCATGAAATGCTGTAAACAATAAATATGATTATGATGTCACTGAATGGAGGTGTTACTTCCTGTTTAAAAGCCGTCTTGATGGTCTTATTTTCTTGCCATTATGCTGTACAGTGTCTAACAGTTGTTTTCTACAGCATGTTTGTCTGTGTAAATGGTTCAGTCTTGGAAAATGTTAACTGGTTAATGCTTAGTATTTTATAGCAGCTTTTGTATACAACCGTTACAATAAAATAAGCTTGTTTTGACCATAAATCTTCTGTCTACCGCGTTGTTTCAAAATTTCCAAGACAGATCCTACCTGAGGTGACCGGGCAGACTGTGGCTGGGTAGGTCAGACCAGTTAAGGACGCGCAAACTGTATAGCAGTCCAGTGCGCACGATCGACCAATGCACAATGCTTCACTTACTGCCTGCTGAAGATCCACAGCGAACACTTCTTTCCGTCGTTCTTATCCTTCGAGCACGTTAAATGTGCGAGCGCTCTACTGCGCTCAAGCTTTTGTTTTTCTATGACGTCATGGCGAAATTTTCTAATTATCAGCAAGTATTCACTTTTCGTAGACCGTCCTTATTGTAGCTGAGAATGCGCAGTGCGTGCACGATTTCAGTACACAGCTGATTATCCAATGGCATACAACATAATTAAATTCATTGGAATTAGTACCACGATAGGCTGATAACCATCCTTCGTTTCTTAGTCCCTCCTCTTTGACAGTGCTTCTTCCGGAACTATTCAAGTGCTTTCCTGTTCGAGCTAATAGAGTTGGCGTACTTTTGAGTAATTAATTACCCTTTGCAACAACTTGTCGCGAAAAAGGGGGATGGGCGTAATTTCGAGAGTGCGCATATTTTCAAGAGACTACGGTATATGTTGTATCAACTGCTTAAGTTCTGGCACCTTAACGTTCAGACATCCACTGTAGTGAAAGTGTATTGATTGGACGTATTGCATGTGGTCGGAGTTTATTATATTATTTTTGGCCTGCTGAAACTGCACAGTTGATGGATGGATTACTGTTCTTATTGTTTGGGTTGCACTTTGTAGCTACTGGTAGCTAGTATACTTGTTTCCCATCAGCAATTCAGATTATGATATATAATGATAGATTGAATTACCTGATGTCATTATGATCACCTGTACTTCTTGCATTTAGTGAATAGTAAGGATGCGAGTAGCTACTATTGAAACAGTTATGTCTTTCCCATTCCCTGATTTGATTACTCCTCTTCTCTCCTTGCAGCTGCCACAATTGGGTTTAATCAAACTACTTTCTCTGTAAGAGAAGATGGTGGACAAGTGGATGTATGTGTTGAGATCAGTGGTCTCTTGAACGCTACTGAAGTTAGTTTGACTGTGACCCTAGAGGGTGTATCATCCAGCAAAGCAGGTAGGAATGATTACGATCTTTTCTGTCTAAATTAGAACCCCACAAATAATTAGACAATTGTGTTCTTAACTGCATCATAGCTGGAGGAGGTTGTTCAAGATTATGTGAACAACAATCGTCCAACATCCTCTGTGATATGACCTGAACATACGTTCATGATGAACACTATAGCAGTACTAGGTTCTAATGAGGCTGAATAATTCAGGATAGTTAAAGTCATTAGTAGTTCATAGTTATAGATGATAACTGCAAGTAGGGTTTTCAAAATGTTGATCAGCAGTTGTCCAGTCACTACTGAACTTAGCACTGAAACTGTTTCTGGCCAAGGCAAACAAACTCCAGGTGGTGCACACACAATGTGTCACACACATACACTTGCACTCCGCTTACATGTGTGATACATGCACTCATATGTATAGGACAGGTCCCTCCCTACAAGGAACTAACCGACTTAAGCGCCCGCGGGAAACCGAGGAAGTGCTAATTGGGTCGAGGGCGCAGCCCGAGACACAATTAGCACTTCCGAGGTTTCCCTAGGGCGCTTAAGTCGGTTAGTTTCCTGTAGGGAGGGGTCTATCTATCTTAGACCATACCGCTAATTGAATAAGGTGACACTAATTGATGATACTAATTGAATAATTGAATAAGGCTAGCATGTGCAGAGCAGGATGGCTGTGACCATATATGGGCTTTGCTGAACCGTCGCATAGCTACAGCCAATGATATTCGAGAGGATCGTCATTTTGCGTCATACTGCAGCAAAAAAGCGGTGAGTATAGGCTAGTGGTGAGGTAGCTAGCTAGCTAGCTGGTGCCAGTTTGATTGTGTTGTCGAGTAACATCCCTGCCACGCCATGGAAGGAGAAGCCTAGGGGGTTAATGTGATCGACTTTGAATCTAACATCAAGGACTCGATGTCAGAAAACAGCAAACTGTACAAATTGGATCTCCCCTACCTGAGAAAGCATTGCCGCCATTGGACCAGGCTATCAGCGATCGCATACCTGCAAATCCACGAAAGGCAACGCAATGGGCAGTCAGTGTGTTTCGTGCGTGGTGTGATGCTCGCGGCTTCAAGGATGTCCCTGAAAAGCTGTCGATAGATATGCTGGCGGATCTGCTAGCTACCTAGATTCGTAATGGAAGCTCGTCGCCAAGACAAACCCCATGCCCCCAGCCATCCTGATGCAGTTTGTTGCGGGAATACAACGTCACTTTCGAGAGAACGATCAGCCACGTCTTGCGGTTTACGGTTATAAAGACCCTCGGTCCTCTGAATCGTAGAAACCGCCCCTGCTGCTGATCGGAGTTGAATTCGAACTGCTCACGAACTAGGGATCTGTGCTCATCTTCACCTCTAAGGCCAAAGAGTTTGCAGTTGTACTCAGCAGCTCCAACCAGTACAGCGAAATATGCGTAGGCACCACAGTTTCTCTTCTTGTTCCGGTGTCAATGGTTGAGCTTGCATAGTCTCTGTACCTACACCCTCCTTCGTCAGCTTCTTCATTCGCGCATCGAGAGCATCACGAGTCAGTGAAAAGCGAACGCAACTCCCAAGGCTGTGTAAGGCGGCATTGAACAGCGAAAAGTGCAGTTTAAATATCTGAAGATTTATGCTCGTCCAGACCTTGGCTTGGGGAGAGGTGCGTTGTTGATGTGGACTCGTTGAAAGAGATGTGTAGTCAGCTGGATTTGCTGGCCGCAATACCTACTACCATTCTTGGGAAGTCCCTTGTGCTACTGAATTGTTCTCATGTCATATTTTGTCCTGTTTCAATAACACTCTACTAAGTTCAGTTCATTTGATGTCAGTCTTTATATCACCTCAAACATACTGGTATGTTTGCATACTAAGTGCTTGATTAAAACTTTAATTTGATTCTACTAAACTGCCTGAACTAACCGGCGACTTCAAAGCGCAAGCGGGTGACTAACCTACTTAAATGCCCTGAACTAACCGGCAAACTTCAAAGGAAAAAGCTCATTAATTATTCATGTATGGTCTAACTATACAATAGAACTGCTTCAGTTGGGCAAGCTAGGCTGTTCAACATTTTTGTAGAGCCATAAGACTTAATTGATGATCCCGAAATAACACGTACTCTCCTTTTTGTGAGTGTTTCTATGGGTGCTGCAGATGGACACGATGTAAACTGTCTGCAACAGTAGCCATGCCATGGCCGTGGGTCATAGAGATTCAGGGGTGCATTAGGGGTGCATCAGGATACATTGAAGAGGGGATCAGGAAGTAATAGCTGGAAGGCAGTGAAGTTTTTGATTTGAGAGTCGGAGGGGGTGTCCGTCAATTGGAAAATGCAAAAATCTGAGTAAATTTAGTAGTCACTATACCTGCATGGTGAATTCCAAGGCCGAAGTGGCAATGACACTGACAGTGATCCCTCTGTAGCTGTAGGTCAGGCTACTGTGGCAATGCCACTTCCTAACCTGTTGGATGGATAAAAAAAAACTGTAGGAGATTCACATGCCAGGGCAGTGTGGCAGCTCCAACTCCACCAACACACCTTGATCACTTCAATCCGAAGGTAGCTAGCTGGCGCACACACTAGGTTAGGGCACATTGTACATGTCAATTGCATAGGATACAGACTTCAATGGGGGATCTGTTCCCTGTGTGACCCGCCCCTGCATCCTCACCTGACACTACTTACTATAGTAACTAGATGATCATAAACTAGCTGCAGCTTAATTGTCAGCTGCTAGCACTCCATGACCAGCAGGTATGTGGGTATAATGTACGCAAATTGTCAGCAATACATGCACAGTTATACTGTGTCTGTGCATTATTTTGAAATTTTCTTTTCAGTCGAAGGAGACGACTTCTCAGCACCGTCTCCTTTTGAAGTCATATTCCCAACTGGGACAGTGGTTGGAGCTTCATTCTGTGACCCTTGTTTCATCACCAATGATAATAATTTGGAGGGAGATCATTCATTTGAAGTTCGTATACAAGGAGTGGCACCTACCATGATGGACATCACAGTTGACCCGACGAGGATCACAGTTGACCCAAGAAATGCTACTGTGGAAATTAGTGATGATGAAGGTGAGTGATGTCCCCAATCTGTAATCAGTAGATTGGTGAGCAGATTTTGTCATCGTTTGAGCTTGCATTATAGTTGCTTTTCATTGCAGTTGAAACTGTGACAGTTGGATTTCAACAGACTTCCTACCAGGCAAGTGAAGATCCACCATTAAATGGAGAGGTGTGTGCTATGATAAGCAATCTGATGGGTGACCTCGAATGCGACCTGACAGTTACCTTTGGTGCTCTGTCCAATACTAAATCAGGTAAATATGATTTCATGCTTCAAGATGAACGTTATAATATAGCGTTTGTATTTCATCCTGGACTATCCACATGATATTGTCATGATTGTATTCTTTTCTTATGGCTCTCAGTTGAGGGTGAAGACTTCACAGCTGTTCCTCCGGATCGATTTGAGGCAACATTTTTAGCAAACGCCACATCTAGTGGTGACACAGCGTGTGATAATGTCACCATCATTGATGATGATGTTCTGGAAGGGGAGCACTCCTTTGAAGTCACAATAGCTGCTACTGATCCCCAGTTGGCAACCATCAGCCCAGCTTCTGCTTTTGTGACTATTGAAGACAATGAAGGTACGTATGATCACTGATGGTGGACTACACATAATGAGGTAACAAACTCTTTATTGCAGCACTTCAAGCAGACTCAGCCCCTCTTCTTATTTTGTTGTTAGCCACAAAGGAAGTACCATATAATTTATAATTATTCGTACCCTTTTTATTCATTTCATTTTTAGCTGTACGAATTGATTAGAGTACGTAAATTATCAAATATTTCCGGAAACGGGGGGGGGGGGTGTACGAATAAATAGAGAAGGCTAGGAGGTACAGGTATGAGACGCCAGGACCTCCACAAACTCTCAAAGTGAGCAAAGGGGATGCCGAATGGAAGACAAAAAAATGATTACAGCGCTCACACTGATCGCCGTCCTATACTGGCACTTAGCTAAAAATGAAATGAATAAAATGGGTACGAATAATTTTATCTCACAACTGTGGAGAAAAATCGGCATTTTCTCCACCACTGCGAGATAAACTCTGGGCGGAGGCCTGGGAATGAGACTAGTCCTGCAGGCAGGCCTGCAGTTAGTACAGTGCTACGTCTTGTAGCATGGTAGTAACACCACACCTGTCAATATCTGATTGCTGTTCCTTGCAGATGCGACTATCTCATTGATAGCTCCAGCTGTCCCAATCAGTGAAAGTGCTGGAGATGTGCAACTGTGTTGTGCCAGACTGACTGATCTGCCTGCCGGTGGGCTGGGCTGCCCACTGGTTGCTAACCTCACTCTAATGGACGGTACCAAGGCAGGTGTGTTGCACTCCAGTTAGTGTGGTTGTTTATGACAAAAAACAAATTTGGTAGTTAGTTTGTTGAGTAGATTTTGTGTAGATGTGTTTTTTTCCCCTGTTACACATCTACCTTCTATCAAGATTCAAGATACTCTGTATCCATGTTACCTTGAATCGCTAATGTTATTGGCAGTGTGTGACATCATGGCATGTGCATTAAATGAAGTGATCCATTAAGTAGCTGCCTACCAAGCATGGGAGGGACACTAGCTGTATAGTGCAAACTGGTGGATGCATACCCACGAGGTGAGAGTGAGACCTGAGGCAGCATATTCTGGAAGTTGGTTTGCCATACCTGTCGGACTAGCCCACTTGCAGTATGGTCACCACTTGAATGGATCCAGAGAATCAGTAAAAATACTGATATTAGTAACAATCAAATCTGCTATTTGTACATACAATTCGCTAAAATTAGTAACCCACAAATAATGAAATCCTTATGGCAGCTGGTACCTTCCATTCAGTTCTGATCAGTTCTGAATTGTTACATGTACTGTCCCCTAACTGAGTTACCTATGACGACTATTTTGCTAGTAAACTCACCAGACAATGGACTGAAAAAACGGGTTTACTGTGACACCACTGTTGTGTTGATGCATGTAGCAAGTGGCTGAGACGGTGTTGTTATGTGTATCCAATGCACACGACAACCTCAAACAGAAACGATATTGTTTCGAAATATAGCTCAAGCAGTAGCTACCTTTGTTCTACTATGCAAGTCACAATGATTATATTACTATGTCTATTTGAGGAGTTGTGCTTCTTCATTGTGGCATACAGATTGCTGGACTCTATTAATTTCTGTCTGCTATCTCTTTCTATACACCGTCAGTGCTCGGACAAGACTTCTCTGCACCTGACCCACTGCAGATAACATTTGCTCCAGGAATGAATGAGTCGTGTGCAATGGTGTCGATCATTGATGACGATGCTCTCGAGGGTGACCATGGATTCACTGTATCCATAAGCATGACTGTGCCACCTATAACTATTGACAGCACAACAATTGAAGTTACGATTGAGGACAATGAAGGTATGTTGTCTGAAACAGAAGGCAAATGGATAGTAATGCTCATGAACTTTGATATGGGTGCTTATAGAGAGGGAGAATACATCCACGAACAGAATCAGACCCTAAAACCAATAGACTAGCACCTCTGAGAGGCCTCAGTCGAATTGCCGACTGGGTTCTTGCCCTCTGAGGGTAGACTGAACAACCTAGTGGCTGGATGATGACTCTGTGTGAAGAGGTTACAGAATGTTAGTAAGTTGATATCAATACACTGGTCATATCACTCATATGCTCTAGTAACAATACAGCCACCAATAAAGTATTCAGAAACACAAATGCTATCAAAGTCCGGGGAAACCAGACTTCAGTTGGATTGTCTTCAGCAGTAGTTATTGGCAAAAAAAAATCTGAAACCCTTTTTCAAGTACTTTTGAAAAAGTTTAGCTATTCCCGCGAGAATCTCCCACTGTACAGTAGTCATTCATTGATGTGCTGAGTATACAGAATTGTACTCGTGGAGTGTCTCACCAACAATTATCTTATCCTAATGTAACATGTTCCTGCATGGCTACATGGCTAATTATGAGTGTTGCTAGATATGTCTAGCAATATCTACAGACACTTTTACAAATCAAAATTTCAGAGTGGAACACCACATAGTACACTTCTATTGGCCACTGGATAGTGAATCCTTTGTGAACAATCGTCGCGCATTCACCACAGGAAGGAAATATGTGCCTAATTTTGAATGACATTCCTTGAGTAGGCTGATTTTGAGTTATAGCTTTTTCCACTCTGTAGGATTGAAAATGGCAGAGTGTCCGGAAGAAGGCTTCAGTGCTTAGGATAACACTAGCTGTGATATTCTGGATTGCTGGGTAGAAAATCAATTGCTCTGTTACTGTGCTGAAACTAAAGCAACTATGTACAATAACACTTCCTTTGAACTATGATTTTGTGTTTTTAGTGGCCTCTGTTGCCCTTCAACAAAGCTCATACTCAGCAGCGGAAGGAGGTATGGTAGAAGTATGTGCCATCATTAGCAACGTTCCTTCTGGAGGTTTGGAGTGCCCTGTGGTTGCAAATCTGAGTGCTGTTGATGGAAAAGCAGGTGAGTGTTGGTACTTAGATTTTTGCTCCGTAGTACATATCTCATTTATGTTATCTAGAGATAGGGAAGGGCTTTTAAGTCATGATTATCCTTGTGGGAGAGCGAGTAGCTAAGAAACACCCAAAGCATGTAGGATGTGGGTTTAGTGTTGGAAGTGACTTTCTATAAGCTCTGGCCAGTGTTGCTAGGCTTGATATGTTTACCTTTATAAGACCTTCCGAGGGAAAACCCAGTGGCACATCATACAAAAAATGACGTGACTCTTTACTGACAATGTGATTACCGTAACCTCAGGAGCATTAAGCTATCAATTACAAGTACCCTCTGAATATACGTACCTACATATCAAAACCGTTGCTACCCATAATGGGTCTAAATAGAAGTACCCATGCGAACAGAAGTATGTTACCCATAGGCCGTGGAGTACAAAACACAGCTTTGCGATGTAGCCCAGCTCACTAAAGCATGGATATACGAGGTTAACAGAGGCAAGGGAGCCTGAGCATCACAGAGCTGCCAAAGTGGGGGGGCATAGCCCCCACTTTGGCAGCTCTGTGATGTCATATGCTGAAATATGGTATCAGTCGTCTAATAAATGCAGAATTCAACACTTACAGGGGCTAGCGGTGAGACCAACATGCAGTGCAGTAGCCTCGTTCCCAGGCCTTCCACACCTCCAGCTTTTGATCGCTTCCAGTATAGCGATCAAAAGCTGGAGGTGTGGAAGGCCTGGGAACGAGGCTACAGTGCAGTGCAAAGCACATATATAGGTGCTACGAGAGCCAATCCAGCTAGCTGATAAGCGAAGGTGAAAAATTTTTTTCCCCACTCCACGCGGATTGATCACCGCTTCACGCCTCTGCACTACCTTCGGCAGCTAGTGCCCCCCTCCCCAATTTTTGCGTGCTTCCACCACCTCTGAACTTAACCTAGCAACTATGCATGCATACACAGTATAGCTATTACAGAAGCATTCAGGAACTAGTACCTATTGTCTACAAAACAAACTAAAGAATAACTTACCATCGGTATTCCAATTAAACATCACCTGAGATTGATTTTTTGACACTTGGAATCGAGCTTTTCTGCATTTATAGTGGTAGCTCTAGTTTAATACCAGCAGGTTTAAAAACCTCATCGTAAAATACCACACAGCTATAAGTACCCCATGCAATCAGCACCACTCAAATGCTCAATTTTGGAATAGAAGTACTGGCACTTCCATTCCCGAGGTTACGGTATTATTTGCAATGGGTCAGTAGACCTTGGACTACAAGATAGCTACTACAGTATAAAGCCTGACTCTGCTTCCATTCAGGCATTGGTGTCTTCGTACATGAATGCACACAGAGCGCACCAAATGGCATTTGACGCTCTCTTGTAGCTTCGATCTTCTGTTGATCTATTTCACTCCATCAGACCTAGCTTTCAACTGGTTGATTCGCGAGAATAGTGGCTAGCTGGCTAAAGCTACTGAAACGCATTTATGTACCCACAATGGAAGGCACATAATGCCGATTATATGAAAAAGATTTTTTGCTTGTGCTACGTGTACTTTGAGCTGTATCTCAAAGACAAAATCAGTCTTAAATCAGTCTGATCTCCAAAAATTGTACATTTGGTCAGTGCATCATAGCGATGACGGTGGTGTAGTCAGAATCTTTGTAGGTCATCTGTAAGTACATAGTCAAACTTTACGATTGTTAAACATTGTATTAAATGAAAATTTCATGAGGATTCTGGTGGCTATTGTCAGACTGTGTCAGGTATAAGCTTGCAAGCAAGCAGTTGGCTTCACAAGGGCCGTCTGTATTCGGTAGGCTGGACTCGTGACTGGACTGTGGGACTGGACTAACAGAAAGTTGCAATCATCATTTCTGAAAGCCAGAACACAGAAAATTGCGGAACGGCACTATACAGCTGCCACCAAATTGTAATAGCTTACCGAGTAAGTGAGGTTTAGCAACACAGCTGTCACCATGTAGATAGATAGCCTGCCGTGGTCCTACCATGCATAACCAGGTTGACTTCGTTTCGGTGCAAATTTGTCCATGAGAATCTGACGACGACTTCGAGGAACACACGTGGCGGTCATTGCTAGCAAACTCTCGTACACCAATACAACCAGTCTGCGGCTCCTGAACTGTTTCTACTAGTGGATTTGTGGATTCTTGTCCCCAGACCATTTCAGTTTGGGAACGAGCTGATTCAGTGCATTGTTGGAGCCCGTGCTCTGGCAGAAAGGGCTGCTGGAACTACATATAGTCCTGATATCGAGTCATGGTCGGCTGCCCCGATTTCAATTCATGTGATGTAAGTATTCCGTTTGATGCTTCAAAATGATAAACGCTACTTTCTGTGAGTCCAGTACCACAGTCCAGTCCCGAGTCCAGTCCCAAGTCCAGTCCCAAGTCCAGTCCCAAGTCCAGTCCCAAGTCCAGTCCCAGTCCAGTCCCGAGTCCAGTCCACCGAATACAGATGGCCCTTCATTGGTACCAATGGCACAGACACACCCTCCAATGATACTAACTAGGCTGCTAATGATATTCATGACCTACATAATGAGACTGATCATGGTCCTCATTGGAGCCATGGTCAGAGCATGAGGTTCATGTTCGGTTCAGCTTACTTATTGATATCTCTGAACTTTTGTCCCACATTTCTGTTCTTTTTCTTGTGTCATTATTTCTTTACGCGTCACAATTTTTCCCTACCAGTAGTGTAAATACCAAATGTGCTACCTGACCATCATGATAACTCCTATTCACTTGCAGTTGATGGTGGTGATTACAT
This sequence comes from Axinella damicornis, assembly GCA_963931865.1. Taxonomy (NCBI): domain Eukaryota; kingdom Metazoa; phylum Porifera; class Demospongiae; order Axinellida; family Axinellidae; genus Axinella; species Axinella damicornis. Next base: position 18,843,065 of record OZ007507.1, on the reverse strand, counting down.
GGTTCCTGACCCATTTCAAGTGACTTTTGATACCATGTCAGTGGATGGATCGTTGGCATGTATAAACATTACCATACTTCAAGACGCTGCTTTGGAAGGCGACCATGTATTCGCTGTACATATTGTTTCTCTGAGCCCTGATGTTGTCACAACAAGCTCACCAACATATGCTGTAGTTGTCATTGCAGATGACGAGAGTAAGTGTGCATGTAACTGCAGGAAATACCTTAATGTGGAGTACAAATGAGATAATAAGGTGTGATCTTAATCTAGGCTGTTGTTATTAGTTCTATAAGGTTATGAGGTGAACCAAAACTTTAGTATGCAGTAAATCCATCCACTTACAAACACTCTTCAATCTCTCGTGAGCACATGAACTTATGAACTCAATGGTGCACTCTGAATAGTCTGCCTTTAACAGTGTAATGAACATGAAATTGTATTCCGAAGCCCTTTCGTGTAGACTACTTTGTGAATTGTTTTTATCCACGAATGTTTCCTGCTATACAGTAATCATTTGGTGTACTAAAATGTAATGACTCTTTCAACTATGATTTGTGTTTCTAGCGGCCTCTGTTGCCCTTCAACAAGACTTATACTCAGCAGAGGAAGGAGGTGAGGTACAAGTATGTGCCGTCATTAGCAACGTTCCTGCTGGTGGTTTGGAGTGCCCTGTTGTTGCAAATCTGAGTGCTTCTGATGGAAATGCAGGCAAGTGGCTTAGATTTTTGCTCCGTAGTACGTATCTCATGTATATTCATGTTATCTAGAGATAGGGAAGGGCTTTTAGGAGAGCGAGTAGCTAAGAAAAGCCCCGAGCATGTAGAATACGACTTTCCATAAGCTCTGGACTGGCCAGTGTTGCTAGGCTTGATTCTTTAACCATGAACCTGGACTATTTTCCACTAGTTTTCTTTGATGCTAGCCATATTTGGTATCATTTTCAATCAAGTACATGGCCTACATTGAGCTTCCACCTGACCATTAATTTCAGATAATCGTTATACCTCTTATTCCTTGCAGTTGGGGGTGATGATTACGAGGTTCCTGCCCCATTTCAAGTGACTTTTGATACCATGTCAGTGGATGGATCGTTGGCATGTATAAACATTACCATACTTCAAGACGCTGCTTTGGAAGGCGACCATGTATTCACTGTACATATTGTTTCTCTGAGCCCGGATGTTGTCGCAACAAGCTCACCAACAGATGCTATAGTTGTCATTGCAGATGACGAGAGTAAGTGTGTATATAATGATATCTGCAGAAAATACCTTATGTTATATGTATATATGTATGTGTGAGTGCAAACGAGACTATGTGCACATTTGTGAATATGTTAACTGAAAGATGTTCATTACTAAACCAGGTATGTAACATAGATCATAATCTCTGCACTGCAGTTTCACTGATTGGATGTGTAACCTTGGGCTGCAGTTTATCCTACGTTATGTAGAAGCACGTACGTGTGTTACGTGCTTCAGGCCTGGCCAAATGCTGCTTCTTGCCATAGCTTTGCAGCAGTGGGGTCAGCTCCAGGTAGCCTCTGCTCACTGGTATTGTACAGAAGACTGCAACAGTGAAGCAAAAAGCCTATAAATACACACAAGACGATGCAATACGTTAATGTGGAATACAGACTATATTTATATATGTGAATATGTTTAAGGAGTGATCTTAATCTCCGCGATCAAACACCACCCTTGATTAGTGGCCGCCCTCGAATAATAGCCGCACCTCCAGAAAGGCTGAACGAAATAAATGCTGCCCTTGTTTAGTAGCCGCAGCTAGTATTTGAATGGCCGGCGATTGATTGAAGCGCTTTGTCTAGCCCTCGAGGTGACCGTGACTGTTTTGCTGTGAGCATGAAGAGAGGAAAACAGATTGCTCGTCATGTTCCCCAAGAGCTGTCGTTTAGCATTTCCTGTGGTCAAGGCATGGGTGCCGAGCGACATGTGACCGGCAGTAATGGCATTGGCAGTTTCCTACCGTTTTGTCGGGATGATTATGATGGTACCACATGGGGCTGAAGCAAAACTTCTTGTGCATACACAGTGCTCCAATCTGTTTCCTCGCTTCCTTGTTCATGCTGAGTTTAGTAAATCGAAGTGGATATTTGTCCGGCAGGAAGTAGGGCAATGGGTTAGAGTATATTAGGGCCAGGGCTGGTTCTAGATGCACGCGCGTTTCCGGTACCTATACCCAAAGTATGTACTTCTTTGCCGGACCAATATCCACGTCGTTAATAAATGCCGCCTTTGATTAGTGGAAAAGTAGCTGCAGTAAATCACGTGATGAAATAAATAGTAGCCGTGGCGTTTGATCGCGGAAATACGGGGTTTATATAGGCTGTTGTTATTGGTTCTAAGGTTGTGAGGTGAACCAAAACTTTATTGTGTGGTAAATCCATCCACTTTCAAACACTCTTCAATATCTCTCATGAGCTCACTTGATGATGAAGCCGTGTCCAGTGGATTGTAGTCTATATAGCATCCGTTCGCAGCTAATTGCTCACTTCCATGGCAGTAAGAAGTTGCACACTTTCATTGAAATTGACCTTACCTTGTTGTTTTGTTGTACAGGCCTTAAGTTAGAGGAATTTTTAATCAAGTGTGATTATATACTTACTGTGTTTCTTATGCCCAAAAGATGCAACCATTTCTCTGACCCCAACCGAGCTTACGGTGGATGAGGGATCAAACCCTGACTCCTTGACCCTGTGTGTAATGATATCAAACCTGCCAGCCGAAGGGTTACAGTGTGATGTTGTCACTACTCTGACTCCTATGGAAGATACTGCACGTACGTATACTGTGATCCTAGTGGTCCTTTTTCTGTAATAAGAGTGTGGGGCTGCAATCTGTTTGGTAAGTGCAAGATGTTCTAATCCCATAGTCTCCACCACTGGTCTACTAACAGAAGCACCTAGAATGATTACTACTTGTAGTATATAGCCTATATCTGGTTCAAAAGAACCTCCTGCTCCATCCTAATTTTAGCTCTACACTGAAATCTGAAGTCCTGCCTCGGGTGTCGTGATTGTTATGACTGTTAGCTATGTGTTATTTTGCATGGGCTAGGGCTTCCCCGGCACAAGCAACGGATTTGTAGCACTGGCGCTGCCTTTAATCCACCCACACAACATGACAATTTGTCCAATAGGAACTATGTGATATATAGTAGCACCCTTGCTGCTCATGACACTACAGCCCAGGACCTTGCTGTTTCTAAATCACGTGAATCACTTGGACCCAATGTCTAACCGAATATATTTCAGCACTTTGAGGCTGTGGTTAGCAAGTATATGTGGTGTAACATCTGTGACCAGCCAGGCTCAAGTTTATTCATCAGTGAGAGTTTTTTCTGCAGTTGCAGGAGATGACTACATTGCTGCTCCTTTGGTAACAGTTATTCCGGCTTCAACAGTGAATGGTGTATGTGTGAATATATCAGTGATGGTGATTGATGACACCTTGGTAGAGTTTCCACAGAATTTTACCATTGAGTTGACCGCAAGCACTCCACCGCTTCAAATTGGAGCCGCGAGTTCTACAACAGTCATAATAGTAGATGATGACAGTGAGTATACCATGAATTTCATGCCACATACCGTAGAGTACATATCAAGCGCCCACCATGTATCAAGCACCCACCCCCCTCTTCACGCGAAAGTTACTGCACAGGGTCCAAAAGCAGTGTAGTAAGGACCCACCCACCACAAATGTTATGAGCAGCATTTGGGTGAGGTTGTGCATTCAAAAAGGCCGTTTTACAGTGAACTACGGCATGCATAGCCGGTCATTGATATTCACAGCTTACTGCAGCGCTTATTGTTTATACAGTGCCGAATGGGTGGGCGGCCCCCTGTTCAGCGGCGTTCTATTGTCCCCAAACCCTGGGCGCTTAATACGTACTCTACGGTAATAAATCCATCATAATTCATTTTAATCAATCATCCATCTTTCTTGTTTCCAGTGGTAACCGTCCAATTGCAGCAGGCTCAGTACAGTGCTGGTGAGCAAGATGGAGCTGTAGTAGTGTGTGCTGGGCTCATTGGAGAGGCTGAACGAATCCTGCAAGTGACTCTTTCCACACAGACCAACATTGCTACTGGTTAGTTGTTATCCGAATATGCATTGAGTGCTTGAACCACTCCTATGACAGACATCTCTATACAGGAAACAAATTGTGATCTCAATACCTGCATTTTGATATCTCTGTAGCTGGGATTGACTTCATCGATACTCCTGCTGTCCTGACATTCAATGGAAGCACATCCTTCCAATGCAGTCAAGTGGTCATCACAAATGATGAGATAGTGGAGAGTAATGAGACATTCTTTGTGCAACTTGGGAGCTCGGATGATGCTATCAATATCTCTGTCAGCTCTGCTACTGTCACCATCACAGACGATGACTGTGAGCATTGGATTGTTTTGCCATCAAGATGTTGCTGCTGCTTGGGTGATGCTTAATATTCTATTTCTCTCTACAGTGGTAACTGTTCGACTGGAGAATACTTCATACAGAACCAGTGAAGAGTTTGGAACTGTTGCAGTGTGTGCAGTCCTTGAGGGATCGACTGAGCGAGACTTGCAAGTAACCTTGTCTACACTGTCCAACACTGCCGCCGGTTAGTTCCTGTCATAAAATTATATCATATGTTGATAGATCAGCAGCTGATGCTGACACCTTTTAGAAATCTGTGTAAGGGAAACAAATTGTGATCTCAATACCTTCTATGCCTGCGTTTTGATATCTCTGTAGCTGACATGGACTTCATCGGTACTCCTGCTGTCCTCACCTTTAATGGAAGCACACCCCTCCAATGCAGTCAAGTGGTCATCACAAATGATGAGATAGTGGAGAATATTGAGACATTCTTTGTGCAGCTTGGGAGCTCGGATGATGCTATAAATATCTCTGTCAGCTCTGCTACTGTCACCATCACAGATGATGACTGTGAGTATTGGATTGTTTTGCCATCAAGATGCTGCTGCTGCTTGAGTGATGCTTAATAATCTATTCCTCTCTGCAGTGGTGACTGTTCGACTGGAGAATACTTCATACAGTACAAGTGAAGAGTTTGGAACTGTTACAGTGTGTGCAGTCCTTGAGGGATCGACTGAGCGAGACTTGCAAGTAATCTTGTCTACACTCTCCAACACTGCCACTGGTTAGTTCCTATAGTAAAATTATATCTTAAACATGTTGATAGATCAGCAGCTAATGCGGACGGACACCTTTTATACAGCTCTGTAAGTTGTGATCTCAATATCTTCGGTCCCTGCATTTTGATATCTCTCTCCAACACTGCCGCCGGTTAGTTCCGATAGTTCTTAAACGTGTTGATAGGTCAGCAACTGATACAGACACATTTTATACATCTCTGTATGGGAATCAAGTTGTGATCTGAATACTTTGTATGCCTGCATTTTGATATCTCTGTAGCTGGGATTGACTTCATCGATACTCCTACTGTCCTGACCTTTAATGGAAGCACACCCCTCCAATGCAGTCAAGTGGTCATCACAAATGATGAGATAGTGGAGAATATTGAGACATTCTTTGTGCAACTTGGGAGCTCGGATGATGCTATCAATATCTCTGTCAGCTCTGCTACTGTCACCATCACAGACGATGACTGTGAGTATTGGATTGTTTTGCCAGCAAGATGTTAGTTGCTGCTGCTTGGGTGATGCTTAATATTCTATTCCTCTCTGCAGTGGTAACCGTTCGACTGGAGAATACTTCATACAGTACCAGTGAAGGGTTTGGAACTGTTACAGTGTGTGCAGTCCTTGAGGGATTGACTGAGCGAGACTTGCAAGTAATCTTGTCTACACTCTCCAACACTGCCACTGGTTAGTTCCTATATAAAATTATATCTTAAACATGTTGATTGATCAGCAACTGATGCGGACACCTTTTACACATCTCTGTAAGGGAAATAATTTGTGATCTCAATAACTTCGGTGCATGCATGTTGATATCTCTGCAGCTGGGATAGACTTCATCGGTGCTCCTGCCCTCCTGACCTTTAATGGAAGCACACCCCTCCAATGCAGTCAAGTGGACATCACGAATGATGTGATAGTGGAGAATAATGAGACATTCTTTGTGCAACTTGGGAGCACTGGTGATCCTGTGAATATCTCCCTCGACTCTGCTACTGTCACCATCACAGACGATGACTGTGAGAATTGACATTAAACATGATTTGCCTTGCCATCAAGATGATGAAACTGAGATGCTTAGTATTGCATTCCTCTCTGCAGTGGTAGCTATTCGACTGGAGAATACTTCATACAGTACCAGTGAAGAGTTTGGAACTGTTACAGTGTGTGCAGTCCTTGAGGGATCGACTGAGCGAGACTTGCAAGTAACCTTGTCTCCACTTTCCAACACTGCCACTGGTTAGTTCCGATTGTTAAACTTGTTGATAGATCAGCAACTGATACAGACACATTTTATACATATCCGTCAGGGAAATTATAGTGTTGAGATCTGAATACTTTCTATATGCCTTTTTTTTAAATTCATCTGTAGCTGACATGGACTTCATCGGTACTCCTGCTGTCCTGACCTTTAATGGAAGCACACCCCTCCAATGCAGTCAAGTGGACATCACAAATGATGAGATAGTGGAGAATAATGAGACATTCTTTGTGCAACTTGGAAGCTCGGATGATGCTATAAATATCTCTGTCAGCTCTGCTACTGTCACCATCACTGACGATGACTGTGAGTATTGGATTGTTTTGCCGTCAAGATGTTGTTGCTGCTGCTTGAGTGATGCTTAATATTCTATTCCTCTCTACAGTGGTGACTGTTCGACTGGAGAATACTTCATACAGAACCAGTGAAGAGTTTGGAACTGTTGCAGTGTGTGCAATCCTTGAGGGATCGACTGAGCGAGACTTGCAAGTAACCTTGTCTACACTCTCCAACACTGCCACCGGTTAGTTCCGATAGTTCTTAAACGTGTTGATAGGTCAGCAACTGATACAGACACATTTTATACATCTCTGTATGGGAAACAAGTTGTGATCTGAATACTTTGTATGTCTGCATTTTGATATCTCTGTAGCTGGGATTGACTTCATCGATACTCCTACTGTCCTGACCTTTAATGGAAGCACACCCCTCCAATGCAGTCAAGTGGTCATCACAAATGATGAGATAGTGGAGAATATTGAGACATTCTTTGTGCAACTTGGGAGCTCGGATGATGCTATAACTATCTCTGTCAGCTCTGCTACTGTCACCATCACTGACGATGACTGTGAGTATTGGATTGTTTTGCCAACAAGATGTTAGTTGCTGCTGCTTGGGTGATGCGTAATGTTCTGTTCCTCTCTACAGTGGTGACTGTTCGACTGGAGAATACTTCATACAGTACCAGTGAAGAGTTTGGAACTGTTACAGTGTGTGCAGTCCTTGAGGGATTGACTGAGCGAGACTTGCAAGTAATCTTGTCTACGCTCTCCAACACTGCCACTGGTTAGTTCCTATATAAAATTATATCTTAAACATGTTGATTGATCAGCAACTGATGCGGACACCTTTTACACATCTCTGTAAGGGAAATAATTTGTGATCTCAATAACTTCGGTGCATGCATGTTGATATCTCTGCAGCTGGGATAGACTTCATCGGTGCTCCTGCCCTCCTGACCTTTAATGGAAGCACACCCCTCCAATGCAGTCAAGTGGACATCACGAATGATGTGATTGTGGAGAATAATGAGACATTCTTTATGCAACTTGGGAGCACTGGTGATCCTGTGAATATCTCCCTCGACTCTGCTACTGTCACCATCACAGACGATGACTGTGAGAATTGACATTAAACATGATTTACCTTGCCATCAAGATGATGAAACTGAGATGCTTAGTATTCCATTCCTCTCTGCAGTGGTAGCTATTCGACTGGAGAATACTTCATACAGTACCAGTGAAGAGTTTGGAACTGTTACAGTGTGTGCAGTCCTTGAGGGATCGACTGAGCGAGACTTGCAAGTAACCTTGTCTCCACTTTCCAACACTGCCACTGGTTAGTTCCGATTGTTAAACTTGTTGATAGATCAGCAACTGATACAGACACATTTTATACATATCCGTAAGGGAAATTATAGTGTTGAGATCTGAATACTTTCTATATGCCTTTTTTTTTATTCATCTGTAGCTGACATGGACTTCATCGGTACTCCTGCTGTCCTGACCTTTAATGGAAGCACATCCTTCCAATGCAGTCAAGTGGACATCACAAATGATGAGATAGTGGAGAATAATGAGACATTCTTTGTGCAACTTGGGAGCTCGGATGATGCTATAAATATCTCTGTCAGTTCTGCTACTGTCACCATCACTGACGATGACTGTGAGTATTGGATTGTTTTGCCGTCAAGATGTTGTTGCTGCTGCTTGAGTGATGCTTAATATTCTATTCCTCTCTACAGTGGTGACTGTTCGACTGGAGAATACTTCATACAGAACCAGTGAAGAGTTTGGAACTGTTGCAGTGTGTGCAATCCTTGAGGGATCGACTGAGCGAGACTTGCAAGTAACATTGTCTACACTCTCCAACACTGCCACCGGTTAGTTCCGATAGTTCTTAAACGTGTTGATAGGTCAGCAACTGATACAGACACATTTTATACATCTCTGTATGGGAAACAAGTTGTGATCTGAATACTTTGTATGCCTGCATTTTGATATCTCTGTAGCTGGGATTGACTTCATCGATACTCCTGCTGTCCTGACATTCAATGGAAGCACATCCTTCCAATGCAGTCCAGTGGTCATCACAAATGATGAGATAGTGGAGAATATTGAGACATTCTTTGTGCAACTTGGGAGCTCGGATGATGCTATAAATATCTCTGTCAGCTCTGCTACTGTCACCATCACTGACAATGACTGTGAGTATTGGATTGTTTTGCCAACAAGATGTTAGTTGCTGCTGCTTGGGTGATGCGTAATGTTCTGTTCCTCTCTACAGTGGTGACTGTTCGACTGGAGAATACTTCATACAGAACCAGTGAAGGGTTTGGAACTGTTACAGTGTGTGCAGTCCTTGAGGGATTGACTGAGCGAGACTTGCAAGTAATCTTGTCTACGCTCTCCAACACTGCCACTGGTTAGTTCCTATATAAAATTATATCTTAAACATGTTGATTGATCAGCAACTGATGCGGACACCTTTTACACATCTCTGTAAGGGAAATAATTTGTGATCTCAATAACTTCGGTGCATGCATGTTGATATCTCTGCAGCTGGGATAGACTTCATCGGTGCTCCTGCCGTCCTGACCTTTAATGGAAGCACACCCCTCCAATGCAGTCAAGTGGACATCACGAATGATGTGATTGTGGAGAATAATGAGACATTCTTTATGCAACTTGGGAGCACTGGTGATCCTGTGAATATCTCCCTCGACTCTGCTACTGTCACCATCACAGACGATGACTGTGAGAATTGACATTAAACATGATTTGCCTTGCCATCAAGATGATGAAACTGAGATGCTTAGTATTCCATTCCTCTCTGCAGTGGTAGCTATTCGACTGGAGAATACTTCATACAGTACCAGTGAAGAGTTTGGAACTGTTACAGTGTGTGCAGTCCTTGAGGGATCGACTGAGCGAGACTTGCAAGTAACCTTGTCTCCACTTTCCAACCCTGCCACTGGTTAGTTCCGATTGTTAAACTTGTTGATAGATCAGCAACTGATACAGACACATTTTATACATATCCGTAACTGAAATTATAGTGTTGAGATCTGAATACTTTCTATATGCCTTTTTTTTTTATTCATCTGTAGCTGACATGGACTTCATCGGTACACCTGCTGTCCTGACCTTTAATGGAAGCACATCCTTCCAATGCAGTCAAGTGGACATCACAAATGATGAGATAGTGGAGAATAATGAGACATTCTTTGTGCAACTTGGGAGCTCGGATGATGCTATAAATATCTCTGTCAGCTCTGCTACTGTCACCATCACTGACGATGACTGTGAGTATTGGATTGTTTTGCCGTCAAGATGTTGTTGCTGCTGCTTGAGTGATGCTTAATATTCTATTCCTCTCTACAGTGGTGACTGTTCGACTGGAGAATACTTCATACAGAACCAGTGAAGAGTTTGGAACTGTTGCAGTGTGTGCAATCCTTGAGGGATCGACTGAGCGAGACTTGCAAGTAACCTTGTCTACACTCTCCAACACTGCCACCGGTTAGTTCCGATAGTTCTTAAACGTGTTGATAGGTCAGCAACTGATACAGACACATTTTATACATCTCTGTATGGGAAACAAGTTGTGATCTGAATACTTTGTATGCCTGCATTTTGATATCTCTGTAGCTGGGATTGACTTCATCGATACTCCTGCTGTCCTGACATTCAATGGAAGCACATCCTTCCAATGCAGTCCAGTGGTCATCACAAATGATGAGATAGTGGAGAATATTGAGACATTCTTTGTGCAACTTGGGAGCTCGGATGATGCTATAAATATCTCTGTCAGCTCTGCTACTGTCACCATCACTGACGATGACTGTGAGTATTGGATTGTTTTGCCAACAAGATGTTAGTTGCTGCTGCTTGGGTGATGCGTAATGTTCTGTTCCTCTCTACAGTGGTGACTGTTCGACTGGAGAATACTTCATACAGTACCAGTGAAGAGTTTGGAACTGTTACAGTGTGTGCAGTCCTTGAGGGATTGACTGAGCGAGACTTGCAAGTAATCTTGTCTACGCTCTCCAACACTGCCACTGGTTAGTTCCTATATAATATTATATCTTAAACATGTTTATTGATCAGCAAGTGATGCGGACACCTTTTACACATCTCTGTAAGGGAAATAATTTGTGATCTCAATAACTTCGGTGCATGCATGTTGATATCTCTGCAGCTGGGATAGACTTCATCGGTGCTCCTGCCCTCCTGACCTTTAATGGAAGCACACCCCTCCAATGCAGTCAAGTGGACATCACGAATGATGTGATAGTGGAGAATAATGAGACATTCTTTGTGCAACTTGGGAGCACTGGTGATCCTGTGAATATCTCCCTCGACTCTGCTACTGTCACCATCACAGACGATGACTGTGAGAATTGACATTAAACATGATTTGCCTTGCCATCAAGATGATGAAACTGAGATGCTTAGTATTCTATTCCTCTCTGCAGTGGTAGCTATTCAACTGGAGAATACTTCATACAGTACCAGTGAAGAGTTTGGAACTGTTACAGTGTGTGCAGTCCTTGAGGGATCGACTGAGCGAGACTTGCAAGTAAACTTGTCTACACTTTCCAACACTGCCACTGGTTAGTTCCAATAGTTAATCATGTTGATAGATCAGCAGCTGATGCCACACCTTTTATACATATCTGTAAGGGAAATTATAGTGTTGTGATCTGAATACTTTCTATATGCCTTCATTTTTTATTCATTTGTAGCTGACATGGACTTCATCGGTACTCCTGCTGTCCTGACCTTTAATGGAAGCACACCCCTCCAATGCAGTCAAGTAGACATCACAAATGATGAGATAGTGGAGAATAATGAGACATTCTTTGTGCAACTTGGGAGCTCGGATGATGCTATAAATATCTCTGTCAGCTCTGCTACTGTCACCATCACAGACGATGACTGTGAGTATTGGATTGTTTTGCCAGCAAGATGTTAGTTGCTGCTGCTTGGGTGATGCTTAATATTCTGTTCCTCTCTACAGTGGTGACTGTTCGACTGGAGAATACTTCATACAGTACCAGTGAAGAGTTTGGAACTGTTACAGTGTGTGCAGTCCTTGAGGGATCGATTGAGCGAGACTTGCAAGTAACCTTGTCTACACTCTCCAACACTGCCACTGGTTAGTTCCTATTGTAAAATTATATCTTAAACATGTTGATAGATCCGCAGCTGATGCCGACTCCTTTTATACATCTCTGTATGTGAAACTGTAATCTTATGATCCTATGTTGATATCTCTGTAGCTGGGATGGACTTCATCGGTACTCCTGCTGTCCTCACCTTTAATGGAAGCACACCCCTCCAATGCAGTCAAGTGGACATCACAAATGATGAGATAGTGGAGAATAATGAGACGTTCTTTGTGCAACTTGGGAGCTCGGATGATGCTATAAAAATCTCTGTCAGTTCTGCTACTGTCACCATCACTGACGATGACTGTGAGTATTGGATTGTTTTGCCATCAAGATGTTGTTGCTGCTTGGGTGATGCGTAATGTTCTGTTCCTCTCTACAGTGGTGACTGTTCGACTGGAGAATACTTCATACAGTACTAGTGAAGAGTTTGGAACTGTTACAGTGTGTGTAGTCCTTGAGGGATCGACTGAGCGAGACTTGGAAGCAACCCTTTCTACGCTGTCCAACACTACAACCTGTTAGTTCCATATAAAGAATGACTTTTCACAGTGCATGGCTATCGCGTAGCCTCATTTCTAGGCTCTCCCACAAATTGTTGTAGGTGACGAAAAGCTGGGCGATGGCCTCCGAACGAGGCTAGCAATTGTGTTGATATAAACTTTAAGATTTACAAATTTGCATTTCCATTCTGATACATTAGCAGATTAAGGAACTTTTAGACATCTCTGTGAAGGAAGTACTTAAGTTGTGATCTCAATGCCTTCTATGCCTGCATGTTGATATCCATAGCTGACATGGACTTCATCGATGCTTCAGCTGTCCTGACCTTTATTGCAAGCACATCCCTCCAGTGTGGTCAAGTGATCATCACAAATGATAATGTATGTGAGAGTGATGAGACATTCTTCGTGCAACTGGAGAGCTCTGATGGTGGTGTGAATATCTCCCTCAACGTTGCCACTGTCACCATCACAGATGACGATGACTGCAGTGAGTATTGGATAGTTTGGCCATCCAAGATGTTGCATGCTGTTGCTTGGCTGATGCTTAGTATTCTATTCCTCTCTACAGTCGTTCGACTGCAGGATGCTCAGTACAGCATAAACGAACAAGTCGGAACTGTTACAGTGTGTGCAGTCCTAGATGGAGAGAGTGAAGAAGATTTGCAAGTAACCTTGTCTACACTGTCCGGCACTGCTATCGGTTAGTAGCTATGGAGTGAGTACAAGTTTGTTTTCAAAATGCATCCTAGACTATTGTTTTGCTAGAATTTTCAGCATGTTTATGTATCTGCAGCTAATATGGATTTCATGACTACTTCTGGTGTGCTAACCTTCAACACAAGCACACCCATCCAATGTGGCCAAGTGACCATCATTAATGATACCATATTGGAAAATGATGAGACATTCTTTGTACTACTGGAGAGCACTGAAGCTGTGGTAATCATCGGCAGCTCCCTCGGCAATGTTACCATCTTGGATGATGACCGTGAGTGTGGAAAATCAAATTGACATCGGATGTCCATGGGTGTTTATCCAATGATATTTGCATAAGCATTCTTCCAATGTACCATGGCACTTCCATTTCTGGCTTGATTGTTTGTCTGCACTGATTGGTGTTAATAAGTTTCAAAATTTCTTCATAACTTGCAGTGGTGACGGTTGGTCTGGAGCAGAATGTATATTTGGTGGATGAGGAGGTTGGTTCTGCATTGTTCTGTGCAATTCTCAGTGGACAAGTCGAGAGAGATGTGCTAGCCAACTTCACAGCTGAGAGTGGCAGTGCCCAGGGTGAGATTCAGGCCATCTGGTAAAAATAAAAATTTGATCCAACTCGTAAATTATATTTCAAGCATGTTCATGCTGCATGTCAAATGTCTTATGCACGAAAGATTTATGATGTTTCTGAACATATAAACTCTCCACACAGCATACTGTAGAGTATGGTGCTAAATGTCAGTCTTCTGTAGGATGCATGGATGGCATCCCAAGGAAGTATGTGTAATGTCGTCAGGGTGGATATAATTTCTATGTTCTCTCCCATATAGCTCCAGCTGATTTTTCTGCCACACCGACATCATTGCGTTTCTCATCAAATGTATCCCAGCAGTGTATAAATGTCTCCATTACGGATGATGCAGAGCTGGAGAATGATGAAGTGTTCTTTATGAACATCAGTACCTCTGATCCAGCTGTATCTTTAAGTTCCTCCTCTGCTGTGGTCATCATTTCAGACAACGATGGTGTGTGTTGGGTGGGGGTGTGGGATGCAATTATGACTGTGCAGAAAGTGGCTACCTGAACGTGCTATTGTGCTCTGTGTGTACCTTTACTCTTGCATACAGGTGTACTAATCACTGGGTTTGTGCAAGATGCATATCAAGTCAGTGAACAAAGTGGCCTAGTGGAGGTGTGCGTCAATCTTACAGCTGTCCTAGGGAGGGACCTGATCATCTTCCTCCACACAATGAATGGAACAGCACAAGGTCAGCTTGTAGCTCACAGTTAATTGGCCAAAGTATTGTTGACTGAATGAGCGTGATAATGCTGTTGTACAGTCTCATAAAGAGCTCCTACATGACTTTTTAGCACCTGATGACTTCTTTCCACTGGAGGATCTGCTGACGTTTGATCCTGGAGCGGACACTCTGGAAGATTGTGCAACAGTCTTGATTGAAAATGATCTGATTCTTGAAAATGATGAGATATTCTTTGTGGTTCTGTCCACCACTGACCCTGATGTCAGTATCCGTCCCACCTCAGCCATCATAACTATCACTGATGATGATAGTAAGTGTGTACTGCATCCTAGGAAGTTTCTTCTGACTTCTTGTTTACGACGGTATACTGATTTCCAGGAGTGGCTGTGGGTCTACAGCAGCTGTCCTACAATGTCAGTGAAGCAGTGAGCTCTCTTACTGTGTGTGCTGATTTGATTGGACAAACTGAAAGAAGTATTCTTGTTGATATTGTGACCGTGCAAGAAACTGCACAAGGCAAGAACAGATTATTGAGTTTGTTTGTCAGAAATCCAAGGCTGTGTATCTATTACTCCGCCTTTTTCTCTTGTTCCAGCTAACATAGATTATTCTCCAGTTTCAACACAGCTGCTATTTCAGCCTACCGCAACTCAACAGTGTAGGAACATTATCATAGTACAAGATAATATCCTGGAAGCTGATGAAACATTCTTGGTGCAACTGGGTACTATAGACCAGAATGTAACCCTCATCCCTGCAAATGCAACTGTTATAATTGAAGACAGTGACAGTGAGTGACACCAGTTAATAACACTTTACTGTACAAATGAATGCTCTACACCAAGACGTAACTATTATCATCACCTATGCATTTGTCACCATTGTATGGTGATACAGAGCTATTCAGTGTAATTGCTTGCATGAACTCAATTCTGTGATCATAGACAGTTGGCATTTTAAGACTAGCAGGAATGCATTTCTTATGTGGATGAATGACTGATCTCTTCTCTTACCTTTCAGGGGTGATGGTTGGTCTCCAACAGACATCATACTCTATAGCAGAGGGAAATGGCTCTCTGAGTGTCTGTGTTGTGATAAACAGGACTGCTGAGAGGGATGTAGTTGTTTCTTTGGTAGCCATTTCGCTAACAGCTCAAGGTAGAGTTTATTACACAAATCAATGGTTTCCATTTGGATAATAATACTGTATTGACATTCATTCGACAGTGTCCGACGACTATGCTGAACCAACACCGATGGAATTGACAATCGTGGCAGGAACAGATCAACAGTGCACTAGCATTTCCATTTCTGATGACCCAATACTGGAGAATGATGAATTTTTCTCAGTAGAACTGAATACCACGGACCAAGCAGTAACTCTCCGTCCCAGCTCTGCAAATATCACCATCGAAGATGATGACGGTAAGTCGTTCTACAGATGGCATTTTAAGACTAACAGGAATGCATTTCTTATGTGTATGAATGACTGATCTCTTCTCTTACCTTTCAGGGGTGACGGTAGGTCTCCAACGGACTTCATACTCTATAGCAGAGGGAAATGGCTCTCTGAGTGTCTGTGTTTTGATAAACAGGACTGCTGAGAGGGATGTAGTTGTTTCCTTGGTAGCCATTTCACTAACAGCTCAAGGTAGAGTTTACTTCACACATCCATGGATCTGCATTTGGATAATAATACTTCATTGACATTCATTCAACAGTGTCCGATGACTATGCTGAACCAACACCGATGGAATTGACAATCGTGGCAGGAACAGATCAACAGTGCACTAGCATTTCCATTTCTGATGACCCAATACTGGAGAATGATGAATTTTTCTCAGTAGTTCTGAATACCACGGACCAAGCAGTAACTCTCCGTCCCAGCACTGCAAATATCACCATCGAAGATGATGACGGTAAGTCGTTCTACAGTTGGCATTTTAAGACTAGCAGGAATGCATTTCTTATGTGGATGAATGACTGATCTCTTCTCTTACCTTTCAGGGGTGACGGTTGGTCTACAACAGACAACATACTCTATAGCAGAGGGAAATGGCTCTCTGAGTGTCTGTGTTGTGATAAACAGGACTGCTGAGAGGGATGTAGTTGTTTCTTTGGTAGCCATTTCACTAACAGCTCGAGGTAGAGTTTACTTCCCAAATCAGTGGTTTCCATTTGGATAATAATACTGTGTTGACATTCATTCGACAGTGTCCGATGACTATGCTGAACCAACACCGATGGAATTGACAATCGTGGCAGGAACAGATCAACAGTGCACTAGCATTTCCATTTCTGATGACCCAATACTGGAGAATGATGAATTGTTCTCAGTAGAACTGAATACCACGGACCAAGCAGTAACTCTCCGTCCCAGCACTGCAAATATCACCATCGAAGATGATGACGGTAAGTCGTTCTACAGTTGGCATTTTAAGACTAGCAGGAATGCTTTTCTTATGTGGATGAATGACTGATCTCTTCTCTTACCTTTCAGGGGTGACGGTTGGTCTACAACAGACAACATACTCTATAGCAGAGGGAAATGGCTCTCTGAGTGTCTGTGTTTTGATAAACAGGACTGCTGAGAGGGATGTAGTTGTTTCTTTGGTAGCCATTTCACTAACAGCTCGAGGTAGAGTTTACTGCTCAAATCAGTGGTTTCCATTTGAATAATAATACTGTGTTGACATTCATTCGACAGTGTTTGACGACTATGCTGAACCAACACCGATGGAATTGACAATCGTGGCAGGAACAGATCAACAGTGCACTAGCATTTCCATTTCTGATGACCCAATACTGGAGAATGATGAATTGTTCTCAGTAGTTCTGAATACCACGGACCAAGCAGTAACTCTCCGTCCCAGCTCTGCAAATATCACCATCGAAGATGATGACGGTAAGTCGTTCTACAGATGGCATTTGAAGGGCTGAGAACCAGAGTGGTCTAACCCACAAACATTGAACTAGCCCCCCTAAACTTCAGAATACTCTAAAAGTGTGTTTCAGGAGCTGCTGAAATTTCAAGAATTTGAAAATTTCAGTCATATGCTCATACCCATTGCATATTTTTTACTCCATTTTTGTGCAATTCATGCAATTTCCAGTACTTGATTTTGGGTTAGACCACTCTGGTTCTCAGCCCTTTATTTTAAGGCTAACAGGAATGCATTTCTTATGTGGATGAATGACTGATCTCTTCTCTTACCTTTCAGGGGTGACGGTTGGTCTACAACAGACAACATACTCTATAGCAGAGGGAAATGGCTCTCTGAGTGTCTGTGTTTTGATAAACAGGACTGCTGAGAGGGATGTAGTTGTTTCTTTGGTAGCCATTTCACTAACAGCTCGAGGTAGAGTTTACTGCTCAAATCAATGGTTTCCATTTGGATAATAATACTGTATTGACATTCATTCGACAGTGTCCGACGACTATGCTGAACCAACACCGATGGAATTGACAATCGTGGCAGGAACAGATCAACAGTGCACTAGCATTTCCATTTCTGATGACCCAATACTGGAGAATGATGAATTGTTCTCAGTAGTTCTGAATACCACGGACCAAGCAGTAACTCTCCGTCCCAGCTCTGCAAATATCACCATCGAAGATGATGACGGTAAGTCGTTCTACAGATGGCATTTTAAGACTAACAGGAATGCATTTCTTATGTGGATGAATGACTGATCTCTTCTCTTACCTTTCAGGGGTGACGGTAGGTCTCCAACGGACTTCATACTCTATAGCAGAGGGAAATGGCTCTCTGAGTGTCTGTGTTTTGATAAACAGGACTGCTGAGAGGGATGTAGTTGTTTCTTTGGTAGCCATTTTACTAACAGCTCGAGGTAGTGTTTACTTCCCAAATCAGTGGTTTCCATTTGAATAATAATACTGTGTTGACATTCATTCGACAGTGTTTGACGACTATGCTGAACCAACACCGATGGAATTGACAATCGTGGCAGGAACAGATCAACAGTGCACTAGCATTACCATTTCTGATGACCCAATACTGGAGAATGATGAATTGTTCTCAGTAGTTCTGAATACCACGGACCAAGCAGTAACTCTCCGTCCCAGCGCTGCAAATATCACCATCGAAGATGATGACGGTAAGTCGTTCTACAGTTGGCATTTTAAGACTAGCAGGAATGCATTTCTTATGTGGATGAATGACTGATCTCTTCTCTTACCTTTCAGTGGTGACGGTTGGTCTACAACAGACAACATACTCTGTAGCAGAGGGAAATGGCTCTCTGAGTGTGTGTGTTTTGATAAACAGGACTGCTGAGAGGGATGTAGTTATTTCTTTGATAGCCATTTCACTAACAGCTCGAGGTAGAGTTTACTTCCCAAATCAGTGGTTTCCATTTGAATAATAATACTGTGTTGACATTCATTCGACAGTGTTTGACGACTATGCTGAACCAACACCGATGGAATTGACAATCGTGGCAGGAACAGATCAACAGTGCACTAGCATTTCCATTTCTGATGACCCAATACTGGAGAAAGATGAATTGTTCTCAGTAGTTCTGAATACCACGGACCAAGCAGTAACTCTCCGTCCCAGCTCTTCAAATATCACCATCGAAGATGATGACGGTAAGTCGTTCTACAGATGGCATTTTAAGACTAACAGGAATGCATTTCTTATGTAGATGAATGACTGATCTCTTCTCTTACCTTTCAGGGGTGACGGTAGGTCTCCAACGGACTTCATACTTTATAGCAGAGGGAAATGGCTCTCTGAGTGTCTGTGTTTTGATAAACAGGACTGCTGAGAGGGATGTAGTTGTTTCCTTGGTAGCCATTTCACTAACAGCTCAAGGTAGAGTTTACTTCACACATCCATGGATCTGCATTTGGGTAATAATACTTCATTGACATTCATTCGACAGTGTCCGATGACTATGCTGAACCAACACCAATGGAGTTGACAATCGTGGCAGGAACAGATCAACAGTGCACTAGCATTTCCATTTCTGATGACCCAATACTGGAGAATGATGAATTTTTCTCAGTAGTTCTGAATACCACGGACCAAGCAGTAACTCTCCGTCCCAGCTCTGCAAATATCACCATCGAAGATGATGACGGTAAGTCGTTCTACAGTTGGCATTTTAAGACTAGCAGGAATGCATTTCTTATGTGGATGAATGACTGATCTCTTCTCTTACCTTTCAGGGGTGACGGTTGGTCTACAACAGACAACATACTCTATAGCAGAGGGAAATGGCTCTCTGAGTGTCTGTGTTTTGATAAACAGGACTGCTGAGAGGGATGTAGTTGTTTCTTTGGTAGCCATTTCACTAACAGCTCGAGGTAGAGTTTACTTCCCAAATCAGTGGTTTCCATTTGAATAATAATACTGTGTTGACATTCATTCGACAGTGTTTGACGACTATGCTGAACCAACACCGATGGAATTGACAATCGTGGCAGGAACAGATCAACAGTGCACTAGCATTTCCATTTCTGATGACCCAATACTGGAGAATGATGAATTGTTCTCAGTAGTTCTGAATACCACGGACCAAGCAGTAACTCTCCGTCCCAGCGTTGCAAATATCACCATCGAAGATGATGATGGTAAGTCGTTCTACAGTTGGCATTTTAAGACTAGCAGGAATGCATTTCTTATGTGGATGAATGACTGATCTCTTCTCTTACCTTTCAGTGGTGACGGTTGGTCTACAACAGACAACATACTCTATAGCAGAGGGAAATGGCTCTCTGAGTGTTTGTGTTTTGATAAACAGGACTGCTGAGAGGGATGTAGTTGTTTCTTTGGTAGCCATTTCACTAACAGCTCGAGGTAGAGTTTACTTCCCAAATCAGTGGTTTCCATTTGAATAATAATACTGTGTTGACATTCATTCGACAGTGTTTGACGACTATGCTGAACCAACACCGATGGAATTGACAATCGTGGCAGGAACAGATCAACAGTGCACTAGCATTTCCATTTCTGATGACCCAATACTGGAGAATGATGAATTGTTCTCAGTCGTTCTGAATACCACGGACCAAGCAGTAACTCTCCGTCCCAGCGTTGCAAATATCACCATCGAAGATGATGACGGTAAGTCGTTCTACAGTTGGCATTTTAAGACTAGCAGGAATGCTTTTCTTATGTGGATGAATGACTGATCTCTTCTCTTACCTTTCAGGGGTGACGGTTGGTCTCCAACAGACAACATACTCTATAGCAGAGGGAAATGGCTCTCTGAGTGTCTGTGTTTTGATAAACAGGACTGCTGAGAGGGATGTAGTTGTTTCTTTGGTAGCCATTTCACTAACAACTCGAGGTAGTGTTTACTTCCCAAATCAGTGGTTTCCATTTGAATAATAATACTGTGTTGACATTCATTCGACAGTGTTTGACGACTATGCTGAACCAACACCGATGGAATTGACAATCGTGGCAGGAACAGATCAACAGTGCACTAGCATTTCCATTTCTGATGACCCAATACTGGAGAATGATGAATTGTTCTCAGTAGTTCTGAATACCACGGACCAAGCAGTAACTCTCCGTCCCAGCTCTGCAAATATCACCATCGAAGATGATGACGGTAAGTCGTTCTACAGATGGCATTTTAAGGCTAACAGGAATGCATTTCTTATGTGGATGAATGACTGATCTCTTCTCTTACCTTTCAGGGGTGACGGTAGGTCTCCAACGGACTTCATACTCTATAGCAGAGGGAAATGGCTCTCTGAGTGTCTGTGTTTTGATAAACAGGACTGCTGAGAGGGATGTAGTTGTTTCTTTGGTAGCCATTTCACTAACAGCTCAAGGTAGAGTTTACTTCACACATCCATGGATCTGCATTTGGATCATAATACTTCATTGACATTCATTCGACAGTGTCCGATGACTATGCTGAACCAACACCGATGGAATTGACAATCGTGGCAGGAACAGATCAACAGTGCACTAGCATTTCCATTTCTGATGACCCAATACTGGAGAATGATGAATTTTTCTCAGTAGTTCTGAATACCACGGACCAAGCAGTAACTCTCCGTCCCAGCACTGCAAATATCACCATCGAAGATGATGACGGTAAGTCGTTCTACAGTTGGCATTTTAAGACTAGCAGGAATGCATTTCTTATGTGGATGAATGACTGATCTCTTCTCTTACCTTTCAGGGGTGACGGTAGGTCTCCAACGGACTTCATACTCTATAGCAGAGGGAAATGGCTCTCTGAGTGTCTGTGTTTTGATAAACAGGACTGCTGAGAGGGATGTAGTTGTTTCCTTGGTAGCCATTTCACTAACAGCTCAAGGTAGAGTTTACTTCACACATCCATGGATCTGCATTTGGGTAATAATACTTCATTGACATTCATTCGACAGTGTCCGATGACTATGCTGAACCAACACCGATGGAATTGACAATCGTGGCAGGAACAGATCAACAGTGCACTAGCATTTCCATTTCTGATGACCCAATACTGGAGAATGATGAATTTTTCTCAGTAGTTCTGAATACCACGGACCAAGCAGTAACTCTCCGTCCCAGCACTGCAAATATCACCATCGAAGATGATGACGGTAAGTCGTTCTACAGTTGGCATTTTAAGACTAGCAGGAATGCATTTCTTATGTGGATGAATGACTGATCTCTTCTCTTACCTTTCAGGGGTGACGGTAGGTCTCCAACGGACTTCATACTCTATAGCAGAGGGAAATGGCTCTCTGAGTGTCTGTGTTTTGATAAACAGGACTGCTGAGAGGGATGTAGTTGTTTCCTTGGTAGCCATTTCACTAACAGCTCAAGGTAGAGTTTACTTCACACATCCATGGATCTGCATTTGGGTAATAATACTTCATTGACATTCATTCGACAGTGTCCGATGACTATGCTGAACCAACACCGATGGAATTGACAATCGTGGCAGGAACAGATCAACAGTGCACTAGCATTTCCATTTCTGATGACCCAATACTGGAGAATGATGAATTTTTCTCAGTAGTTCTGAATACCACGGACCAAGCAGTAACTCTCCGTCCCAGCACTGCAAATATCACCATCGAAGATGATGACGGTAAGTCGTTCTACAGTTGGCATTTTAAGACTAGCAGGAATGCATTTCTTATGTGGATGAATGACTGATCTCTTCTCTTACCTTTCAGGGGTGACGATAGGTCTCCAACGGACTTCATACTCTATAGCAGAGGGAAATGGCTCTCTGAGTGTCTGTGTTTTGATAAACAGGACTGCTGAGAGGGATGTAGTTGTTTCCTTGGTAGCCATTTCACTAACAGCTCAAGGTAGAGTTTACTTCACACATCCATGGATCTGCATTTGGGTAATAATACTTCATTGACATTCATTCGACAGTGTCCGATGACTATGCTGAACCAACACCGATGGAATTGACAATCGTGGCAGGAACAGATCAACAGTGCACTAGCATTTCCATTTCTGATGACCCAATACTGGAGAATGATGAATTTTTCTCAGTAGTTCTGAATACCACGGACCAAGCAGTAACTCTCCGTCCCAGCACTGCAAATATCACCATCGAAGATGATGACGGTAAGTCGTTCTACAGTTGGCATTTTAAGACTAGCAGGAATGCATTTCTTATGTGGATGAATGACTGATCTCTTCTCTTACCTTTCAGGGGTGACGGTAGGTCTCCAACGGACTTCATACTCTATAGCAGAGGGAAATGGCTCTCTGAGTGTCTGTGTTTTGATAAACAGGACTGCTGAGAGGGATGTAGTTGTTTCCTTGGTAGCCATTTCACTAACAGCTCAAGGTATAGTTTACTTCACACATCCATGGATCTGCATTTGGGTAATAATACTTCATTGACATTCATTCGACAGTGTCCGATGACTATGCTGAACCAACACCGATGGAATTGACAATCGTGGCAGGAACAGATCAACAGTGCACTAGCATTTCCATTTCTGATGACCCAATACTGGAGAATGATGAATTTTTCTCAGTAGTTCTGAATACCACGGACCAAGCAGTAACTCTCCGTCCCAGCACTGCAAATATCACCATTGAAGATGATGACGGTAAGTCGTTCTACAGTTGGCATTTTAAGACTAGCAGGAATGCATTTCTTATGTGGATGAATGACTGATCTCTTCTCTTACCTTTCAGGGGTGACGGTTGGTCTACAACAGACAACATACTCTATAGCAGAGGGAAATGGCTCTCTGAGTGTTTGTGTTTTGATAAACAGGACTGCTGAGAGGGATGTAGTTGTTTCTTTGATAGCCATTTCACTAACAGCTCGAGGTAGAGTTTACTTCCCAAATCAGTGGTTTCCATTTAAATAATAATACTGTGTTGACATTCATTCGACAGTGTTTGACGACTATGCCGAACCAACACCGATGGAATTGACAATCGTGGCAGGAACAGATCAACATTGCACTAGTATTTCCATTTCTGATGACCCAATACTGGAGAATGATGAATTTTTCTCAGTAGTTCTGAATACCACGGACCAAGCAGTAACTCTCCGTCCCAGCTCTGCAAATATCACCATCGAAGATGATGACGGTAAGTCGTTCTACAGATGGCATTTTAAGGCTAACAGGAATGCATTTCTTATGTGGATGAATGACTGATCTCTTCTCTTACCTTTCAGGGGTGACGGTAGGTCTCCAACGGACTTCATACTCTATAGCAGAGGGAAATGGCTCTCTGAGTGTCTGTGTTTTGATAAACAGGACTGCTGAGAGGGATGTAGTTGTTTCCTTGGTAGCCATTTCACTAACAGCTCAAGGTAGAGTTTACTTCACACATCCATGGATCTGCATTTGGATGATAATACTTCATTGACATTCATTCGACAGTGTCCGATGACTATGCTGAACCAACACCGATGGAATTGACAATCGTGGCAGGAACAGATCAACAGTGCACTAGCATTTCCATTTCTGATGACCCAATACTGGAGAATGATGAATTTTTCTCAGTAGTTCTGAATACCACGGACCAAGCAGTAACTCTCCGTCCCAGCACTGCAAATATCACCATCGAAGATGATGACGGTAAGTCGTTCTACAGTTGGCATTTTAAGACTAGCAGGAATGCATTTCTTATGTGGATGAATGACTGATCTCTTCTCTTACCTTTCAGGGGTGACGGTAGGTCTCCAACGGACTTCATACTCTATAGCAGAGGGAAATGGCTCTCTGAGTGTCTGTGTTTTGATAAACAGGACTGCTGAGAGGGATGTAGTTGTTTCCTTGGTAGCCATTTCACTAACAGCTCAAGGTAGAGTTTACTTCACACATCCATGGATCTGCATTTGGGTAATAATACTTCATGGACATTCATTCGACAGTGTCCGATGACTATGCTGAACCAACACCGATGGAATTGACAATCGTGGCAGGAACAGATCAACAGTGCACTAGCATTTCCATTTCTGATGACCCAATACTGGAGAATGATGAATTGTTCTCAGTAGTTCTGAATACCACGGACCAAGCAGTAACTCTCCGTCCCAGCACTGCAAATATCACCATCGAAGATGATGACGGTAAGTCGTTCTACAGTTGGCATTTTAAGACTAGCAGGAATGCTTTTCTTATGTGGATGAATGACTGATCTCTTCTCTTACCTTTCAGGGGTGACGGTTGGTCTCCAACAGACAACATACTCTATAGCCGAGGGAAATGGCTCTCTGAGTGTCTGTGTTTTGATAAACAGGACTGCTGAGAGGGATGTAGTTGTTTCTTTGGTAGCCATTTCACTAACAGCTCGAGGTAGTGTTTACTTCCCAAATCAGTGGTTTCCATTTGAATAATAATACTGTGTTGACATTCATTCGACAGTGTTTGACGACTATGCTGAACCAACACCGATGGAATTGACAATCGTGGCAGGAACAGATCAACAGTGCACTAGCATTTCCATTTCTGATGACCCAATACTGGAGAATGATGAATTTTTCTCAGTAGTTCTGAATACCACGGACCAAGCAGTAACTCTCCGTCCCAGCGTTGCAAATATCACCATCGAAGATGATGACGGTAAGTCGTTCTACAGTTGGCATTTTAAGACTAGCAGGAATGCTTTTCTTATGTGGATGAATGACTGATCTCTTCTCTTACCTTTCAGGGGTGACGATTGGTCTCCAACAGACAACATACTCTATAGCAGAGGGAAATGGCTCTCTGAGTGTCTGTGTTTTGATAAAGAGGACTGCTGAGAGGGATGTAGTTGTTTCTTTGGTAGCCATTTCACTAACAGCTCGAGGTAGTATTTACTTCCCAAATCAGTGGTTTCCATTTGAATAATAATACTGTGTTGACATTCATTCGACAGTGTTTGACGACTATGCTGAACCAACACCGATGGAATTGACAATCGTGGCAGGAACAGATCAACAGTGCACTAGCATTTCCATTTCTGATGACCCAATACTAGAGAATGATGAATTGTTCTCAGTAGTTCTGAATACCACGGACCAAGCAGTAACTCTCCGTCCCAGCTCTGCAAATATCACCATCGAAGATGATGACGGTAAGTCGTTCTACAGATGGCATTTTAAGGCTAACAGGAATGCATTTCTTATGTGGATGAATGACTGATCTCTTCTCTTACCTTTCAGGGGTGACGGTAGGTCTCCAACGGACTTCATACTCTTTAGCAGAGGGAAATGGCTCTCTGAGTGTCTGTGTTTTGATAAACAGGACTGCTGAGAGGGATGTAGTTGTTTCCTTGGTAGCCATTTCACTAACAGCTCAAGGTAGAGTTTACTTCACACATCCATGGATCTGCATTTGGATGATAATACTTCATTGACATTCATTCGACAGTGTCCGATGACTATGCTGAACCAACACCGATGGAATTGACAATCGTGGCAGGAACAGATCAACAGTGCACTAGCATTTCCATTTCTGATGACCCAATACTGGAGAATGATGAATTTTTCTCAGTAGTTCTGAATACCACGGACCAAGCAGTAACTCTCCGTCCCAGCACTGCAAATATCACCATCGAAGATGATGACGGTAAGTCGTTCTACAGTTGGCATTTTAAGACTAGCAGGATTGCATTTCTTATGTGGATGAATGACTGATCTCTTCTCTTACCTTTCAGGGGTGACGGTAGGTCTCCAACGGACTTCATACTCTATAGCAGAGGGAAATGGCTCTCTGAGTGTCTGTGTTTTGATAAACAGGACTGCTGAGAGGGATGTAGTTGTTTCCTTGGTAGCCATTTCACTAACAGCTCAAGGTAGAGTTTACTTCACACATCCATGGATCTGCATTTGGGTAATAATACTTCATTGACATTCATTCGACAGTGTCCGATGACTATGCTGAACCAACACCGATGGAATTGACAATCGTGGCAGGAACAGATCAACAGTGCACTAGCATTTCCATTTCTGATGACCCAATACTGGAGAATGATGAATTGTTCTCAGTAGTTCTGAATACCACGGACCAAGCAGTAACTCTCCGTCCCAGCACTGCAAATATCACCATCGAAGATGATGACGGTAAGTCGTTCTACAGTTGGCATTTTAAGACTAGCAGGAATGCTTTTCTTATGTGGATGAATGACTGATCTCTTCTCTTACCTTTCAGGGGTGACGGTTGGTCTCCAACAGACAACATACTCTATAGCAGAGGGAAATGGCTCTCTGAGTGTCTGTGTTTTGATAAACAGGACTGCTGAGAGGGATGTAGTTGTTTCTTTGGTAGCCATTTCACTAACAGCTCGAGGTAGTGTTTACTTCCCAAATCAGTGGTTTCCATTTGAATAATAATACTGTGTTGACATTCATTCGACAGTGTTTGACGACTATGCTGAACCAACACCGATGGAATTGACAATCGTGGCAGGAACAGATCAACAGTGCACTAGCATTTCCATTTCTGATGACCCAATACTGGAGAATGATGAATTTTTCTCAGTAGTTCTGAACACCACGGACCAAGCAGTAACTCTCCGTCCCAGCGTTGCAAATATCACCATCGAAGATGATGACGGTAAGTCGTTCTACAGTTGGCATTTTAAGACTAGCAGGAATGCTTTTCTTATGTGGATGAATGACTGATCTCTTCTCTTACCTTTCAGGGGTGACGATTGGTCTCCAACAGACAACATACTCTATAGCAGAGGGAAATGGCTCTCTGAGTGTCTGTGTTTTGATAAACAGGACTGCTGAGAGGGATGTAGTTGTTTCTTTGGTAGCCATTTCACTAACAGCTCGAGGTAGTATTTACTTCCCAAATCAGTGGTTTCCATTTGAATAATAATACTGTGTTGACATTCATTCGACAGTGTTTGACGACTATGCTGAACCAACACCGATGGAATTGACAATCGTGGCAGGAACAGATCAACAGTGCACTAGCATTTCCATTTCTGATGACCCAATACTAGAGAATGATGAATTGTTCTCAGTAGTTCTGAATACCACGGACCAAGCAGTAACTCTCCGTCCCAGCACTGCAAATATCACCATCGAAGATGATGACGGTAAGTCGTTCTACAGTTGGCATTTTAAGACTAGCAGGAATGCTTTTCTTATGTGGATGAATGACTGATCTCTTCTCTTACCTTTCAGTGGTGACGGTTGGTCTCCAACAGACAACATACTCTATAGCAGAGGGAAATGGCTCTCTGAGTGTCTGTGTTTTGATAAACAGGACTGCTGAGAGGGATGTAGTTGTTTCTTTGGTAGCCATTTCACTAACAGCTCGAGGTAGAGTTTACTTCCCAAATCAGTGGTTTTCATTTAAATAATAATACTGTGTTGACATTCATTCGACAGTGTTTGACAACTATGCCGAACCAACACCGATGGAATTGACAATCGTGGCAGGAACAGATCAACAGTGCACTAGTATTTCCATTTCTGATGACCCAATACTGGAGAACGATGAATTTTTCTCAGTAGTTCTGAATACCACGGACCAAGCAGTAACTCTCCGTCCCAGCACTGCAAATATCACCATTGAAGATGATGACGGTAAGTCGTTCTACAGTTGGCATTTTAAGACTAGCAGGAATGCATTTCTTATGTGGATGAATGACTGATCTCTTCTCTTACCTTTCAGGGGTGACGGTTGGTCTACAACAGACAACATACTCTATAGCAGAGGGAAATGGCTCTCTGAGTGTTTGTGTTTTGATAAACAGGACTGCTGAGAGGGATGTAGTTGTTTCTTTGATAGCCATTTCACTAACAGCTCGAGGTAGAGTTTACTTCCCAAATCAGTGGTTTCCATTTAAATAATAATACTGTGTTGACATTCATTCGACAGTGTTTGACGACTATGCCGAACCAACACCGATGGAATTGACAATCGTGGCAGGAACAGATCAACATTGCACTAGTATTTCCATTTCTGATGACCCAATACTGGAGAATGATGAATTTTTCTCAGTAGTTCTGAATACCACGGACCAAGCAGTAACTCTCCGTCCCAGCTCTGCAAATATCACCATCGAAGATGATGACGGTAAGTCGTTCTACAGATGGCATTTTAAGGCTAACAGGAATGCATTTCTTATGTGGATGAATGACTGATCTCTTCTCTTACCTTTCAGGGGTGACGGTAGGTCTCCAACGGACTTCATACTCTATAGCAGAGGGAAATGGCTCTCTGAGTGTCTGTGTTTTGATAAACAGGACTGCTGAGAGGGATGTAGTTGTTTCCTTGGTAGCCATTTCACTAACAGCTCAAGGTAGAGTTTACTTCACACATCCATGGATCTGCATTTGGATGATAATACTTCATTGACATTCATTCGACAGTGTCCGATGACTATGCTGAACCAACACCGATGGAATTGACAATCGTGGCAGGAACAGATCAACAGTGCACTAGCATTTCCATTTCTGATGACCCAATACTGGAGAATGATGAATTTTTCTCAGTAGTTCTGAATACCACGGACCAAGCAGTAACTCTCCGTCCCAGCACTGCAAATATCACCATCGAAGATGATGACGGTAAGTCGTTCTACAGTTGGCATTTTAAGACTAGCAGGAATGCATTTCTTATGTGGATGAATGACTGATCTCTTCTCTTACCTTTCAGGGGTGACGGTAGGTCTCCAACGGACTTCATACTCTATAGCAGAGGGAAATGGCTCTCTGAGTGTCTGTGTTTTGATAAACAGGACTGCTGAGAGGGATGTAGTTGTTTCCTTGGTAGCCATTTCACTAACAGCTCAAGGTAGAGTTTACTTCACACATCCATGGATCTGCATTTGGGTAATAATACTTCATTGACATTCATTCGACAGTGTCCGATGACTATGCTGAACCAACACCGATGGAATTGACAATCGTGGCAGGAACAGATCAACAGTGCACTAGCATTTCCATTTCTGATGACCCAATACTGGAGAATGATGAATTGTTCTCAGTAGTTCTGAATACCACGGACCAAGCAGTAACTCTCCGTCCCAGCACTGCAAATATCACCATCGAAGATGATGACGGTAAGTCGTTCTACAGTTGGCATTTTAAGACTAGCAGGAATGCTTTTCTTATGTGGATGAATGACTGATCTCTTCTCTTACCTTTCAGGGGTGACGGTTGGTCTCCAACAGACAACATACTCTATAGCAGAGGGAAATGGCTCTCTGAGTGTCTGTGTTTTGATAAACAGGACTGCTGAGAGGGATGTAGTTGTTTCTTTGGTAGCCATTTCACTAACAGCTCGAGGTAGTGTTTACTTCCCAAATCAGTGGTTTCCATTTGAATAATAATACTGTGTTGACATTCATTCGACAGTGTTTGACGACTATGCTGAACCAACACCGATGGAATTGACAATCGTGGCAGGAACAGATCAACAGTGCACTAGCATTTCCATTTCTGATGACCCAATACTGGAGAATGATGAATTTTTCTCAGTAGTTCTGAATACCACGGACCAAGCAGTAACTCTCCGTCCCAGCGTTGCAAATATCACCATCGAAGATGATGACGGTAAGTCGTTCTACAGTTGGCATTTTAAGACTAGCAGGAATGCTTTTCTTATGTGGATGAATGACTGATCTCTTCTCTTACCTTTCAGGGGTGACGATTGGTCTCCAACAGACAACATACTCTATAGCAGAGGGAAATGGCTCTCTGAGTGTCTGTGTTTTGATAAAGAGGACTGCTGAGAGGGATGTAGTTGTTTCTTTGGTAGCCATTTCACTAACAGCTCGAGGTAGTATTTACTTCCCAAATCAGTGGTTTCCATTTGAATAATAATACTGTGTTGACATTCATTCGACAGTGTTTGACGACTATGCTGAACCAACACCGATGGAATTGACAATCGTGGCAGGAACAGATCAACAGTGCACTAGCATTTCCATTTCTGATGACCCAATACTAGAGAATGATGAATTGTTCTCAGTAGTTCTGAATACCACGGACCAAGCAGTAACTCTCCGTCCCAGCTCTGCAAATATCACCATCGAAGATGATGACGGTAAGTCGTTCTACAGATGGCATTTTAAGGCTAACAGGAATGCATTTCTTATGTGGATGAATGACTGATCTCTTCTCTTACCTTTCAGGGGTGACGGTAGGTCTCCAACGGACTTCATACTCTATAGCAGAGGGAAATGGCTCTCTGAGTGTCTGTGTTTTGATAAACAGGACTGCTGAGAGGGATGTAGTTGTTTCCTTGGTAGCCATTTCACTAACAGCTCAAGGTAGAGTTTACTTCACACATCCATGGATCTGCATTTGGATGATAATACTTCATTGACATTCATTCGACAGTGTCCGATGACTATGCTGAACCAACACCGATGGAATTGACAATCGTGGCAGGAACAGATCAACAGTGCACTAGCATTTCCATTTCTGATGACCCAATACTGGAGAATGATGAATTTTTCTCAGTAGTTCTGAATACCACGGACCAAGCAGTAACTCTCCGTCCCAGCACTGCAAATATCACCATCGAAGATGATGACGGTAAGTCGTTCTACAGTTGGCATTTTAAGACTAGCAGGATTGCATTTCTTATGTGGATGAATGACTGATCTCTTCTCTTACCTTTCAGGGGTGACGGTAGGTCTCCAACGGACTTCATACTCTATAGCAGAGGGAAATGGCTCTCTGAGTGTCTGTGTTTTGATAAACAGGACTGCTGAGAGGGATGTAGTTGTTTCCTTGGTAGCCATTTCACTAACAGCTCAAGGTAGAGTTTACTTCACACATCCATGGATCTGCATTTGGGTAATAATACTTCATTGACATTCATTCGACAGTGTCCGATGACTATGCTGAACCAACACCGATGGAATTGACAATCGTGGCAGGAACAGATCAACAGTGCACTAGCATTTCCATTTCTGATGACCCAATACTGGAGAATGATGAATTGTTCTCAGTAGTTCTGAATACCACGGACCAAGCAGTAACTCTCCGTCCCAGCACTGCAAATATCACCATCGAAGATGATGACGGTAAGTCGTTCTACAGTTGGCATTTTAAGACTAGCAGGAATGCTTTTCTTATGTGGATGAATGACTGATCTCTTCTCTTACCTTTCAGGGGTGACGGTTGGTCTCCAACAGACAACATACTCTATAGCAGAGGGAAATGGCTCTCTGAGTGTCTGTGTTTTGATAAACAGGACTGCTGAGAGGGATGTAGTTGTTTCTTTGGTAGCCATTTCACTAACAGCTCGAGGTAGTGTTTACTTCCCAAATCAGTGGTTTCCATTTGAATAATAATACTGTGTTGACATTCATTCGACAGTGTTTGACGACTATGCTGAACCAACACCGATGGAATTGACAATCGTGGCAGGAACAGATCAACAGTGCACTAGCATTTCCATTTCTGATGACCCAATACTGGAGAATGATGAATTTTTCTCAGTAGTTCTGAACACCACGGACCAAGCAGTAACTCTCCGTCCCAGCGTTGCAAATATCACCATCGAAGATGATGACGGTAAGTCGTTCTACAGTTGGCATTTTAAGACTAGCAGGAATGCTTTTCTTATGTGGATGAATGACTGATCTCTTCTCTTACCTTTCAGGGGTGACGATTGGTCTCCAACAGACAACATACTCTATAGCAGAGGGAAATGGCTCTCTGAGTGTCTGTGTTTTGATAAACAGGACTGCTGAGAGGGATGTAGTTGTTTCTTTGGTAGCCATTTCACTAACAGCTCGAGGTAGTATTTACTTCCCAAATCAGTGGTTTCCATTTGAATAATAATACTGTGTTGACATTCATTCGACAGTGTTTGACGACTATGCTGAACCAACACCGATGGAATTGACAATCGTGGCAGGAACAGATCAACAGTGCACTAGCATTTCCATTTCTGATGACCCAATACTAGAGAATGATGAATTGTTCTCAGTAGTTCTGAATACCACGGACCAAGCAGTAACTCTCCGTCCCAGCACTGCAAATATCACCATCGAAGATGATGACGGTAAGTCGTTCTACAGTTGGCATTTTAAGACTAGCAGGAATGCTTTTCTTATGTGGATGAATGACTGATCTCTTCTCTTACCTTTCAGTGGTGACGGTTGGTCTCCAACAGACAACATACTCTATAGCAGAGGGAAATGGCTCTCTGAGTGTCTGTGTTTTGATAAACAGGACTGCTGAGAGGGATGTAGTTGTTTCTTTGGTAGCCATTTCACTAACAGCTCGAGGTAGAGTTTACTTCCCAAATCAGTGGTTTTCATTTAAATAATAATACTGTGTTGACATTCATTCGACAGTGTTTGACAACTATGCCGAACCAACACCGATGGAATTGACAATCGTGGCAGGAACAGATCAACAGTGCACTAGTATTTCCATTTCTGATGACCCAATACTGGAGAACGATGAATTTTTCTTAGTAGTTCTGAATACCACGGACCAAGCAGTAACTCTCCGTCCAAGCTCTGCAAATATCACCATCGAAGATGATGACGGTAAGTCGTTCTACAGATGGCATTTTAAGGCTAACAGGAATGCATTTCTTATGTGGATGAATGACTGATCTCTTCTCTTACCTTTCAGGGGTGACGGTAGGTCTCCAACGGACTTCATACTCTATAGCAGAGGGAAATGGCTCTCTGAGTGTCTGTGTTTTGATAAACAGGACTGCTGAGAGGGATGTAGTTGTTTCCTTGGTAGCCATTTCACTAACAGCTCAAGGTAGAGTTTACTTCACACATCCATGGATCTGCATTTGGGTAATAATACTTCATTGACATTCATTCGACAGTGTCCGATGACTATGCTGAACCAACACCGATGGAATTGACAATCGTGGCGGGAACAGATCAACAGTGCACTAGCATTTCCATTTCTGATGACCCAATACTGGAGAATGATGAATTTTTCTCAGTAGTTCTGAATACCACGGACCAAGCAGTAACTCTCCGTCCCAGCACTGCAAATATCACCATCGAAGATGATGACGGTAAGTCGTTCTACAGTTGGCATTTTAAGACTAGCAGGAATGCTTTTCTTATGTGGATGAATGACTGATCTCTTCTCTTACCTTTCAGGGGTGACGGTTGGTCTCCAACAGACAACATACTTTATAGCAGAGGGAAATGGCTCTCTGAGTGTCTGTGTTTTGATAAACAGGACTGCTGAGAGGGATGTAGTTGTTTCTTTGGTAGCCATTTCACTAACAGCTCGAGGTAGTGTTTACTTCTCAAATCAGTGGTTTCCATTTGAATAATAATACTGTGTTGACATTCATTCGACAGTGTTTGACGACTATGCTGAACCAACATCGATGGAATTGACAATCGTGGCAGGAACAGATCAACAGTGCACTAGCATTTCCATTTCTGATGACCCAATACTGGAGAATGATGAATTTTTCTCAGTAGTTCTGAATACCACGGACCAAGCAGTAACTCTCCGTCCCAGCGCTGCAAATATCACCATCGAAGATGATGACGGTAAGTCGTTCTACAGTTGGCATTTTAAGACTAGCAGGAATGCATTTCTTATGTGGATGAATGACTGATCTCTTCTCTTACCTTTCAGGGGTGACGGTTGGTCTACAACAGACAACATACTCTATAGCAGAGGGAAATGGCTCTCTGAGTGTTTGTGTTTTGATAAACAGGACTGCTGAGAGGGATGTAGTTGTTTCTTTGATAGCCATTTCACTAACAGCTCGAGGTAGAGTTTACTTCCCAAATCAGTGGTTTCCATTTAAATAATAATACTGTGTTGACATTCATTCGACAGTGTTTGACGACTATGCCGAACCAACACCGATGGAATTGACAATCGTGGCAGGAACAGATCAACAGTGCACTAGTATTTCCATTTCTGATGACCCAATACTGGAGAATGATGAATTTTTCTCAGTAGTTCTGAATACCACGGACCAAGCAGTAACTCTCCGTCCCAGCTCTGCAAATATCACCATCGAAGATGATGACGGTAAGTCGTTCTACAGATGGCATTTTAAGGCTAACAGGAATGCATTTCTTATGTGGATGAATGACTGATCTCTTCTCTTACCTTTCAGGGGTGACGGTAGGTCTCCAACGGACTTCATACTCTATAGCAGAGGGAAATGGCTCTCTGAGTGTCTGTGTTTTGATAAACAGGACTGCTGAGAGGGATGTAGTTG
Organism: Axinella damicornis; assembly: GCA_963931865.1. Classification (NCBI taxonomy): domain Eukaryota; kingdom Metazoa; phylum Porifera; class Demospongiae; order Axinellida; family Axinellidae; genus Axinella; species Axinella damicornis. The sequence goes on along the minus strand of OZ007507.1, from coordinate 18,808,095 downwards.
TTTCCTTGGTAGCCATTTCACTAACAGCTCAAGGTAGAGTTTACTTCACACATCCATGGATCTGCATTTGGATGATAATACTTCATTGACATTCATTCGACAGTGTCCGATGACTATGCTGAACCAACACCGATGGAATTGACAATCGTGGCAGGAACAGATCAACAGTGCACTAGCATTTCCATTTCTGATGACCCAATACTGGAGAATGATGAATTTTTCTCAGTAGTTCTGAATACCACGGACCAAGCAGTAACTCTCCGTCCCAGCACTGCAAATATCACCATCGAAGATGATGACGGTAAGTCGTTCTACAGTTGGCATTTTAAGACTAGCAGGAATGCATTTCTTATGTGGATGAATGACTGATCTCTTCTCTTACCTTTCAGGGGTGACGATAGGTCTCCAACGGACTTCATACTCTATAGCAGAGGGAAATGGCTCTCTGAGTGTCTGTGTTTTGATAAACAGGACTGCTGAGAGGGATGTAGTTGTTTCCTTGGTAGCCATTTCACTAACAGCTCAAGGTAGAGTTTACTTCACACATCCATGGATCTGCATTTGGGTAATAATACTTCATTGACATTCATTCGACAGTGTCCGATGACTATGCTGAACCAACACCGATGGAATTGACAATCGTGGCAGGAACAGATCAACAGTGCACTAGCATTTCCATTTCTGATGACCCAATACTGGAGAATGATGAATTTTTCTCAGTAGTTCTGAATACCACGGACCAAGCAGTAACTCTCCGTCCCAGCACTGCAAATATTACCATCGAAGATGATGACGGTAAGTCGTTCTACAGTTGGCATTTTAAGACTAGCAGGAATGCATTTCTTATGTGGATGAATGACTGATCTCTTCTCTTACCTTTCAGGGGTGACGGTAGGTCTCCAACAGACTTCATACTCTATAGCAGAGGGAAATGGCTCTCTGAGTGTCTGTGTTTTGATAAACAGGACTGCTGAGAGGGATGTAGTTGTTTCCTTGGTAGCCATTTCACTAACAGCTCAAGGTAGAGTTTACTTCACACATCCATGGATCTGCATTTGGGTAATAATACTTCATTGACATTCATTCGACAGTGTCCGATGACTATGCTGAACCAACACCGATGGAATTGACAATCGTGGCAGGAACAGATCAACAGTGTACTAGCATTTCCATTTCTGATGACCCAATACTGGAGAATGATGAATTTTTCTCAGTAGTTCTGAATACCACGGACCAAGCAGTAACTCTCCGTCCCAGCACTGCAAATATCACCATCGAAGATGATGACGGTAAGTCGTTCTACAGTTGGCATTTTAAGACTAGCAGGAATGCATTTCTTATGTGGATGAATGACTGATCTCTTCTCTTACCTTTCAGGGGTGACGGTTGGTCTACAACAGACAACATACTCTATAGCAGAGGGAAATGGCTCTCTGAGTGTTTGTGTTTTGATAAACAGGACTGCTGAGAGGGATGTAGTTGTTTCTTTGATAGCCATTTCACTAACAGCTCGAGGTAGAGTTTACTTCCCAAATCAGTGGTTTCCATTTAAATAATAATACTGTGTTGACATTCATTCGACAGTGTTTGACGACTATGCCGAACCAACACCGATGGAATTGACAATCGTGGCAGGAACAGATCAACATTGCACTAGTATTTCCATTTCTGATGACCCAATACTGGAGAATGATGAATTTTTCTCAGTAGTTCTGAATACCACGGACCAAGCAGTAACTCTCCGTCCCAGCTCTGCAAATATCACCATCGAAGATGATGACGGTAAGTCGTTCTACAGATGGCATTTTAAGGCTAACAGGAATGCATTTCTTATGTGGATGAATGACTGATCTCTTCTCTTACCTTTCAGGGGTGACGGTAGGTCTCCAACGGACTTCATACTCTATAGCAGAGGGAAATGGCTCTCTGAGTGTCTGTGTTTTGATAAACAGGACTGCTGAGAGGGATGTAGTTGTTTCCTTGGTAGCCATTTCACTAACAGCTCAAGGTAGAGTTTACTTCACACATCCATGGATCTGCATTTGGATGATAATACTTCATTGACATTCATTCGACAGTGTCCGATGACTATGCTGAACCAACACCGATGGAATTGACAATCGTGGCAGGAACAGATCAACAGTGCACTAGCATTTCCATTTCTGATGACCCAATACTGGAGAATGATGAATTTTTCTCAGTAGTTCTGAATACCACGGACCAAGCAGTAACTCTCCGTCCCAGCACTGCAAATATCACCATCGAAGATGATGACGGTAAGTCGTTCTACAGTTGGCATTTTAAGACTAGCAGGATTGCATTTCTTATGTGGATGAATGACTGATCTCTTCTCTTACCTTTCAGGGGTGACGGTAGGTCTCCAACGGACTTCATACTCTATAGCAGAGGGAAATGGCTCTCTGAGTGTCTGTGTTTTGATAAACAGGACTGCTGAGAGGGATGTAGTTGTTTCCTTGGTAGCCATTTCACTAACAGCTCAAGGTAGAGTTTACTTCACACATCCATGGATCTGCATTTGGGTAATAATACTTCATTGACATTCATTCGACAGTGTCCGATGACTATGCTGAACCAACACCGATGGAATTGACAATCGTGGCAGGAACAGATCAACAGTGCACTAGCATTTCCATTTCTGATGACCCAATACTGGAGAATGATGAATTGTTTTCAGTAGTTCTGAATACCACGGACCAAGCAGTAACTCTCCGTCCCAGCACTGCAAATATCACCATCGAAGATGATGACGGTAAGTCGTTCTACAGTTGGCATTTTAAGACTAGCAGGAATGCTTTTCTTATGTGGATGAATGACTGATCTCTTCTCTTACCTTTCAGGGGTGACGGTTGGTCTCCAACAGACAACATACTCTATAGCAGAGGGAAATGGCTCTCTGAGTGTCTGTGTTTTGATAAACAGGACTGCTGAGAGGGATGTAGTTGTTTCTTTGGTAGCCATTTCACTAACAGCTCGAGGTAGAGTTTACTTCTCAAATCAGTGGTTTCCATTTGAATAATAATACTTGTTGACATTCATTCGACAGTGTTTGACGACTATGCCGAACCAACACCGATGGAATTGACAATCGTGGCAGGAACAGATCAACAGTGCACTAGTATTTCCATTTCTGATGACCCAATACTGGAGAATGATGAATTTTTCTCAGTAGTTCTGAATACCACGGACCAAGCAGTAACTCTCCGTCCCAGCTCTGCAAATATCACCATCGAAGATGATGACGGTAAGTCGTTCTACAGATGGCATTTTAACGCTAACAGGAATGCATTTCTTATGTGGATGAATTACTGATCTCTTCTCTTACCTTTCAGGGGTGACGGTAGGTCTCCAACGGACTTCATACTCTATAGCAGAGGGAAATGGCTCTCTGAGTGTCTGTGTTTTGATAAACAGGACTGCTGAGAGGGATGTAGTTGTTTCCTTGGTAGCCATTTCACTAACAGCTCAAGGTAGAGTTTACTTCACACATCCATGGATCTGCATTTGGGTAATAATACTTCATTGACATTCATTCGACAGTGTCCGATGACTATGCTGAACCAACACCGATGGAATTGACAATCGTGGCAGGAACAGATCAACAGTGCACTAGCATTTCCATTTCTGATGACCCAATACTGGAGAATGATGAATTGTTCTCAGTAGTTCTGAATACCACGGACCAAGCAGTAACTCTCCGTCCCAGCACTGCAAATATCACCATCGAAGATGATGACGGTAAGTCGTTCTACAGTTGGCATTTTAAGACTAGCAGGAATGCATTTTTTATGTGGATGAATGACTGATCTCTTCTCTTACCTTTCAGGGGTGACGGTAGGTCTCCAACGGACTTCATACTCTATAGCAGAGGGAAATGGCTCTCTGAGTGTCTGTGTTTTGATAAACAGGACTGCTGAGAGGGATGTAGTTGTTTCCTTGGTAGCCATTTCACTAACAGCTCAAGGTAGAGTTTACTTCACACATCCATGGATCTGCATTTTGGTAATAATACTTCATTGACATTCATTCGACAGTGTCCGATGACTATGCTGAACCAACACCGATGGAATTGACAATCGTGGCAGGAACAGATCAACAGTGCACTAGCATTTCCATTTCTGATGACCCAATACTGGAGAATGATGAATTGTTCTCAGTAGTTCTGAATACCACGGACCAAGCAGTAACTCTCCGTCCCAGCTCTGCAAATATCACCATCGAAGATGATGACGGTAAGTCGTTCTACAGATGGCATTTTAAGACTAACAGGAATGCATTTCTTATGTGTATGAATGACTGATCTCTTCTCTTACCTTTCAGGGGTGACGGTAGGTCTCCAACGGACTTCATACTCTATAGCAGAGGGAAATGGCTCTCTGAGTGTCTGTGTTTTGATTAACAGGACTACTGAGAGGGATGTAGTTGTTTCTTTGGTAGCCATTTCACTATCAGCTCGAGGTAGAGTTTACTTCCCAAATCAATGTTTTCCATTTGGATAATAATATTACATTGACATTCATTCGACAGTGTCCGATGACTATGCTGAACCAACACCGATGGAATTGACAATCGTGGCAGGAACAGATCAACAGTGCACTAGCATTTCCATTTCTGATGACCCAATACTGGAGAATGATGAATTGTTCTCAGTAGAACTGAATACCACGGACCAAGCAGTAACTCTCCGTCCCAGCACTGCAAATATCACCATTGAAGATGATGACGGTAAGTCGTTCTACAGTTGGCATTTTAAGACTAGCAGGAATTCTTTTCTTATGTGGATGAATGACTGATCTCTTCTCTTACCTTTCAGGGGTGACGGTTGGTCTACAACAGACAACATACTCTATAGCAGAGGGAAAAGGCTCTCTTAGTGTCTGTGTTTTGATAAACAGGACTGCTGAGAGGGATGTAGTTGTTTCTTTGGTAGCCATTTCACTAACAGCTCGAGGTAGAGTTTACTTCCCAAATCAGTGGTTTCCATTTGAATAATAATGCTGTGTTGACATTCATTTGACAGTGTTTGACGACTATGCTGAACCAACACCGATGGAATTGACAATCGTGGCAGGAACAGATCAACAGTGCACTAGCATTTCCATTTCTGATGACCCAATACTGGAGAATGATGAATTTTTCTCAGTAGAACTGAATACCACGGACCAAGCAGTAACTCTCCTTCCCAGCTCTGCAAATATCACCATCGAAGATGATGAAGGTAAGTCGTTCTACAGATGGCATTTTAAGGCTAACAGGAATGCATTTCTTATGTGGATGAATGACTGATCTCTTCTCTTACCTTTCAGGGGTGACGGTTGGTCTACAACAGACAACATACTCTATAGCAGAGGGAAATGGCTCTCTTAGTGTCTGTGTTTTGATAAACAGGACTGCTGAGAGGGATGTAGTTGTTTCTTTGGTAGCCCTTTCACTAACAGCTCGAGGTAGAGTTTACTTCCCAAATCAATGTTTTCCATTTGGATAATAATACTTCATTGACATTCATTCGACAGTGTCCGATGACTATGCTGAACCAACACCGATGGAATTGACAATCGTGACAGGAACAGATCAACAGTGCACTAGCATTTCCATTTCTGATGACCCAATACTGGAGAATGATGAATTTTTCTCAGTAGTTCTGAATACCACGGACCAAGCAGTAACTCTCCGTCCCAGCACTGCAAATATCACCATCGAAGATGATGACGGTAAGTCGTTCTACAGTTGGCATTTTAAGACTAGCAGGAATGCATTTCTTATGTGGATGAATGACTGATCTCTTCTCTTACCTTTCAGGGGTGACGGTTGGTCTACAACAGACAACATACTCTATAGCAGAGGGAAATGGCTCTCTGAGTGTCTGTGTTTTGATAAACAGGACTGCTGAGAGGGATGTAGTAATTTCCTTGGTAGCCATTTCACTAACAGCTCGAGGTAGAGTTTACTTCCCAAATCAATGTTTTCCATTTGGATAATAATACTTCATTTACATTCATTCGACAGTGTCCGATGACTATGCTGAACCAACACCGATGGAATTGACAATCGTGACAGGAACAGATCAACAGTGCACTAGCATTTCCATTTCTGATGACCCAATACTGGAGAATGATGAATTTTTCTCAGTAGTTCTGAATACCACGGACCAAGCAGTAACTCTCCGTCCCAGCACTGCAAATATCACCATCGAAGATGATGACGGTAAGTCGTTCTACAGTTGGCATTTTAAGACTAGCAGGATTGCATTTCTTATGTGGATGAATGACTGATCTCTTCTCTTACCTTTCAGGGGTGACGGTTGGTCTACAACAGACAACATACTCTATAGCAGAGGGAAATGGCTCTCTGAGTGTCTGTGTTTTGATAAACAGGACTGCTGAGAGGGATGTAGTTGTTTCCTTGGTAGCCATTTCACTAACAGCTCGAGGTAGAGTTTACTTCCCAAATCAATGTTTTCCATTTGGATAATAATACTTCATTGACATTCATTCGACAGTGTCCGATGACTATGCTGAACCAACACCGATGGAATTGACATTCGTGGCAGGAACAGATCAACAGTGCACTAGCATTTCCATTTCTGATGACCCAATACTGGAGAATGATGAATTTTTCTCAGTAGTTCTGAATACCACGGACCAAACAGTAACTCTCCGTCCCAGCACTGCAAATATCACCATCGAAGATGATGACGGTAAGTTGTTCTACAGTTGGCATTTGAAGACTAGCAGGAATGCATTTCTTATGTTGATGAATGACTGATCTCTTCTCTTACCTTTCAGGGGTGACGGTAGGTCTCCAACCAACTTCATACTCTATAGCAGAGGGAAATGGCTCTTTGAGTGTCTGTGTTTTGATAAACAGGACTGCTGAGAGAGATGTAGTTGTTTCCTTGGTAGCCATTTCACTAACAGCTCAAGGTAGAGTTTACTTCACAAATCCATGGATCTGCATTTGGGTTATAATACTGTATTGACATTCATTCGACAGTGTCCGATGACTATGCTGAACCAACACCGATGGAATTGACAATCGTGGCAGGAACAGATCAACAGTGCACTAGCATTTCCATTTCTGATGACCCAATACTGGAGAATGATGAATTTTTCTCAGTAGAACTGAATACCACGGACCAAGCAGTAACTCTCCTTCCCAGCTCTGCAAATATCACCATCGAAGATGATGACGGCAAGTCGTTCTACAGATGGCATTTTAAGACTAACAGGAATGCATTTCTTATGTGGATGAATGACTGATCTCTTCTCTTACCTTTCAGGGGTGACGGTAGGTCTCCAACGGACTTCATACTCTATAGCAGAGGGAAATGGCTCTTTGAGTGTCTGTGTTTTGATAAACAGGACTGCTGAGAGAGATGTAGTTGTTTCCTTGGTAGCCATTTCACTAACAGCTCAAGGTAGAGTTTACTTCACACATCCATGGATCTGCATTTGGGTTATAATACTGTATTGACATTCATTCGACAGTGTCCGATGACTATGCTGAACCAACACCGATGGAATTGACAATCGTGGCAGGAACAGATCAACAGTGCACTAGCATTTCCATTTCTGATGACCCAATACTGGAGAATGATGAATTTTTCTCAGTAGAACTGAATACCACGGACCAAGCAGTAACTCTCCTTCCCAGCTCTGCAAATATCACCATCGAAGATGATGACGGCAAGTCGTTCTACAGATGGCATTTTAAGACTAACAGGAATGCATTTCTTATGTGGATGAATGACTGATCTCTTCTCTTACCTTTCAGGGGTGACGGTAGGTCTCCAACGGACTTCATACTCTATAGCAGAGGGAAATGGCTCTCTGAGTGTCTGTGTTTTGATAAACAGGACTGCTGAGAGGGATGTAGTTGTTTCTTTGGTAGCCATTTCACTAACAGCTCGAGGTAGAGTTTACTTCCCAAATCAGTGGTTTCCATTTGAATAATAATGCTGTGTTGACATTCATTTGACAGTGTTTGACGACTATGCTGAACCAACACCGATGGAATTGACAATCGTGGCAGGAACAGATCAACAGTGCACTAGCATTTCCATTTCTGATGACCCAATACTGGAGAATGATGAATTTTTCTCAGTAGTTCTGAATACCACCGACCAAGCAGTAACTCTCCGTCCCAGCGCTGCAAATATCACCATCAAAGATGATGACGGTAAGTCGTTCTACAGTTGGCATTTTAAGACTAGCAGGAATGCATTTCTTATGTGGATGAATGACTGATCTCTTCTCTTACCTTTCAGGGGTGACGATTGGTCTACAACAGACAACATACTCTATAGCAGAGGGAAATGGCTCTCTGAGTGTCTGTGTTGTGATAAACAGGACTGCTGAGAGGGATGTAGTTGTTTCTTTGGTAGCCATTTCACTAACAGCTCGAGGTAGAGTTTACTTCCCAAATCAATGTTTTCCATTTGGATAATAATACTTCATTGACATTCATTCGACAGTGTCCGATGACTATGCTGAACCAACACCGATGGAATTGACAATCGTGACAGGAACAGATCAACAGTGCACTAGCATTTCCATTTCTGATGACCCAATACTGGAGAATGATGAATTTTTCTCAGTAGTTCTGAATACCACGGACCAAGCAGTAACTCTCCGTCCCAGCACTGCAAATATCACCATCGAAGATGATGACGGTAAGTCGTTCTACAGTTGGCATTTTAAGACTAGCAGGATTGCATTTCTTATGTGGATGAATGACTGATCTCTTCTCTTACCTTTCAGGGGTGACGGTTGGTCTACAACAGACAACATACTCTATAGCAGAGGGAAATGGCTCTCTGAGTGTCTGTGTTTTGATAAACAGGACTGCTGAGAGGGATGTAGTTGTTTCTTTGGTAGCCATTTCACTAACAGCTCGAGGTAGAGTTTACTTCCCAAATCAATGTTTTCCATTTGGATAATAATACTTCATTGACATTCATTCGACAGTGTCCGATGACTATGCTGAACCAACACCGATGGAATTGACACTCGTGGCAGGAACAGATCAACAGTGCACTAGCATTTCCATTTCTGATGACCCAATACTGGAGAATGATGAATTTTTCTCAGTAGTTCTGAATACCACGGACCAAACAGTAACTCTCCGTCCCAGCACTGCAAATATCACCATCGAAGATGATGACGGTAAGTTGTTCTACAGTTGGCATTTGAAGACTAGCAGGAATGCATTTCTTATGTTGATGAAGGACTGATCTCTTCTCTTACCTTTCAGGGGTGACGGTAGGTCTCCAACGGACTTCATACTCTATAGCAGAGGGAAATGGCTCTTTGAGTGTCTGTGTTTTGATAAACAGGACTGCTGAGAGAGATGTAGTTGTTTCCTTGGTAGCCATTTCACTAACAGCTCAAGGTAGAGTTTACTTCACAAATCCATGGATCTGCATTTGGGTTATAATACTGTATTGACATTCATTCGACAGTGTCCGATGACTATGCTGAACCAACACCGATGGAATTGACAATCGTGGCAGGAACAGATCAACAGTGCACTAGCATTTCCATTTCTGATGACCCAATACTGGAGAATGATGAATTTTTCTCAGTAGAACTGAATACCACGGACCAAGCAGTAACTCTCCTTCCCAGCTCTGCAAATATCACCATCGAAGATGATGACGGCAAGTCGTTCTACAGATGGCATTTTAAGACTAACAGGAATGCATTTCTTATGTGGATGAATGACTGATCTCTTCTCTTACCTTTCAGGGGTGACGGTAGGTCTCCAACGGACTTCATACTCTATAGCAGAGGGAAATGGCTCTCTGAGTGTCTGTGTTTTGATAAACAGGACTGCTGAGAGGGATGTAGTTGTTTCCTTGGTAGCCATTTCACTAACAGCTCAAGGTAGAGTTTACTTCACAAATCCATGGATCTGCATTTGGGTAATAATACTTTATTGACATTCATTTGACAGTGTCCGACGACTATGCTCAGCCAACACCGATGGAATTGATAATCGTGGCAGGAGCAGATCAGCAGTGCACTAGCATTTCCTTTTCTGATGATCCAATACTGGAGAATGATGAATTATTCTCTGTAGAACTGAATACCACGGACCAAGCAGTAACTCTCCATCCCAGCTCTGCAAATATCACCATTGGGGATGATGACGGTAAGTCATTTTCATCATGCACCTTAACATTGTATCCGGCAATGTCCTTAGAAGATAGGTTTGGCGTGAGCAGATAGGGTGGACACCGGGACGTGGGTGGGTGCACCCAAATGGTGCATTCAGCATGGCTGTGTCTGGGCTTGGCAATGTCTGTAATAGCTGAGTTACTAGATTTTCATTTGTTGCAGTGGTGCAGGTTGGATTTGCACAGTCTTCCTACACACTGAGTGAAGCTGATGGATCAGTTTCTGTGTGTGTCAACATATCTGGAGCTGTCTTGGACAGGAATGTCACTGTTTTACTATCAACTGAAGACGACACAGCTGTCTGTGAGTCAGTGTAGCTCAGTCCAATGAACTATAACTTGGCTCAGAGAGATAGCTACGGGTTAGCTCATTTGCATGCATGGGAGATATTTAAGCATTCACCAATGACATATCAGGCTGTCCAGTATGAATATACTGTGTTGTACCCTACTCCCCAGCACAAGATGACTACAACACCTCAACCATCGCCACAGTGTTTTATCCTGGTTCCAACTCCACGATGTGTATCAGCATAATAGTGATCCAGGATGGAGTAGTTGAGGATAATACAGAGACATTCCGAGTTGGCTTGACCAGCAGTGATTCCGCAGTGGTGTTAGCACGATCATCAGTTCCTGTCATCATCTTTGAAAGTGATTGTAAGAGGAGTAGAGAGTAATCTACTTCTAGTGTCTGCATAACACCGCATGGGGGAGCAGTTTGTGCAACACTATACAGCAGTGGTAAAGTGTACCACTCTAACAGGCCAGATTGGACTAAACACCATGGCTGTTCCTAACTTTTCCATCTGTCAAATTTGAGCACTTAGTCGCATATTACCTACATCATGCCTTGTAGCTATCCCAACGCAATGTTCTGTGACTATAGCCCAAAGTGTGATAATGTTGTTTGCATTTCAAGGACATGTGCCTGTTATGTAATAACCTTGCAGTAACTCTTTGTTGAGTAACTGCATGGCTGAAACAACTGAAAGGTATGTTAGGCTCTTGATCCTTCTTTCATCCTGCAGTTGTTCAGATTGGCTTTCAGCAGGATGTGTACAACACTACAGAAGCCGATGGAGCTGCTGAACTTTGTGTGACCATGTCTGGATCACCTGTTGCCCGCAATGTATCAGTCACACTCTTCACCTCAGACTTGGATGCAGTTGGTGAGTTGTAGCAGCATCTTTACTGGTAGATGGATACTTTCTGTTTTGTACTTCTGATATGAAGATGGCTTATACATGACTACTGCAAGGTGACATGCTAGCTGATTCAGTAGAGCAGGAAGTATTAAGATTAAATTCTGTAAAACTAGTTTGTATCAACCAGATACCTACATACTTGGGGTTTATAGAGATAACATTCAACGGCTGCACAACTCAATAGTTGCTGCTCTTCTCTCAGTTCTAAATCCATGCTATTTCTGGTATTGTAAATCAGAGTTGTACTTGTATTGATAACTTCACAATGTTTAGGAAAGCTCTTTTGGAAGTACGTTCATACCAGACTAATACCCTACTCTCCCCCCAGCACCGGATGACTACAACAGCACTACCACCACCGTAGTGTTCTACCCTGATTCAAACTCCATTATGTGTGTTATGATACCAGTGACCCAGGATGGAGTGGTCGAGAATGATATTGAAACACTGCTTGTTAATCTGACCAGCAGTGATCCTGCAGTGGTGCTAACACCTGCATCAGTGCCTGTCATCATCTTTGAAAGTGACTGTAAGAGTCAAACAAATTATTACATAGATAACATTCTATTTCTGTCAAATGTTCCAGTTGCATCAGAAGCATAAGTAGACTTTAAATATGCCTGGAGTGCAGAGCTGATGCCTCTAATTTGTGACATTAATGTGATTGTTTTACCACCACTAATTAATGCTAATGGTACCGCAGTTTCATGAAGGAGTGCCCATTGGCAGTGCATCTTACATATTCACCCAAGAGGTGGATACTCTTTAAGTGTTTCCCATAATTTATCCATGAAAGAGTGACCAATTTTGCGTGCATCATTGGTTAGCATCTACAACTCACCTCAACAGCTGTGCATGATTTGCTGCTACACAAATAGTCTATAGAGCCTTCAGTATACCGGTTTCTAAACTACAAGCGTGCTGTGTTTTCAGCTGTTTCCAACCAACACGTATGCTTGAGTGCTTTGATCCCGCAATGTCATCTTGCACAATCAGACTGGTGGGTAGTCATTACAATAAATGTCACCCTATATAGGAAATGAACCAAAGTGGGAGGTAAGTGCTGTTTTCGAATGTGGGTGGCCACTCTTTTGCAAGACTGAAGTAGTACTAAGATGATATCTTCATCACACACACTGTACTGAATATATACCTTGGTTCATTGTAATCTACTCTGCCAAGAGTTCATAACTCTTGACTCTGTTATTTGCTTGCAGGTGTTGATCTAGCACTCCAAAATACAACCGCGGCGTACTCTGTTCAAGAGGCTGGTGAGAGCACTCTGGTGTTTTGCGTGGAGCTGAAAGCTGGGGAGCTGCGGAGAGACGTAATAGTGGTGCTAAGAACTGTGAATGGAACAGCTGTCTGTAAGCACCACAGGACTTGCTGCACACCATATAGGGACGTACCACACTTAAGATATTAACGGACATTATCTGAAATACTGTCTTACCCCATAACAGCACCTACAGACTTCACTGAAGTAAATGATCGATTAACATTCACCTCTGGGGCTACTACGGGCACTACTGTTTGTGGTTCGACACTCAGCGTGAGGAATGACCTCATACCTGAAATCAATGAGACATTTACGGTTGAGCTTACTGCAATGCCATCGGATGCCAGTGTCGTCAAAATCAGTGCAAGGACTGCAACCGTCACAATTATTGAGGACGTTGAAGATGGTATGTTCTGTTGTAATGTAACACTCACATGTCTCCTAATCTGGGCCGGTGGTTTCATAGCTGATCATGCCAATTATCACCAATTAATGTTCCAGGGGTTGGAATTGGTTTTGCGAATCTGACGTACACAGTAAGTGAGGGCTCTGAGGTGGAAGTCTGTGCAAGAGTCGATGCAGGAATGCTCGTCAGTGATGTAATAGTTACTATACACACTGAACCTGGTACAGCTACTACTGCAGGTGTGTTTGCTATGCTAATGTAGTGAATACACATGTATGCCAGTGGGTGCACACAGAGCACAACTGGAGCTACATATGAATTGTCGTAGTGCAGTGCACGAGTAGCAGCTGTGCTAGTGTTTCATATTCCTGATTACAGTCCTGTGGAGTATATTCAGTTAATACAGTGTGTGTGTGTGTGTGTGTGTGTGTGTGTGTGTGTGTGTGTGTGTGTGTGTGTGTGTGTGTGTGTGTGTGTGTGTGTGTGTGTGTGTGTATGTGTGTGTGTGTGGTGGGGGGGGGGGGGGGGGGGGGGTGTGACAGATATGAAATTATCAGTGGATGTCCACACTTGATCCTAGTCAGAACCTGTTCAGACAGAATTTGGGAATTGAGAACTGGTCTACATTTGAGCTGTCAGCTTGAATGTTTGTTCTGTCCTTCTGTGCTAGACTTCCGTGCCCTGTCAGCTGTGCTGCTGACTTTCACAACTGGAAGCCTCGCTCAGTGCAGAAGAATTGAAATAATGGATGATGGAGGTGTAGAAGACAACGAAAGTTTCACAGTTGTCCTGATGACTGATTCACCCATTGCTCGAATTAATCCTGGTGCCAGCTCTACTGCAGTGACCATCCTTGATGATGATAGTATGTTCCTAGTTCACATTATCTTAGCGGTGTTTATTTTGCCTTCAGCTTTGCGCAAACAAACATACATACGCTGCATGGGTATCTTTTCAGTGAGCTTTTGCTAAGTCATATACAAACATTTACAAATGATTGTCCACTCCCTCACGTACTCTTCAGTTGTGACGATTGGTTTGGGACGGGCTATCTACCAAGTTACTGAGGGTGAACCTTTGGTTCAGGTCTGTGCCAGCATCAGTGGAGACCTACAGCGTTCACTTCCACTCCTAGTCACATTGAGTACTGCGGAGGGGACTGCTCAAGGTGAGATGGTCTGTACTTGGGGAAAAGCTCAGCGTTATATTATGCTGGGCCATATCAGGTGTAATGTAACAATTTACATCCTAGCACATGCTGTAGTTGATGCCGACCTCTTCTTGAGGTCATACACTAGAAAGGAAATGCTTAGCTAATTCTGTCATTAGTGACTTTACACTGCTTAGGCTCACACATTCCTCTTGTATAGTATGTTGTGTAATGATGGTGATATTGAATAACCCTGGAGAAACACAATGCCCAACTTGACTAAAATCCCAATCAATTTCCTACTGCTATAATTAACTAAAGTAATCTCATCCTTTGTTTCCATCACTACCGATGCAGCTCGTATGGACTATGATGCAATGATAACAACTCTCTCATTCGCCGTCTCACCTGAGATGATCTGCACAAACATCACCATTCACAATGACCTTGTGGTTGAAGAACAGCTAGAGGAATTTGTTGTGATGCTCTCAAGCAGTGACCTGGCTGTCCGGTTCAGCCAGGAATCAGCCAGTGTTCTCATCACTGATGATGACAGTAGGTGCCATATAGGGTGGTGAACACAGTTATTACTAGCATGCATATTAGTGAACACAAGTCAACAGGTTGACCACCTACAACCCTACCTATCTCCCTACAACATGTTTATAGGCCAGAGCCAAATTATGCTCATGAAATATATGATATCACACTTCAAGTCAACCTGAATGCTTAATGCATAATTACTCAACTACATGTGACACAAAGCATGTATCATCAACTGCATGTTGGTGTACATCTCAGTTGGCTACCACGAGGGATTACTACTGTCTATGTAGCTATTCACATGATTTATTTTCTCAATGCAGACATTACGTTTGGCTTCATGGCAGCATCATATACTGTGACTGAGGGTACTGATGGTCAGTCTACAGTGTGTGTGGAGCTGGGGGATGGAGTGGTAGAAAGGAACGTAACCGTAATGATCTCAACTGCTAGTGGGACAGCTACCTCTGGTGGGCAAGGTATGTAAGCCATACTGACATTGCGTGATCATGATCATACCAACCTAATTATTGATGTGAATGGGTATACTAAGTTTGTCGCAGAATATTGGCCTTGTGTGTACTATTGAGCACATGTATAATGAACAATGAACTGAAAAAAACAAAAAAATTGCAGCTTTACATGACTATTGCTTAAGAGGTTGTACTGAACAGGATCGGGACTTGCTTGGTGTACATTGCCTACAATTGCAACCTCAACTGTTCATGCATGACTAGGATGTTAATGTTGTTGGGTTTTTTCTCTACTCTAGCGCCTCCTGACTTCATTGCTGAAACACAGCAGCTAACCATCATATCAGGCAGTACAACAGCAAATGTTACAACCTGCTACAATATATCAATTGAGGATGATGATATCGTTGAGTCTGAGGAAGATTTCATAGTTCTGTTGTCAAACCCGGCTGATGATCCTGCAGTCGTCATCACTACTGTCACCACTGTGGTGACCATTGTGGAAGACGTGAATGATGGTTAGGGTCTGTGTTCATAATAGGAGCACCTTCTCTCTTAGGCTCACTATGAGTGGCATGCAGTGATACGTCTTACTCTAACATGTATGGGGAGTATATATAACCTACCATTCCTGAATCAGTGATTCTCAAGGTCAGGTATCCAGCATAAAATACATTTTGCAGCTTCTTTTATTGGGAGGTGGTTAAATTCAAATGATCATAGCTAACACAGTGTGTGCAGTCGTAGTGGATGTTTCTTAAACTTGTAAAAGGGACTGGTGGATGTGAAGTATGTTGACCTCTATTATTTATGCAAATTTTATATTCTGTACATGCAGAAATTGTTGTAGGCCACACGAATACAACATACAGAGTAACCGAAGGCACTGACAGTACAGTAGTGATCTGCGCAACACTCGAAATGGGAACACTTGAAAGGAGTGTGTTGTTGACCTTCAGCACACAGGATGGAACAGCAACTGCTACAGGTATCTACTATTGCTTGGTTCACTGGAGATATATATGTGCTGTCAACACTATAATCAGTCTAAGAGGGACATTGTGTTGCCAACATCTATAGTAATACCTTATCCTAAATTTGCATACTTACAGAACCTGCTGATTTTGAAGTGGTGGGCAGTCATCAGCTGACACTAACATCTGGAGCATCAGATACTTTGGCCAGTGAAGTCTGCAGTGAAAATGTTGTGATCAGGAATGATGCTAATCTGGAATTTGATGAGATGTTCATGGTTGTGCTGAATTCAACGGATCCTGCTGTCAGTATCAATACAGGTTCTGCTGTAGTGACAATCCTTGAAGATGCTAATGATGGTATGTTCATTCTCCTTTGTTTTACCTCATATACCATGCATTAATCACAATGCTTTGGAATAGTATTATGTCGTGGTCAACCTTGAAGATTTAAACTTCGAGTCAATGTAGCTACCATTAGAACAGTACTGCACCATGCTTTTTTCCCAGCATTTATATAGTCTCATTCCCAGACCCCGAACGCCCTCCACATGTGCGCGTTTGGGGTCTGCATGGGAACGAGACTAGCATTTATATATGTATGTACCCTATTCAGGCTCAGCATTTTACACACAGGTATTGAGGTTGGCATTCAACAAGCAGCTTACACGGTAACAGAAGGAGTGAATGAAACAGTAACTGTTTGCGTAGAGTTTTTGGACGGAGATACACTGCAAAAGAATGTTACAGTTGTCCTAACAGCTCAAGATGGATCAGCAACTGGGCAAGGTAGAGTTCACAGCATCATATTGTAGTATACTACTTCCATGATAAATCGAACTTTGTTTTCTAATCCGTTCCTACATTGTCGGCTTTATGTGATCATGAGAGAACTCATCTCCTATACTCAGCCCCTGCAGATTTCAACTCAACAACAGCTTCTCTAGGCTTTAATCCAGGTGATATGGCAGGTACCAGGTTTTGTGTAGACATCTGCCTGGTGAATGACATCATTGTCGAGGCAGAGGAAATGTTTGCGGTCAACTTGGATGCGGATGACAGTGCAGTCAGAGTGGTTGCAGGGAGTGCTGCTGTCACCATAGTTGAAGATACCACAGATGGTAAGGTGGATTTGTGCTGGGTCTTAAAATTGGATTTCATAACTATCCTTGTGATTTGAATTTGGGAGGGCTACACCAGGCCAGATATACATCTTAACAGTAAGGTTACTAAGTTGGTAGCTACAGGCTCAGAGAAAACTGTTGTTACGACTAGCCCCTCTAACCATTTCTGAGTCGTTTCATTGTGTCCTAACAATTCTGTATGTCTCATGTAGTATCTTTTCCTCTCAGCTGTTGAAATAGGTCTGGTGGCGTCAGCCTACACTGTCAATGAAGCCGATGATGGTGGTCTTCCATTGTGCGCTGAGTTGAATGATGGCATCCTAGAAAGGAGTGTGACAGTGATATTAAACTCCATCAATGGCTCTGCGACCACTTTGGGTAAACATGGACCTAAGCAACAGTGAAATACGTGTAGTAGCACGACTTCTCAACTGTTGAACGATCATAGTACCAATGGCATTATTATGATCTTTATATCAGTGCATGGTTGTTGGAAATTGAATGGAATTAGCATTGCAGTGAGCGTGTTACTGCCCATGTCCCAAGGGTGCCAGCCCAAGAGTGAGGGAGTTTGTAACCAGAAGGCACAAACATGGCATGCTCTATTTCGTATGCATTAATTGTGCAAGCATTCCATGTCCTTAGGGCATAAAATACAAGTACAGTTAACACTAACACCATGCATGCATGAAACATGTTGCATCGATTTTTAAAGATTGTAACAATGGGATAATAATATTATTTTAGATATGTGCATTGTTCCTTCATAATGGTAGTTTCATGTGGCGTTTCTTCTTTGTCTCTGCAGACTATGTTCTTAGCAGTCAGCAGTTGGTATTCCCCTCTGGGAGCTCCAGTAGCAGTGGAAGCAGAGTGTGTAGCACAGTTCAACCAGAGAACGACGATATACTGGAACCTGCAGTGGAAACATTTCAAATTTTAATGAACTCCTCGGACCCTGCTGTTGTCATCATGCCTGCTGTTGAATCTGCCAATGTGTCCATTACCGAAGACATCGGAGATGGTAAGCTTGAGTGTATTGTACACAGATGGCCCTTGTTCCCAGGCAGTCTCCCACGATCAATCTATAGATAAAGGCTAAGTATTGACGCAATCTATTATGCGTAATTATCACAACCGTCTTTACATTAGTGTTGTGTTGAAATAAAGTTTATGTCAGCATTGATAGTGAAAAGCTGCTGTTCTTTATTCACTGCAGTTGCTGTAGTGGGCTTTGATAGTCCACAGTACACATTCACTGAGGGACAGTTTGGAGATCCAGCCATTTGTGCGCAGATTGATGGTGGGATTCTCTCGTTGGAGAGGGATGTGACTGTGATCCTAAATACGGTGGACGGTTCTGCCACAAGCACTGGTTGGTAGTTTAGTGATCAAACTAATCCGAATAATAATGGTTGGGAGTATGATAATAATCCCATACTGTTCTTCCCATTGTCTAGGTGTTAGAGATGACTTCATGTCAATAAGAGAGGAGCTTACAGTGTTAACATTCACCTCGGGGACCAGCAGGGGTCCTACTAGCAGGCGCTGCAGAGCAATTCCAGTTATTGATGACGATGTTGTTGAATCCAGTGAGACATTTAATGCTGTGCTGAATCGTACAGCAGAGGACTTTGCTGTCGTCAACCTAAGCAATGGGCTTCAGTCTGCTACAGTAACTATTTTGGAGGATAATAATGACCGTGAGTATAAATTATGGACTGAATGCTCCTGTCTTCCGTACGTTATACTTCCCTTCGGGAATAAACAATCTTGTTTTAGGTATGACAGTCAGTCTGACTAGTCAGACATACACTGTGATCGAGAGTGGATTCAGTGTGACTGTGTCTGCAGTCCTATCAAGTGATAGTGAAGGAGCACTAGAACGAGATCTTGTTGTAACCATGGAAACAACAGATGGCACTGCCACACTAAGTACGTTGTATGTCTAGCTCACTATGTGCGTATGTCCGCAGGTATAAAATTATATCTGTTCTTCTTACTGTCACAGGGGAAGATTATTTTCGCTCGGATACCATTGAGTTGACATTTATGAGTGGCAGTCCTGCTGGAACCATGCGCAATGCTATGATTATAATAAGTGATGATACAAGGCCTGAAGGTGCTGAAACCTTTGTGGTCAACCTGGTTTCCCGTACCAGTCAGGTCACCCTTGGCAACCCTTCCTCTGCTACTGTGGTCATAGTAGGTGATGACGGTGAGTGTTCTGTACACGGTTGATTTCTCAATTGTTCATGGAATTTACATCATGCTATATGAATAGCTTCATGATATAATTTATTTTCATCTTGCAGCTGCGTTCATAGGCATGGTACAATCAGAGTATTCTGTTGGTGAAACTGACCGGAATGCTGAAGTCTGTCTTCGTCTGAATGAGTTACAAAATGAGCAACTAGAGATCAATGTCATCGTGGAACTGACAGCTGCTAGTGTCACTGCCAGCACTCTCACAGTTCCCCTGCCTGCTGATGATGGTTTCTGCAATCCTGAAGATGCTGTTGCAGACTACGAAACTGTTCAAACATTGCAGGTTGAGTTCTCTTCTACAAGCAGGGTCGGAGCCATTAGTTGTACACGTCAACAGATAACTGTTAATGATGACACGATTGTCGAAGATCCTGAAACATTCATGGTCTCCATAATTGATAGTTTACCTCCAGGTATTGATGTAGATCCAGCTGCTAACTCTACCACAGTGTCCATCATCTCAGATGCTCGAGATCGTAAGTCTAATGTATCCTGGAGCATTAATTATTGAACCTAAGCCCATCAGAGTCTGATTGCTGTATTAAAGTACATGATAGTGGTAGTTGCATCATTGGCCATACGAACCTGCCATCATCATTGGCCTTTATCAATGTTCGAATTTCTGCAGAATGTAACGGAACAGAAGTCAATATTACTACACATCCCACCAACACGTCACTCGACCAGCTGTTTGAAAGTGTGAACTTGACCTGCCTTGCAACTGGCAGACCATCACCAGAGTACAGATGGCTCAGGAACAACGTCTCCATTGATGGAGCAACACTTCCGCACTACTCAATTCCAAGAGCTGATCCAAATGACAGAGGATTTTACACTTGTAGAGTCAACAACTCCAGGGGAACGTCAATATCTGATGGTGCTTTGGTATCAATCAGAGGTAACTAATACCGTGTATCTTTGGGACGGGGGAGCCAGATCGAGTTTGATTGCATTCATGTGTGTCTGTTACTACTGTTCATTCGTATGATGATAATAAGGGTTGTTAATGGGTGCTTATGGGGCTTCCCTGGTACCCCAACACTATTGGTAGAAAATGGATGTTAGATTAGTACTGCAAACAACAAACATTGGAGTGAGACGGCTATGAATATGCAAACCTCTTTGAATGCTTAGCAGCTCTTACTGCAGCTGCGATGTATTAGAGATGCTCCTTCTGAATCAAACATAGTTCTGAGGCCCCACCCACCCTTGTTTAGGCTGCCTTGTACACAGTCTGCAAGGTGGGGGCTAAATATGATGCTGAACTACTTAGTATCAATATCTCCTGTGTGAAAGCTATCCAGTATAGTTATTTTAGTACCCCCGTCCTATTTGAATTTATTCTAGGTTGTCTAATAGCATAAACATCTGGCAATTTCTGACCTCTGTGTGAGATTCTGTATGGTCATAGTACTTCCAGCTAGCACCTTATTGTGTGCTCGTAGGAAAAGTAAGTTTCAAGTAGCGTCACTTATGCAGTGAACTTTAGTTACTGTCCCAACACATCAGGATTGCTCCAGTACAGTGCCACCTTGGCAGCAGTTGATAGTGACAGTTCCGCAGATAACCTAGTGGAACGTCCAACCAATTGTGAACTGCAAGATGCTGTTGAACAGGTTAGGACTATCATAGCATGATCTTGCATATCTAACTGAAGTGTCATTACAGTTATGTATACGTATAATGATGATAAGTATCTCTATCATATCTAATAAAGACACCACCTGCATTACATAATCCATGTCCAATGATGTAATTGCTACCAGCATGCAGTAACCGAGATGTTTATTCCACTGAGCATAATTGGCATGATTCGCTGCATTAACTATTTACATTTACAGCTTATGCAGACATTGCCTGGTGTCTTTGTGATCAACACAAATGCTTCAGTGCAGGACTTATCTGAACCTGGTGCAAATGAAAGGTATGTTACAGCAAAGTCTTGCAACGGGAAAGCAGATTGTCCAAAACCACAAAATGATTATCCCCTATTTTATGCAAGAACCAGTGAAAAGTACCTATTCCTGAGTAAGCATGCATGTAGCAGTAGATACAGATGAACACAATTCTCTCAAACGTTCAGCGTGGTGTGCACGACATTGGACGTAAGGGTCACAGTCACCTCCCAAAATGGATCAGCAGGAGTAGCAATGGGACTTCGTACATTGATGCGGGATGCTCTGCCACCAGGTATCACAGTGGCGGTGGAAAGATTTGGTGAGCACCGTCTAAATACCGTGCTTGTCTGTTGTGAAATGTAAGTACTTATACCAAGTGAATCCTGCATGAACCTGCATGAGGTCATTGCTTGCATACTGCCAAACTAGATCACTCCTGACATATATAGAGGTGCATGGGTTCTTTCTGCTTGCCTTAACCAGGTACAATAGATGGACAGTGGATTGTATAGCAGTTATAGATACGAAGTGCTAGGGATCAGAAACCTGAGGGTCCTGGACAGAATGTCCCGAGCACTGCAAGGGTGCTACTAATGGCCTGATTTGCATGGGTCCTATTGGATGAAGCATAGCAACAGTAACCAATTAGGGATGCTCTACTTCAATTATCGAATTGTGCTTGATCTGAATCTCGGTGACTTATAGTGTCTGATTCCTGTAATTCCTGCCTAAAAGTCAGCAAACTGCAGGAAAACAGTTGGCTTGGTAGTGTTGCCGCCTCTCAGTCATGATTGGATTCCATGAATGGACACTGCGAACTGTGTTGGCAGCTTCAATTTCACGTACTGTCAATCTGTTTGACCTTTGGAGTTCATGAACCAAATTCAGCTACAGTGAGTACTGAGTAGCACTTTGCATCGTTCTGTAGTAACGTTCTGGTAATGCAAAAAGTCCCCAGACTATGCGATCACATGATCAGTGTCCCCATTGCGAGATTGTTTGTACATAGAGTATCTATTAGTCTCAACTACCCTATATTAAACATACATTTTACTGTTTATTGGATACACAGATGGCTGTTCTGAGGATGTCACCAGTTTGGGTGGAGGCCGAGATGTACAGTGGCCTGAATCCGACATTGGCAGGGTGAATATGCCATGTCCATGTGGGTCGGTATCCAGAATTATCAATCAGAACGCTACGAGATTCTGCTTTGGCAATTTTGATGAAAAGGCTGAATGGGGAGTTGCAGATGTCTCTAGTTGTAACTTCAGTGAGACAGCACTTGAGCTGTGTCGAATCTCTCTTGTAAGTCATCTTGTATTATACAGAGTATTGTGTACCATGATTTAACTCTTCATGCACTGAATTATGTAATCACAGAGTAGTGTGTACCATGGTTTAACTCTTCATAAACTGAATTTAGATGAGCTCTGTTGTTGCTGCTGAGAGTCTTGAGGAGGTCACTGCTAATGCAATTGAACTCCAGCCTGTGGAGATCACCATAGCAGCTGCCATTGTTGAGCAACTCACTGGGGATGCTGCAACAAACACGAATGTATGATTATGCAAAAACTCTTATGTTTCAGTATACTAGCTAGTACCAATAGCATAGAGCATTAACGATGATGCACCTTTCTGCAGTTACACTGTGTGCATCTTCTCAGCAGCTCTCATCTCATATGAATATTCCTTTAGGTAACGGACAACTATTTGGATGTCGTTGATCAGTTGTTGGATGCCAATCCTTCAAGGATTCTTAGTAGCCAGGAGATCAGTCGATCGTCATCAAGGTGAGCAGCATCGATGAAATTATGATTTTGCTTCAGGCGGTGGATTCTGGAAAATAATATCCCAGAATGGTTATTGTGTTTCGGGTAGTGCTTAGCCCATCTTTGTTACTTTCTCAGGTTGATCTCAAGTTTGCAGGATTTTGCTTCTGCAATTCCCATAAATGGCAATGACACGTTTGTCAGAGACAACTTTGCTATTCAAGTTCATGAGATTGAAGCAGTAGATGAATCTACAATGATTGTACTACCACAAGTCTTCGTTGCCAATCTTGGTGATATCGATCAGCTGGAGGTGACAGGTCAAAATATTACAGATGATGACTTTCAGACGTTTGATGATGAAGCAGATATTGAGGGCCAGCCAACAGCATTTGCCAACCTTCCGACAACTATTTTTCAGAGAGCAATCTCACAATTATCTGGCAATGATACCGCACTTAGGGTATGCTACACTGTGTTCTTTGATGATGCCCTCTTCCAGCTGAGAAACACGTCTGACCTGGCTGAAACTTACAGAGGATTTGGGACAGGTAGTATAATCATCTCAGCTCAAGTTGGCACTGGTCCTCCTCCAGAGAATATAACTGACCCTGGTGCAGTGTTTTTCTTCCAGAAGAGTGAGGTGTGTTTACCTACCAGCTACTCTCAGATCAATCAGAGCATAATGGCAATAAAGTAGTAACTGCGAATGCATTGAGCTTTTGTTCTCAAGGAGTAACCTAGCTGCAACACCTCGTCTACACTTCACACACACGTGCAGGTTGCCCAGAATGGAAGTGACACAACATGTGTCTTCTGGGATTTTGCTGAAGACGGTTTGTTACTTACATTTCCATTTCTCTTGAGCATTGATGATGTTTGAGTTATTAGTCATACATTTGCAGGTGGGTTTGGAGGATGGTCTACAAGAGGGTGTGTTCTTGTGGCAGAGAGTGAGACAAATTCAACATGTGAATGCGACCACCTAACAAACTTTGGCATCCTCCTGGTAATTATAATGATGAAATCTGTGTATAGCTGTTACAGTAAATACAAACTTAAATCAACTACCGTAGGATACTAATTTACAGAGGAATATATGCTAGTGTGCACATACACATGCTTGCAGAGTAAATACCAGCACAACTACAACCCACTGTGACTAGAACAGTTTGCACGTTAATAATTTGCTGCCCTCTGCTCATTGCAAACAGAAGAGCAAACTAAACACCAGGCATAACAATTTTGGAGTAATACAATTTATGTGCATATACCGTATTTCCGCGATCAAACGCCGCACTCGATTAGTGGCCGCCCTCGAATAATAGCCGCACCTCTGGAAGGGATGAACGAAATAAACGCCGCCCTTTGTTTAGTAGCCGCGGCTAGTATTCGAACGGTCGGCGATCGATCGAAGCGTTTTGTCTAGCCCTCGAGGACCGTGACTGTTTCGTGAAGAGAGAAGAACTGATTGTTGGTCATAATCCCCGAGAGCTGTCTATAAGCGTTTGGCGTTTCCTGAGGTCGAGGCACGGGGAGCGAGCGACGTGTGCACCTAGTCTTGCGTGGCCCTGACTAGTGTGCACCGGCGAAATCTTTCGTGACAGTAATGGCTTTAGCGTTTCCTACCGTTTTGTCGGGATGATTGTGACAGTACCGCACGGCCCAGGGCTGAAACAAAACTTCTTCTTTGTGCATACACGGTGCTCCAATCCGTTTCCTCGCTTCCTTGTTTATGCTGGGTTTAATAAACGCCACCTTCGATTAGTGGCCGCCCTCGAATATATAGTAGCCGCAGTATATCGCGTGATGAAATAAATAGTAGCCGCGGCGTTTGATCGCGGAAATACGGTATACGTAGTCAAAGTACTAGCATACAGCATATCATATCTAGCCACAGCCTGTGACAGTTACTTCTGCCTAGTTCTTTAAGATACTCATTCCTGTAATGATGCCAGTGAACATTTTCTCTATTAGGACCTAACTCCACGCAGAACTACTGGCACAACCACACCTACGGATGGAGGAGTTCAACAATCACTTGAAGTCATCACGTATATTGGAATTGTAATCTCCACGGTAGTCCTCATTGTTACCCTCTTAACTTACCTCATATCAAGGTATGTACTACATACGAACCCTAACTTTATAACCTTAAGCCTAAATCCTAAAGCCCTATTGTGTGATTGCTCGTATGATCAAACAATACTGATTGTTTTGGCATTGTACCCTTTTAGTCTCATTTGTCCATTCCTGGCCTCATTTCCACGCCATCTGCTTTGTTACTGGGTGAAAATACTGATCATTTCCGATAGTGAAGCACTGTGGTGCAGTGCTTTTCCATTGGGGAATTCGATAGTAGAGACATGTACGGCTAGGTGATTGCAGTGGATGATGAGGACAATCAAATGTGAATATGGCTCCATATTTCACTGTGGCTCGCAATATATTTTCATTGGAATAAGTATAGACCAGTGGGATAACATTCTAGCACACATTCTGAAACTGCGTGCCAGGAAAGAACGACACTCCAGACTCTTCGCTAGCCACAGACTAACACTCCAGACTCTTTGCTAGCCACAGACTAACACTCCAGACTCTTTGCTATCCACAGACTAACACTCCAGACTCTTCGCTAGCCACAGACTAACATTCCAGACCACATGCACACATTGTGCACTGCTTTAAGTACACTTGAGATTCTGGGAAGGAGGCAAAGAAATAACCGTCACTCTGTGTCCTCCAGGAAACTGCGTTCTGGTGTTTATGGGCAGATGCTGATGAACTCCTGTGCTGCCCTTCTGGGGTTCTACCTGTCATTCGTTGCAGCATCACTGAAAAGCAGAGTTCAATTGCCAGATGTCCTTTGTGGAATCTTCTCAGCACTATTGCACTACTTCATGTTGGTGTACTTCTTCTGGACAGCAGCAGAGTCGATTCTCCTTTACCTGAAACTTGTGAAGATCTTTGGTACACACACTACAAATTATGTCCTGAAGGCTGCAATTGTATCATGGAGTAAGTTATAGTTATACCCAAGCCAGTGGTGACATAGTAGTAGCAGCCTGCATGGCCAGGTTCACTTACGTACAGTTGAAGCACCTAGTTGTCTCCGGGTTTATGCTAGGAGACAAAGTCCATTGGAAGCTCTACCCTATAGCCTGACCTCATTTTGCACTTCAGCATTACTGTACACCATCATCTCAGTGGAACGGGCATCTCTGAAGTATTTTCTCCCGCAGGCATTACATGTGACTCCTAAAGCCTATCTTGGTTAATAACTGTGTCAGAAGTTTTGGTGCACCACCTCGATGGACAGTACTAATTGGGAAATTTAGCTTTTACAGTCCCGGCCATCCACACAGGCCTGCATTGTCCACTCGACACAAACCTCTCTGAATACACTGTGCACCATTTCTACTGTGAGGGTATGCTTGTCACAATGCCCTTGGGACCTAGCAATTGCCTCTTCCACTAGCGAGGAGCCTGGTGATGACCCGCAATATATATTAGGAGGAAACGACTGTCATATAATTGGCCAGCAAAACTATTATCTCTGCATCTACAGCAATTAAGTACACATTTCATTTCATCTATATAGTTCTGCCAGCATTCTTTGTTGGACTTCTTGTGGCACCCACCTCCAGTTCCTACATCAGCAGGGATCTCCTGTGAGTTATTACATCTGACTCTATCATATTCGTCCAGGTAGTAAATTACTATTGCGGTTGGGCTGCATGGATTACCTTAATTAATTTTGTCAGCCAAGCCGAGATGATTAGCGATTAAGGAATATTCCTGTCCCATGTGCTGTCCACCCAAGCACCATGCACTTATACAGTAGTTTCATTGCAACTGCACACCTAGTGAAAAGAAAAAGCGACTGAATTGAAGCCAGGTGGACTGAAAGGTGGAGACGAGATACTTTTAACATAATGGTGGGAAAATTAACATACAGGTATAAAGGAGATTTCAGCACTAGACATGGATGATGGGGAAGGACAACAGAACGTAAACACCCAGGAAGTTACATTATTGCAGTACTCCTCAATTTGTAGTTGTTTGTCTCTGGAGTCTTCTGCTGAGCCAATTAAATTATGCATAATTATGCATACCTTGGGGTGAAACATGTTTCAACTGACTGACTTCAACATTAGGAAGCCATTTGAAAACTAGCCTCGTTCCTATGCCCCCGTTGGTAAAGCTGGGTGGGGGCCTGGAACGAGGCTAGACTATCACTGCTCCATTCCTTGTATGGAAATTAGCGTAGTGGCTGTGTCACTTGTGAGTGCAATTTGCAGCTGTCAAAATAGTATCATTTGCAGAATTATGCACTATTGAGCAACCGCTCTCAACTTTGTGAGCACTATGCACTTCAGTTTCTACCTGCGATGATGTATCTACTTCCCCCTAATACTGCAGTTGCTTTCCAGATAGCTTCCCATTCTACATTGGAGTCGTGGCACCCTTTGCTGTGATATACATCTTCAACTTCGTTATGTTCGTGCTGATAATGCACTCGATCAGCTGTAGACACTCTGCTACGAAAGATGGTGGCAAAAAGAGTGAATTCAGGAAAAATGCACTAATCGGACTGATTCTGGCCGTCACGTTCGGGCTTGGTTGGATATTTGGGCTTCTTGGAACCACGAGTTTACCACCAGAAGTTAGGTTGCCTAATGTGTACCTCTTCACTATCCTTGTTGGCACACAGGGGCTGCTGACTTTTGTCCTACGTGTTCTAAGAGCACAGGACGTTCGCAACGAATGGAAGAAGTGGTTTTATACACTGACTTGCAGAATGGGCTCTTATGCACAGTCATCTCACCACAAAAACAAACACCACCATGTGCAAGGCTCCAGCAGTGACAGTTATCAAAGAGAGCGACGTCTCGTATCAACAAGCTCACCAAAATCAACAACAACGCTCTCCACAGAAGCCTCAGATACTTTGCACTCTCGTGGCTATAATTCTCGTAGAGCTGTTCAACACCAGTTGGATTCACTGACAGAGGAAGTTGATGCGACGATTGACGAACCACCAGCCGCAATTCCTCAGGTGCGGAAGTTGATGGTCATTCAAAATAGACAAGTAACAGACACTCTTGATTTGCATCAATCAGGTGTACCGCCACTAGCCGCAAGCCAACTACAGTTGTCTCTTCCATTGTCTCCACCGATGTCACTACCTGGGCAGCAGCCACAGCCCATTGAGCAGAGAGCAGTTGTGTTTGAAAATGCTGAAGTCAGTGGTGGGCAGGACAGTCCTGATAATGCTGACTCATGGTCTGAGTGGATAGAAGGGGATGCTGAAGTAACAGAAACCATATTCTTCAACTTCAGTGCAGAAACAAACTAACATTTGGACAGAAGTAGAACATTGAAATCTAAAGTGGTAATTTAGATAGTTTCCTGATTTGTAGTTTTTTTTTGTGTTTTGTTGTATGGCTAACATTTTGGTTTAGTTACCATCAAATTAATAACCTGGTCCACAATGCCTTTATGAAACTGAAAATAACATCCACTTCAAGTTGTTGACAAAGTATACCTACAATCTGCACTCCAAACATAAAACATAATCCGCACTTGTGTTTTTAGCTTGTACCCACCTTGTTTGTCCGTATATGTACGCATTCCTTATTATAGTCAGGCCTGTATTAATTGCCCTTCTGTCTTTCATAATTATAGTTTGTTCACTTTGTGTTTTTGTTCACTTGTCTCTCTTTGTATAGGTCCTTGAATATTAGATGCATGTTTTGCAAGTTGGACCTCCTGTGCAGCTTTGCTTTGCATTTAGAAGAGAGAAAAAAAAACAGAGAAATAGCACTGTAGTCACATTAATTTTCACTACAACTTTAACTAGCTACTCTGAACAACTGTACGGACACAGCATTATTCTAACAGCCATTCAAAATTTAATGGTGCTTGTTTTATCAAAATTTGTTGATGGGTTACAGAGGTACGTATACAGAATTTTCTCATGTATTATTTGTGGTGACAGAAACACTACAGTATCAATGATGTCGTGTATCTCTGATATCTCTGTTTGCTGCTTTGACAGATTGAGATGAAACAGCCACTGCTTGAATCCCAGCCTCCATACATGTATGAACTTTCGCTTGGTAAAGTTGTTGAAAGCTTTGCAGGATAATATTGGTATCAAACAATGCCTAGTTTAAATGTTCAGTAGAATACGTACACAGTGGAGAATTCATGCCTTCCACATGAGGAGTCATTGAGCAGAGTCATTGAGGACAGCAGCATTCAGCAGCACTAAGACTGCTTGGGTTTCAAGATTGGGCATCCTTCCATGCAGATACGATCTATAGCTGTAATGGCTATAGAGCAGTGAACGAGATGGCAAATCGTGATTGGATGACAATTATTAATTAATGGAGGTGGCAGCTTCAGCAACATGATATTGTACTTTGTAACCTGGCCTAATTTTGGCTCGAAGAAAGAGCAAGCTGTCGGAATCTGTGACCAGGTTCCATGAATCCAGCACCTGACATGCAGAGCCCCCTCAGTCTGCTCTTTCAGTAAACTTGACTGCCTTTGTGACTTTAATTTGCATGTCTGGTGTGCCCCTGGCATTTCCAATTGTTGTGGACAGAGAAGAGTGTCAGTGGAGCCTATAGTTGCAGGCAGATGTGGCTTAATAATTAGGGATGTTAAGAATTTTATTGAAGCGCTTATAACAATTCATATTATTTTAATGGTTCAGATGGTTATGGTTATAAGCATTGCTGGGGGTTATATGTGGTTAGTCTCGTGCCCAGACCCTCCTCGCACGTGCGAGAAAGAGGGTCTGGTTACAGGTAATTGTAAAACCTGGACTCTGGACTGGACTATGGACTGGACTGTGGACTGGACTGTGGACTGGAGAGATCAAAACAGCTGTATGCAGGCAGCAAATGTCACCAAAGCTATGAAGGGTTGTCTCCAGCTCTGTCTCAGGTTGCTTCCGAGCCTGTTGCAGGCATCGTCTCCTCGATTTCCAAGGTCAAAGGTCACACACAATTTCAACAGAGCTCGAACTATACTCCTGCATGACATATAGCTTGTTTCTACACTTCAAGGTTTCTGCTGATAACACTTTTAGCTTACATATGTGTCATTGTGGTAATCATCATTTTCATCCAGCCCCATATATTCATTTTATACTACCACTGTTGTACATGTATCAGTGTGATGGCCCCCACGGGCTCAGTATTCTCTACAACTGCTCTTCTAAATTAGTCCTTTAAGCACTCTAACTAGAGCTCAATTAAAGTTTGACGAAGGTTCTTTCCCATGTGAGCTGCATAAGAAACAAGACCCACAAGGATTCAGCCATGGCCACCTTCATTGAAGCTCGCCAACCTCACTATATCTCTGGCATAATGGTGCACAGCAGCAGTGGGTATGGACTACACACCAGCAAGCTTCTTGGGTCATATCTGACTCTAATATGCACGTGACCTTTGACCTCTCAGAAATCGAGGAGACGATGCCTCAACAGGCTAGGAAACAACTTCAGACAGACCTGGAGACAACCCTTCATAGCCTTGGTGACATTGCTGTCTGCATGCAGCTGCTCTGGTCCATAGTCCAGTCCACAGTCCAGTCCATAGTCCAGTCCACAGTCCAGTCCAGAGTCCAGCTTTTACAATACTAGCTAGTACCCTCTGAGTCCAAAACCTTGGACTCGCTTCAGAATTTGAAGAAATTGCAAAGCGGCGTTTACTATGATTAGAATAATTTGGTAGCGGAGGAATGTAGTCATCAGCTGGCCTCGTACCCAGGCTCTGTGTCAAGCGTCTGCGCGAAAGGTTCCTTGTAAACAGTGGCGTAGCCAGCAATGTAGAATTGGGCGGGCACTACAGGGGCGAATATGTACGCTGCCGAAGGCAGTGCATAGAGGCGTGTAGCGCTGATCAGCCCGCGCGAAGCGCGGAAAATTTTTTTCGCCTTCATTTTTCAGTTATCAGGATGGGCTCTCGTGGCACCTTAGCCTCGTTCCCAGGCCGCGTGGGAGGAGAGAAGACGGCCTGGTATCCACTGCTCGCGCAAGCGCCGCTATTTCCCTTAATGTTTACGTTGTCATTCCACGTGGATCATATCCGGACCGAATATTCAAGGTCTAATCTACGTACACGCTCAGGTCAAAAAGTTGCCGCAAAGCATTTCTGTCGAATCCGTCGTTCAGAAGGGCGACCCAAGTATTCCGCTGCTCTCTTCAGTGATGTAGGATTGTGTGAAGATTGGCGTTCTCGTCTGTGTAGCATAGATAATAAACTTCCGTTACAACGCGGAGTGCGCGTGCAAAGTGGCTCGTTTCCAATCCCGTTTCGTAGTTTATTAACCCTCGGCGCGCATGCGCACAGGGTTACTGTAGTCGTTTTGTGTGTCTGTTTGTCTGTTTGTCCAAGAAACTTATCTGCCAACTGGTGCTAGTAAACGTAGAACTAAGGCACTAGCGGTACAAGCGGGATACATACATGGATTTAAAACTGGCGTTTTTCCTAAAAATACTTAGTTAGGAAGCTAGAGCGCTTCTTGCTTACCGCGATAATGTCCGCCATTTTGTCCAACATGCAATTTTCCAGGCGTACTTGCAAATGATTATGGGTTTCCTGGTTGCTTCATGAATATACTTACCTAGTCAGAGTGAGCTACATGAATATCTTTACCAGGCTGTGAATACGACAATGCCCACTCGCTTCTTCTGCGTGTATTCACGTATGCACTGCATATGTAGTTCATAATGATTACATCATGCACCATTTGGATGTAGATTTCAGGCGAGAACCCTGTTGGTTGGCCACTGGTGACTGACAATGGAGTCTGTATGGTCTATGCGTCTGAGAAAGACATGTCCAAAGTGTGGTGCAGTAGTACAGTGCATGCGAAGAGGGCGGTTTGTGATTGTGGCCATGCCTTTGCGTGTAAAAGGAGGGCACGTTGCAGTGATGATTGTGAGCCTAAGAAAGCTACCAAACGCCGAGGGTTTGCACTTTAGTGCTTTTCATTATCTATGGTGTATTAAGGTGGCGGGCAAGTGATTTTGGAATTAATAATTATGTCATCTAAAATATGCTGTAACCTGCAAGTCCTGCCATGAATGGAAACCAAATGTGGTAATCAAACACTTCATGGTAAGTGCTACTTATGTACCAAGCCAGGATGTTCTGGAGCAGCAAACAACGGAGACAGCGAATTATTCAGTATGATGGAATTAAATAATTTTTCTGTACGTCTCAGTTTCATTGCACGCAAGCTACTGCTACTGTTCTTTCTCAGGATCAAGACAGGCCCAGTCTGGAGGGGGCTACGTTGAGTTTATGTAAGTACGCTTCCGAACTAGCCGGATACGGAGTTAACTGTGTTATCGCGAGGTCAATTTTCCTGTTTTTGTACGTCTTGCAGGGGAGAAACCACGATGAGACGTTCGTTCGATGCCATATGACAACGTAGCCCCCTCGAGTAACTAGTGGAAGAGCTGCCTGCGAAGAGCATTTTAGCTAAATACGTTCAGCTGATTTTTGAGACGTACAGAAAAAACAGTGCTGTATTTCGCCGAGATTTGCAGCTGGCGTTGTCACGGTGTCATAGGGAATCTGGCACCCCCGGGAATTTGGCACCCCCATGCCAAATTCCCTAGGGATATTGGTACCCCCTCAGGGATTTTGGCACCCCCCATGCAACAGGGAATATGGCACCCCCATGCATTATTCCCTAGGGAATATGGCACCCCATGCCAAAAATTTTAATAGTAAGCTAGTGATTGCAAGAAATGATTGTTAAACTTTACTGGTTGGCACCCGCTTGTCAAGGGGGTGTCATATTCCCTAGGGAAAACTTTTCAAGTAGACAAATGGGGTGTCACATTCCCTAAGGAATATGGCACCCCATGCAAATTTTCATCAACTGATTTATTAGAAATTACTATTGAAAAATTAATTCAGTATGCAGATATTATAGTCTATTTATTACACAATGGAATAAAGTATATATTAAACTGAAAATAAAAGAACTGCATCATATATACAGGAAGCTAGGAAGAAAATAAAGGTTACTCTGAACACTGCTTACAGTTCCATTGTTCATGTTCTAGAGGGAACTTTTTGAGACCCACACACTTTAGGTGGTACCAGTCCTCACAGGTGTCACACTCAATCATGTCATCATAGGTCTCCGGCATCTGGCAGGTGCAAAAGAGTTCTATCTCCCTTCCCGGAAAGAAGTTGTGACGGTCACCCTTCTTTGACTGAGGGAAGGGCATCATTTCTTTCTTCTGAAAGCACTTGATGAGGTGAGGTGGTTCCTCATCTTGGCCTGGTCAAGTAGTCTGTCAGTGTGATACAGTAGCGGTTGCCACTACTACTGACAGGCAGCTGAATCAAGTCGATCCCCACCTTATTCCAGGTATCAGAGACAGGAATGGGGTGTAGGGATGGTGCTGGCTTGTCGAACTTTCTCTTGGACCTCTGGCAAACTTCACAATGCTTCACCTATGGAATGAAAATTGAACAGTCAGTGGTGCAGAAACTACTCTCAGATTCACAATGCTTCACCTATGGAATGAAAATTGAACAGTCAGTGGTGCAGAAACTACTCTCAGATTGCATGTATGCAGAATGCATCTGCTTTGAATTGGCTTTTCTACAGGAGTTCGCTTACCCATTCCTCAGTGTCATTATAAATGCCCCTCCAGTAGTAACGTGCTGCAATCTTGTCAATGGTCCTGTCTCGTCCAAAATGGCAGCCTCCAACCCTATCATCATGACAGGCTTCCAATACATTTTCCATGACTGACACCTTCTGATAGGTTCAGCAATGCCAAGCTTTGATTCGCTGGTATACGGTTCAGCTGTACCGAAACGGCCGGATGCCAAATTCCCCAAGGGGTGCACCGCGGGGTGCCAAATTCCCTCAGCGTATTTTGCTTGGGGGTTCCGATTTCCCTAGGGTATTTAGCATGGGGGTGCCATAAATCGGGGGTGCCAAATTCCCCATGACAACGGTACGAAGTACGTATAACGTAGCGCTCACCTAGACACGCTGTCAATGGATGCCCAACAGCCTTGGAAGAAGAAATCTGGCACAGCGTCTTCGATGGCTGCTGCTGGAGCGATCGAGAGCGGTGATTCAGAACCACGCCTCCAATTATTGCGCGGTCACGCGTATCATTGCTTGCCCGCCACCTTAAGTTACTTCTCATGTGACATTGTCTGCCGTGTCTGTTGACAGTGGCGACGGTTTACCTGCCGTTCCTGCGTAGGCGAAGTCAAGCCAGTCAAACAGAAACTCAGGGCACTTACGAAGCAGGTTCCTGACAGCGTGGCAAGTTTCCAGACACCTTACACGCACAGAAAGCGCTTTCTCACTTGTTTCTTTTCGATGATACGGAAGTGAATCGGACGTATACGTATCAATTTTACTGACCATTTACAAACGAAAACGAATTCCCAGGTTTTTCTGGGAATGCTCGCGCATGCGCAAGCAGTGGATACCAGGCCGTCTTCTCTCCTCCCACGCGGCGGCTAGTGGCACCTTCGTGCTTTGCACTGCGCGTTCCAGATGTATGAGGGTCGATGCTGCAGAGAGACGTTCTGGTGAAGGTTGGTCACCATCTATCGACAGCACGTCTGTCAACAAGTAAATGCCTTCTGCAGTCATGGTGTAGCTCTGCACTTCCGATCCTGAGATGCAGTCAAAAAGAGTTATCTGAGAACACGTGACTGAGAAGCCTTATTGATAGCGCTGAGTTTGCTCTACAAAACTGATTATGGGTTTTAGTTTTGGTGCTTCATGAATATAGACTTACTATGCATAATCAGGACTATAACATATATAGGCTTACGTTGTCTGCAGAGGAGGTAGGACACGCTTATGGAGGTACGCGAAACTCCGTATCACGTTGAGTTTCAAGAGATCGTGAACGGAGTAATGTGACGGACGCTACCCACGTGGAAACCATTAAAGATCACCTTCAAGTCGGCAAGTTGGCTTCGTCTGCTCTCTTGTTGTGAATTCGCTGTCGGCTGGAGGTAGCCACAGTTCAAAGCGGCGATGGATGCCTTCAAGAAAATCTACCTCTCCCCTCCCAAGGCCCCACTTTTTGCACTATATAGTATAAACCTCTGAAATAGGGGCGGGCTAAGCGGGTGGTGATGTTTTAGCGAAGATATCCGGAGAACGGGAGCAGCTAAAAATACCGGACCTCCATCACAGGATTGCCCATTCTCTGTGGATTCTTGTGATACCTACATGTGGGGCATCAGGTTTGGAGCTACAGGCCTCTGAATCCAACCATGTTTTGAGGATTTTGATGCACATGGTGTGTTTGTGCAGTCGTTGCTCAGAGACCGTACATGCTATGGACATGGAAATTACGCCACTAGATAGAGCAAAGATCAATGTTGCCAATGTGGTCCCTGTATTGAGTGACAACCCTGTTGTGCTTGGAGCACCGGCTTTTACACAAGCTCACCAAGCTGAAGGAGTGTAGTGCTTATGGCATAGTACCAGAAACAGATGCTGAAAGTATATATGACAACTAACTGTCACATGTTTATTGTTGTTGAAAAAGTAGTAATGTCCATGTTCCTGTAATTTACCAGTATGATGCGCTGTTCAGTTCAGTGTATTGTCGTTAATGTTTGACTCCTAGAGGAACTTGGTATTTCTCCAGGCCCACCCGATAGCTTGTGGTCGTATATCACTGAGCTCTTGAAATGCCTACAATCAGGAGCACATCGAACCAGTGAAGCCAGTGAATGTTACGTATGCTAAGTAACTGATAGCTAAAGCCATTTAGACAGCAAAGATCCAAGATCCATGCACGACTCTGATCAAGTTAACGCTGTGTCTGCTGTAATTATATAGTGCTTGTCAGGGGCGGAGACAGTTACCAAAAAGTGGGGGGGGGGGGCTAATAGCACAATTGTACGCTGCTGAAGGCAGTGCATAGAGGCGCGTAGTGACGATCAGTCCGCGCAAAGCGCGGAAAATTTTTCCGCCTTCATTTTTCAGTTATCAGAAAGGGCTCTCGTGGCACCTTCGTGCTTTGCACTGCAAGTTAGAGACGCCAGCCCCCAAGAAACGAGGTGACATAGCTATAAGTTAGTGCTAGATCTCGTGGGATACGATAGTAGCATCCAGTCTTGTTTTGGGGGGGCTCAGCCCCCCTGCTTTTGAAAGTGGGGGGGGGGGGGGGGGGGGGGGGGGGTGGCTCAAGCCCCCCCTGCCCCCCCTATATCTCCGCCCCTGCTTGTTTATTTATTGCAGATTAGTCATTACTAGAGTATGTTTGGAATTTTGGATAGAGTGGTGCTGGCCATGTTACTATTCCAGCAGTATTCTATTGCACAATCGTAAGTATGGACTGGGGGTCCACGTTTGGTCCAAAATTGACATGCAAGAATTTTAGCTACACCCACTGAGAGTTAGATTTTTTACCCCCAAGTACTTACTGTCACCACAGTTGAGCTCAGTCAACTGATGATAAAGAGCCATTACACTCTAATCTGAGAACTTGGAGAGTGAAAGCATGCAATTTCTTTTATATAGCACATCATTTTACAAACTGAAGCCACTACTCAATGTCTACCAGTGACCTTACAAGGACAAATTCCGGTGCTGGATTGGACTGTGCCCTCGGGCTTGTTGTTCGCTTACAGTGCTTACTGGAATGCAGTATAGCTTCTGGGAGACCCTCCGGTCAACCTCTTCACAATTTGCACTGCAGTCTTTTAATGATGATTTACTGTTCCATGGAATGATAGTCCGGTAAACTAGTCTCCCTTGTTAAAATCCCAATGCACCTTGTAGCAGCCAAATGAGCCTGAAGAATACCCATGAGCCCACAAGAATGTGTATAGGCGGTTTGATAGTACCCCTATAGCACGGGACAAGCTT
This sequence comes from Axinella damicornis, assembly GCA_963931865.1. Lineage (NCBI taxonomy): Eukaryota > Metazoa > Porifera > Demospongiae > Axinellida > Axinellidae > Axinella > Axinella damicornis. The sequence goes on along the minus strand of OZ007507.1, from coordinate 18,770,903 downwards.
CACAGTACTGGTAACACCTGAATAAAGGCTTAAGGGAATATCAACTAATCCTCAGCTTATAGCATTCAGGAAGTGCTCTCGTAGCTATTCATTCACCACACAAAACTATTGTAAAGCAACAGCCGAGAGGCTTACTACTGCTAAACAATACCGTATTGCGTGAAGTATAAACAACTTAATCCCTACAGCATTAAACTGCACCAGGTGCAATTAGAGTGATCTAGGAGCTAGGCCAGAAATGATTACATTTCCTATAATAGCTAGTATTGGGTCTAATCTCTACCTAGCCTCTTTCCAGATCACTCTTATCTTCCACCTACAGCAGATTAGTTGCCTCGTGCTAAGGTGCTGGCAAATATCCTATAGCTATATACAGCAGTGTACTTGCCAACATGCGGGCATGTTGAAATGGAGAACGGTGCATGTGCAATGACAATTGACCGGGCATTGGGTAGAGTTAACTGCGTTTACACTACTAATCCGGGTTACTTTAAACTGGATTAGAATCCGGATTAGAAGTGTCCACACGTGCAACTTTTGAGCCAGTTTAGCTCATGAATCTTCTCTCACAACTTGTGCTACAATGGCTGTGGGGCTGGACTACTTGTCATGAATACTGACAGCTTCCGTGTGCAGCAGATATAATCCACTTAGAAACCGCTCCAGCTGTTTACACACTATTCTTCAATGTACTACCACCATTTGCTTTTCAGTGCCAATACTGAGTGATCAGTGCTGTGGAATGGAATGGTCATGGCTTATGGGGGAACTAGTCTCTTTCCTAGATCCTCCACAGAATGCTAGGGGGTTCTGGTGAAATGGACTTGTTAGCAGAGGAGCATTAAATGGTAATCGCAACCCATGCACAAGTAAATTCCTACCTAAAGTAAACCTGCGTAAACCACTACAAGGCTACAAAACATCATTGCCAATGATCTTGGCCAACTTCCCTTTGTTGCTGAGTTCCTTAATAAACAATTCTGATGCATAACAGGGCAGTTTCTGGAGCTTGCTTGTTTCCATTCTCCTCCCCAGCTTTTAGCATATGACAAAAAGCTGGGTAGCTTCCTAGGAGGCTGGGAACGAGGCTAGGATTTACCATTCCGAGTCAGTTTCTTTAGATTGGGACATAGCTACACCATTGTTGTTGTGATGGCAATGGACTACAACATTCCTTAAGTTGTAATCTCATTAGTAGTTAATTGCATTAGAGGCCAGTGCAATCCCAATCATGGTTGGATTCTTCCCACTAGCCACTCGATGATTTCACAGATTGAAAGGTGCTCCCTTGTTCCCAGACCTGAGTGTATGAACATACTGAATTCAAAAGCCGCCTGTGTAGCTAGCTAAGGCACCTTCCGTATGGTAGGGAGCAATTCATTGTGCATTGAAAGACAAAACAAATGCTCAGCTGACATCACCCCTATTGATTAGTTGCCTCATGCTAAGGTGCTGGCAAATATCCTATAGCTATATACAGCAGTGTACTTGCCAACATGCGGGCATGTTGAAATGGAGAACGGTGCATGTGCAATGATAATTAAGGCATTGGGTAGAGTTACATAATTATTGATGGTGGTATGTGCCCATGGGGTTTCTGTGGCTGGTAGTGCTACTTAAACATTCCAGTTCTTGTTAGCTTTATAGACTGGACGACTTCAGTGCATTAGTTTCTGAGTTGGGTCCCAGCAGCATATTGTGGCCAAGGAGCAGAGTTGCTCTGTTCTGTGCATGTGGCAGGACAATACTGTGCAACAGCGTTGAGAGAATGTCTGCCATGAAGACTTTGATTGCGACTCTGTGTCTGATTGTTGCTCAGATGCAAGTTTCTACAGCCCTCGACGAAGATTCAAGTAAGTCTTTAATGGCCCAGTATAGGGAACCAGGGCCGCTTATGGCATACTAGTTCGCACGCATCCACATCCATACACACACACACACACACACACACACACACACACACACACACACACACACACACACACACACACACACACACACACACACACACACACACACAATACGCACAAACACACACACACACACACACACACACACACACACACACACGCACACACACACACACGCACACACACACACACACACGCACACACACACACACACACATGATATTGAAGTGGACAGTTATCATTATAAGTATTGAACTTTTCTACAGCTGTCACAGTGCGCATTCCAAATGGCCCAATTGTTGTTCAAGAAGGGGGGCCGCAACCGTCGGTGTGTGTTGAACTAGTAACAACCACACCTGCCATGGGGATAGCTTCTGATCTCGTGGTCTCTCTCTTTGCCAACACAACCACAGGTACTAATGTAGCTGATGCTGCCATGATAATCATGATTGTGCTCTTATTGTGCTATCTTATCAATCAACATTTGCTTGTTAATTGTTTTTTGCAGGAACTGTGTCAGCTAGTGATATAAACATTACGACAAATCCTTTTACAATAACATTTCTTGTTGGTGATGGTGCTGTGGGGAATGCTGCGGGGAATGCTGCGGGGAATGCTGCGGGGAATGCTGCGGGGAATGCTGCGGGGAATGCAGTTACACGTTGCACCTCACCCTTTGATGTAGTGGACGATGATGAACAAGAGCCGACTGAATCCTTTACTGTGTTCATAATTGGTCCTCCCGAATGCCTAGGCAACCCTTCATTTGAAACAGTAAACATACTGGACAATGATAACGGTATGTTACCGTACGTATTCTATTATAGCAGGAATGAAGCTTCTAGTTTGCCCGCAGTACCTTAGAATTATTCTGCAGCAGTAATAGTTTTGCTGTAGCTATGCATGGATTTGACTATGCATGTATATCTCAAGGACAACACCAGGTGCCATGGTAGTCTCATGCCCAGACATCCATGCCTACTGGTGGAGCACGTAGACAGGGCTGGGCACGAGACTAGTGCCATGGAAGAGCTACATACTACATGTGACTATTTTCTTTCTTTGTGCAGATCCAAGGATCAGCTTGGAAATGTCATCCTACACTATTGCTGAGGGAATCACTGAGAGTGTGTGCGCTGTACTGAGCAATGTGTTGCCACTGAATGGAACCACTAGTGACATCACAACAACATTCGTGCTCACTAACGGTGATGCAGGTAAGAAATTTAGACTTGAGGTTTGCTCCAGTAAAGGGCATCCTTAGAAACATTGATGATAAGCTTGTTGAAACTTTTTGGTGATTGGAGAAGGAAAGGTTTATATACATAGCTAGAATCGACATTTGATGTCTGCATCCCCTGCTCATGTGTGTGAGGTCAGTCATTTGCAAGTGCAGTGAGGCCAATAGTTGCAATGCATAAATGTGCTCTGAATGTTGGCCACATTTGGTCTATTCGTATGTCTGTGGGTTAACATTACTCCCCCGATCCCTGGGGGACAAGGCACTTGTTCAAATAGTGTCTCAGGCAGTTACGTGGATGCAAGCTGTCTTTGATTTCATGGCGCAAAAACATTCAGTGATCTGGACAAATTTATTATCAACTTAGCTACTACAGTTAGTAGGGTTCACAACAATCTAAACCCCATTATGGCATGCCGTCAATGTACGACACTGGCTTCAGTGGATGGATCTTAAGTTGTTGCCTTGTAGGAGTTGAGTGCCATTGGTTTAGTGCTACCAAGCATCCCACAGCTGGAAGGTTGCTTTTATTATAGCTATATGGGAAATCTACAAGGGCCAGCTACTTCAGTGCTTCATCTCCATTGCACCCTTCCATTGTACGTTTCATTTTACATTGCATTCTTCCAGTCACATCTCTGGCTGCTCACAGCACTCCTCCATTATGTGTACCATCCAAAGTTTTTTTGGACGTTCCAGTTGGGATAGCATGCATTATGTAGCTATGTGTACAAGGCATAAGCATAACATCACGTACTAAGTTAGCACTATGAAGCAATGTCTTGTTTGTCTGATCTTTGGATGGTTGTCCGGTGCAGTGGTATACCAATATGCTGGCTGCATGGTGCAGTGATCTAATAGGGAGTTCCCCTTGCATGATTAGGTTCTTGCAGATTTGACAATTGGAGAAGAATTCGAAGTGTCCAATCTGCATTTCGTGCACAATAGTCTTCTGTCCTGCAAGTGAAGGTCAATACGGTTTGGTATCATGGCAACACTTCTCGTTGAACAATGGAAGAGTGCAATGGAAATGAAGTGCCGATGAAATTGAAGTAGTCGACCTTGTGGGCTCCGTAGTTGTATATGTATGGAATTTCTCATGTCACAGTATTGCTGACTGGTATATGAGATACACCAACCCTATAACTGCTGCATGCCGATGAAATTCTAGCAGTTGCAGAAAACTACGTGTAGGATTACCGGGAGTTATACAAGTCATCGTCACCAATTTCAGAAAGGAAGCACTGATATAGATAAGATTACAGATTACACCTTCACTGCAGCAGTAAGAGTATAACTCCTACACACTGTAACCGTGGTAATCACTGATTTGCCAAAACAACTAGTCCATATTTACAGTGATAGCATCTAGTGCTGACAGAAATTTTAATTTTAAATTGTGTTCACATAGTTACGCATTGGACACCATAAATGGCATTGCTCAAGCTAATTTTTCTGTAGGGCAAAGGACAAGTTCCTTTTTAACTTCCATTTTTGTACCCCGCCATAGTAGTCACCATGCCAACACCTATGTTCAGCCATTTGCCCACTCAAATGCATTTCTTCACTCTTATGTTCCAAGTACTGTATCTTCATGGAATTCACTGTCAAGTAATATCGCAAACCAGCCCACACTCTCCACATTTAAATCACACTTAAGTACTTATTTATTGTAATCAGGGTGCATTCACTATTAGCCTGTGCTACTGTTGTACCCTTTGCACTTGTCGGCATAAACGTTTATAGAAAAAAATAAAATAAAATAAAATTTGAACCACCCTTCAACAGAAAAACCAAGGGCTTTAGTGGCATTTGAGCCCAGGACAGAGCCTGAGTTGAATACTGGAGACTCCCACTCTACCAGTGCACCACTGCACAGACACAGTGCAGAGACAGTATTATTCTGCTTCCTTGTGAACTACCTAGCTGATTAACATGGAGCTGTGTGGTGACTTCTATTCCTCTACAGTTCAGGATTCAGACTTTACTGTTCCGAATGTCACAGAGTTGACCATCAACTTTTCTGCTGGGAGCATGAATGGAGACACAGACTGTTTGACCATTTCTACACTTGATGATGACGCTCTGGAAGGAGACCATGTGTTCACAGTGTCTCTTAACCTAACTGCTTTTCCTGTTACGCTTACTACTCCATCCTCCTCTCCAGTGACCATCACAGATAATGATGGTAAGGGGCATGCATGGCTTTGGGCTTGCTACTCAATCATTATTTGCCAATTAACTTGAACAGACATAGTGCCATCAGTTACCAGTAGCAGTATTACAGGTGTTACCTTGCAGACGGTACATATTACATATGTGCGTGTACATCGTATCCCTACATAATTACAAGTAATAAAAAACATTGAAAATGTAGCAGGATGTAGGGATACCAGAACGGCAAAAAGTAAGGAAACAAGAGGGATGATCGAACATAACAGTGAAGTATACTATCACCCCTACAGAGATCTTCTTCCATATAATTATACATGTACAATGAAAAAAGATATGTAGCTAGGGGTGATTGTACACTTCACTGTGGCATAGGCAGTTCAAGTTATAGTAGGGACATTCATATGGGTGTTGAGAGTTGAGATAGGCATTCACCCTGCTCACAGAATACAGTATAGGTAGCAATATAAGCTTAGCTAAATCATGCGTACAGGGACTAACCTCAGTCTTATAAATCGTTTGACAACACATCGGTCAACGCATCTTCCCCACTGTTTCTAATTCAGCGATCTTGAATAATAGTTACGTAACGTTGCTAAGTGATCGTTTAAGTGCGCATGCGTACAAACGTGAAAATGGCGTGACAAACGAAGCCATAGTTATTGAGTGGGCAGCTGCAGCCGCCTGGTGAAGACTTGGAGGTAGCGAAAAAGCGATGGGACGTTGCACTGCTCGCTTGAAAACGCTGCTGTTTCGTGCGAAAATCATCGTGACAGATTGAGGCAACGTTGAGCTAAGTTGTCTGAAGAAGAAGAAGAAAAAAGAAAGAAAGAAAAACAATTTGCCTGGTGTGGTACTTTCGCGACGGTTTTTCGCGATGCGAGGAGTCTTGTTGGTCATGAAAACACTCGAAGATGAACGGTATGTGGTTATAAAGGCTTATAAGTGTACCGTTTCTGAGATTTGGAGAGATTTTTTTGTATTGGCATGTATTGCGTGTACGTCGTATCCCTACTACATACAGAGTCTACCGACTCTGTGATAAAGTCTTCCGATTCTATGATAGATTTTCAGTGGCTGATCCAAGGAGGGGGTGGCTACTGTTGTGAGGGCTGGGGATCCTCTGAAATTGAATCTGGAGCCTTCTATTTGGAATGATTTTAGAGCTTTAGCTACCCCTACCTTGTCAAAACTTTGGATCAAAATATGTTCCCCAAGCAGTTAGCTATGAACAACTTTATCTACACGGAAACAACTGGAAATTGGATTCAGAAAACTGCAGTGCTGCAAATGGTCTGAGGCAGAGTAGCTTTGAGCATATGGCATAGTTTTTATGCTTTCAAAGCAGCTTCTCGAATGTATTATGCTCATGAGTGTCTACAGGGAAGCCCTTCAAGGTCGCAGGAGGTATAGCTACTTTGGTTTCAAGAAAAGTGATGCGACTGTGCAATGTTACAAATGAATTCGAGAAAGCATGGATGCTGAGCATAACCGAATTTATGGTGAAGCAAAGGTACTAGCTGCCGAGATTGAAAGAAGCAACGTAATGCATCTTCACGGGATGCCAAACAAGGCAAAATCCTGAATATTGTCTCCATCTGATTACTGGAGAGAGACAGTAACTTTTCCATTTGTGGACTCCTGAACTTGTGAGTAGATTTGCAACTGATAACATAGCGCATTTCGAAATATGTGCTCCACAAAACTGGAGGTTGTCAAAGGGAAAAGAGTCTAGATGAAACTGTTGAAGTTTTGACTTCCAAATTACTAATGCCCACAGAAGATAACTTTGAAAGTGAGCTTACTCGGCCAGTAGTATAGCCATACCGGTCAACTTAGCTTGGGGCCTGGGCAATAACAATAAATGTTTAGCTAGGGTTAAACTTTAATTGCATGACCTCGTGGTGAGTTACTGGTAGTTGCTTCGGAATGATTAGTGGCTTGATGATAATGTTCAAGTCCTTACAAAGGAATTGGAGAATGCATGATAACAATAGAAGCCAGTGTTGTAGTGATTGAATAACCATACTTCACAGGGGCGGATACAGGATTTATGAAAGGGGGGGCACTGTATATGAAACGCTGCCGGAGGCAGTGCATAGAGGCGCGTAGTGCTGATCAGTCCGCGCGAAGCGCGGAAAAATTCATTTTTCACTTCTCAGGATGGGCTCTCGTGGCACCTTCGCGCTTTGCACTGCAAGTTCCAGATGTACGAGGATTGCAGGTCCCAGGGCCGCCATGAGCTTCTTCCTTGCTTATTTCGCTCACGAACGTAATACGTACGTACACGGAGGGGTATACTAGATCGTGGTCTCGTTCCCAAGCCGTTCGGTTTCAGGCAACGCACGATATTGTGAGCTGAGGAGGCCATGGCGCCAGGCCAGGAGTTGCAACGTAGCGGCAGCTAGCTATATAAAATAATTTTTTTCTCTAGCCAGGGGGGGGGGGGGGGGGGGGGCACCGGCCCCCCTGCCCTCCCCCCCCCCCCCCCTGGATCCGCCACTGCTTCATACTGTTGAATGAAATGCTATGTCAATCCGGCCTGCATGTAAATACAGAGAACACAAAATGTCATGAAATATACAGAATACAGCAATAATTATACAATGTCCAATGTAATTATACTACATGTATGAGATCTACAGTTCATGGCTTCCTGGGGTTATAATTAATGATTTTGCGCAGTGCGAAATTGTGAATGTGAACATAATATTATGACTACTCTGATATCCTAAATCTCTTCCCTGTTCTCACTAGCCTCGTTCCCAGGTGCTCGGTAATTGGGAAGTGCACTGGAGAAGAGCGCCTGGTATCCACCGTTTGCGCATGCGCGACTCCCCAGGTTTAACCAAGAAACTGAGCCTCCTTCTCAAAGTTTGTTCTGGTGGTGAATCAATGGGCTGTCGTTTTTACACATCCCTAGCTGCTTCTGACCGGCAATCCCTCAGACTCATTCAAGAATGTCAATCACTGGAAAACAAGCTTGATTGCCACGGCATGACTGATGGGGTTCTGGAAAAAGTGAGGACCAGCATGCAATCAAGAAGCTGATCATGGAGACTGACTGGAAGGCATCCCTTAAAGAAGCAGCCAAGCACCAGAGCACAGCCCTAGCAGCAGCAATCGCCAACCGAACAACCTGGCCCAAGTTATGGGATATGGCCCTAGATCATGGCCCACGAGGCACAGATGCCCTTCAATCTCTATACCGCACTCTCACCAGACCTAATTTTGGCACGAAACCCTGCCCACAGTACTCTGTGACAACCAGACTTGCCAACCACTTTTTATAGTACCCTAGTCCCATTTTTGTCTCCCCTTTGCGCAGTGCAGTACGTACCTATATTGTAGTGTATATAAATATGTATCAACCTTTCAACCTTTCGTTTTTTTTTGTGGGGAACTTGGAAACTACTGTTATACTAGTCCGTGCTGCACGACCATACATTACTGAAACACGGGAGTCGTTTAATACAAGACCACTGAAGACGCAGCTCTGTTCAACCAAGCCGTGCCGTACGCCTTCGGTAAGGTAAGCCAGGAACGGTGCTGGGGACGAACAACTGACAGCAATACAGTACGTACATAATGGCAAGAATGTGTTTATACGACCAGGTTGAATTTCTATGTCCACTTCGGAATGGTAGAAGCGGTGTACTACGTCCACAGACTTCGAACTCGTATGCAGGAGTCGTATATTTTACCGAATATTTGTCCGTGTTATTTCAGCTTGCGTATCTCGATGAATTATACGGAGAATGTGACGGAACTGCTTGCGCATGCGTGAACAGTGGATACCAGGCGCTCTTCTCCCCCAATTACTGCAGTTTTCATGTCAAAGCAAAAAAAAATTCCGGCTTTTCAGTTAGTTTACAACCCCATTAACTGCTACCTGGTAACCTCTGCTGAAAAACCAGCTCGCTGATGTAGCAACCCTGTTAAAAGAACATTTATACAAAAGAACCTCCTGAGGAGACATGTTCCATGTCACCATATGATGCAGCTCCATTGAAGTTCATGTTCAAGAGCGAGTACCTACCGGTAGGCCTAGCTGTAACTGTTTTTCCTCTTGGTATACGTATATATACAGAATCTAACACTCCATACTTTTGACAAGCAGCTGTGGCATACTTTCGACAAGCAGCAATGTGGCACATCAATCGCGATCAGTTGATAGCTTCCTTCCCGGAGTTCTTTTGCATCGGTGACAGAAGTCTCTGAGCTTTCACCACTAAACTTCCCGTCCTGTCCGAACGAGATGGCACATACGTATAAGCCAGTCAATAAGAGAAACAGATGAGTTCGTTGCAAGTTGTCGAAAATGTGTTACAATTAGAGATTAAAGTTTGAAATATTTGGGAATCGCTTGCCAAAATTAGAGACTGTTTGTCCCATTTGCATGAAAGGGTGCCGAAAAAGTTGGGATGCTGAACTTTTGGACAATATGTGCAATGACACTTCCTTTGAACTATGATTTTGTATTTGTAGTGGTCTATAGGATAACACTAGCTGTGATATTCTGGATTGCTGGGTAGAAAATCAATTGCTCTGTTACTGTGCTGAAATTAAAGCAACTATGTGCAATAACACTTCCTTTGAACTATGATTTTGTTTTTAGTGGCCTCTGTTGCCCTTCAACAAAGCTCATACTCAGCAGCGGAAGGAGGTGTGGTAGAAGTATGTGCCGTCATTAGCGATGTTCCTGCTGGTGGTTTGGAGTGCCCTGTGGTTGCAAATCTGAGTGCTGTTGATGGAAAAGCAGGTGAGTGTTGGTACTTAGATTTTTGCTCCGTAGAGATAGGGAAGGGCTTTTAAGTCATGATTATCCTTGTGGGAGAGCGAGTAGCTAAGAATGTGGGTTTAGTGACTTTCTATAAGCTCTGGACTGGCCAGTGTTGCTAGGCTTGATACTATTACCTTTATAAGACCAGTGGCGTAGCCAGGAATATTGAATTGGTAGGGCACTGTTTATGCACGCTGCCGAAGGCATGCAGTGCATAGAGGTGTGGACTGTCAGTCCGCGGGAAGCGCGGAGAAAAATTTTCACCTTAAATTTTCAGTTATCAAGATGGGCTCTCGTGGCACCTTCGTGCTTTGCACTTCAAGTTCCATATGTACGAGGATCGATGCTGCAGAGAGACGTTTTGTCCGGTGAAGGGGGGGGGGGGGGGGGGGGGGGGGGGGGGGGCTGAACTGGTGGAGCACCTGTAGTCGCAATATCAGCTGGTGGACCGCTGGGACGAGTCGCTCCGGATGTCTCTTCACAACTGACACGAGGTTTTTTTACTGGCTGCTCATCATCATCTGACTGATTATCATCAGAACCAGACTCACTGTTACTCTTGCTGCATTCGAATACCGTCAGTTGCCTCACCTGCCAGACCTTCTAGCTAGTCGCGTGGTGATTCTAATTACGTAGATAGAAATATTAGGCGCCGCGCCTAGGCCGGCCATCGCCTCGCGCCGGAGCTACTGTTTCCGTACGTTTGCTGTTTGCCTGCCAATGCCTGGCTCGGTCGCATTCACACTGGCTGGGTGCTCTGCACTTTAATACATGTAAGTTGCCATTCTGATTGCCCGGGCCTAGCCTAATATTGATAGGGCCTTGCCCTACCAGGCCCAGACTTGGCTACGCCACTGATTAAGACCTTCTGAGGGAAAACCCAGCGGCATATCATACAGAAAATGACGTGATTCTTTACTGACAATGTGATTACCATAACCTCAGGAGCATTAAGCTATTAATTACAAGTACCCTCTGAAAAAACGTACCTACATATCAAAACCGTTGTTACCCATAATGGGCCTAAATAGAAGTACCCATGTGAACATAAGTATGTTACACATAGGCCGTGGAGTACAAAACACTATATGGGGGGGGGGGGGGGGGGGGGGGGGGGGGGGACTTTGGCAGCTCTGTGATGTCATATGCTGAAATATGGTATCAGTCGTCTAATAAATGCAGAATTCAGCACTTACAGGGGCTAGCGGTGAGACCAACATGCAGTGCAAAGCACATATATAGGTGCTACGAGAGCCAATCCAGCTAGCTGATAAGCGAAGGTGAAAGAAATTTCCCCGCTTCACGCCTCTGCACTACCTTCGGCAGCTAGTGGCCCCCTCAATTTTTGCATGCTTCTGAACTTAACCTAGCAACTATGCATGCATGCACAGTACAGCTATTACAGAAGCATTCAGGAACTAGTACTTATTGTCTACAAAACATGACTACCAAACTAAAGAATAACTTACCATTGGTATTCCAATTAAACCTCACCTGAGATTGATTTTTTTGACACTTGGAATCGAGCTTTTCTGCATTTATGGTGGTAGCTCTAGCTTTAATACCAGCAGGTTTAAAGACCTCATCGTAAAATACCACACAGCTATAAGTACCCCATGCAATCAGCACCACTTTACGCGTCACAATTTTTTCCCTACCAGTAGCTAGTGTAAATACCAAATGTGCTACCTGACCATCATGATAACTCCTATTCACTTGCAGTTGAGGGTGATGATTACATGGTTCCTGACCCATTTCAAGTGACTTTTGATACCATGTCAGTGACTGGATCGTTGGCATGTATAAACATTACCATAGTTCAAGACTCTGTTTTGGAAGGCGACCATGTATTCACCGTACATTTACTTTCTCTGAGCCCTGATGTTGTCGCAACAAGCTCACCAACATATGCTGCAGTTGTCATTGCAGATGACGAGAGTAAGTGTGCATGTAACTGCAGGAAATACCTTAATGTGGAGTACAAATGAGACTATATAATAAGTTAATCTAGGCTGTTGTTATTAGTTCTATAAGGTTATCAAAATTTTATTATGCAGTAAATCCATCCACTTACAATCTCTCATGAGCACATGAACTTATGAACTCAATGGTGCACTCTGAATAGTCTGTCTTTAACAGTGTAATGAACATGAAATTGTATTCCGAAGCCCTTTCGTGTAGACTACTTTGTGAATTGTTTTTATCCACGAATGTTTCCTGCTATACAGTGATCATTCGGTGTACTAAAATGTAATGACACTTTCTTTCAACTATGATTTGTGTTTCTAGCGGCCTCTGTTGCCCTTCAACAAGACTTATACTCAGCACAGGAAGGAGGTGAGGTACAAGTATGTGCCGTCATTAGCAACGTTCCTGCTGGTGATTTGGAATGCCATGTGGTTGCGAATCTGAGTGCTTCTGATGGAAATGCAGGCAAGTGGTGGTACTTAGATTTTTGCTCCGTAGTACGTATCTCATGTATATTCATGTTATCTAGAGATAGGGAAGGGCTTTTGGGAGAGCGAGTAGCTAAGAAAAGCCCCGAGCATGTAGGATGTGAGTTTAGTTGTTAAAACTACTTTCCATAATGATTCTTTAACCATGAACCTGGACTATTTTCCACAATTGAACTAGTTTTCTTTGATGCTAGCCATATTTGGTATCATTTTCCATCAAGTACATGGCCTACATTGAGCTTCCACCTGACCATTAATTTCTTAATCGATAATCGTTATACCTCTTATTCCTTGCAGTTGGGGGTGATGATTACATCCTTCCTGACCCATTTCAAGTGACTTTTGATACCATGTCAGTGGATGGATCGTTGGCATGTATAAACATTACCATACTTCAAGACACTGCTTTGGAAGGCGACCATGTATTCACTGTACGTATTGTTTCTCTGAGCCCTGATGTTGTCGCAACAAGCTCACCAACATATGCTACAGTTGTCATTGCAGATGACGAGAGTAAGTGTGTATATAATGATATCTGCATGATATCTTCAGAAAATACCTGCATATCTGCATGATATCTGCATGATATCTGCAGAAAATACCTTAATAATATAATTATAATGACCCGCTACAAGAAAACCGACCACTCGCAGATTTTCGCAAAATCAGCGTTCTTGGTGTCAATCGACTCGAGATTTACCGTAGAGTTCAACGGTCAAGTTATCGGGCTCAAAATAGGTTCATACGCCGAGTTACAGCCTTAAAATTGTACACGGGTAGCCCGTCCAATTTTACGAGAAACGGAGCATTTTGTGTGCACGTGGTGTTCCGTATACGGTCCGTGTCATAATGAATTCGTCGACAAAGACGGCGAACGGAGTCGAAGTCAGAGCGATAACCAGTCCCGTTGTTGGGGAGAACGTTTCCAGAAAACGTTGGAAGATACACCGCGTAACGTGTCAGTGATAGTTCGTGTCAGGCTGCGTGTCTTACTATCGAGCGACAACAATACTGTAAGTCCGTTCATGCGCTAGCTAAACTGAACTGCCTTCGTTCTCCCGAGTGTTACAGTAAGCAAACAACATTGTATTGCAATGAAATTTTATGAATGGACAGAGAAAAGGTTATACTTTCACAAAATGAAAAAAAAAAAAAGTCAAAAAAAAAAAATCTTCCGAGTGTAGATCCCCGTCCTGCAAAATCGTATTCAGCTGCGAGTGGTCGGTTTTCTCATAGCGGGTCACTTAATATGTTATATGTATACATGTATGTGAGTGCAAACGAGACTATGTGCACATTTGTGAATATGTTAACTGAAAGATGTTCATTATTAAACCAGGTATGTAACATAGATTCATAATCTCCGCACTGCAGTTTTGCTGATTGGATGCGTAACCTTGGGCTGCAGTTTATCCTACATTATGTAGCTAGAAGCACGTGTGTTACGTGCTTCAGGCCTGGCCAAATGCTGCTTCTTGCCATAGCTTTGCAGCGGTGTGGTCAGCTCCAGGTAGCCTCTGCTCACTGGTATCATAGACTCGGTAGAGTCTATATGTAGGGATACGACGTAATACAAAAAAATCTCTCCAAGTCTCAGAAACGGTACACTTATAAGCCTTTATAACCACTTGTACTACAGTGATGACGCACTTGAAAGGTGCCGACCACAGTTTATATAGCGTAACCTGCTATCCGCTGTCTAACTACCATAAACCCGTCGTCTAACTACCATACACCCTTGTCAGCACAAATTAGTGTACACAGAAGCCACTTTAGTATACTCAGGAAGTGCACTTAGAAGCCACTGTAGTACAAGCCAGTTGTACTACCAGCTGCTGTGGTTTATCAGGAACACACTCGGCTGTTATTCAATTAGAAGCCTCGGCTGCGCCTCGGCCTCGCCTCGGCCTCTAATTGAATAACAGCCTCGTGTATTCCTGATAAACCACAGCAGCTGGTAGTATAACTATAACATACCGTTCATCAGGAGTGCGTTTTTGGCAAAAAATTGTAGCTTCACCGAAAAATCAGGGAGGGGTTATCGGCCTTTCTGGGACTATTTTCTGCCTTTTTGATGGTTAAAGCCGGTACTGAGACGAACGGACCCTAGCAAAAATACTGAACAGATACCCGCTGGTGCTACCAAAGTTTGTCGGTTTGGGTGCAAGGGATAAGTTATGTATTGAACATATAGGAGAAGCTATGGCTTGAAAGCAGCTGCGCATTGTGGCGTCTCGAAAAACAGATGGAGACTGATCGTGAGGCGGTTTATATCTACGCTCACGATTTGTGCTGGTACTGAACTTTATATCCAGGGGAATGGAACTTGCCGAGTTTTGATGGTGCGCTGGGTGGAAGACCACAAACGTCGTTCTCCATTAAGCTCAGTCCAGGATTAGTATACGGTCAGTACACGGACAAATTAATCTCCGTGTCCACGCATTTCTGGTAATGTTTTCTTTCTTTCTTCTTTCTTTCTTCTTCAGACAACTTAGCTCAACGTTGCCTCGATCTGTCACGATGGTTTTCACACGAAACAGCAGCATTTTCAACCGAGCAGTGCAACGACCCATCGCTTTTTCGCTACCTCCAAGTCTTCACCAGGCGGCTGCAGCAATAACTATGGCTTCGTTTGTCACGCCATGTTCACGTTTGTACGCATGCGCACCTAAACGATCACTTAGCAACGAACTTATTACTCAAGATCGCTGAATTAGAAACAATCACCCCTACATATCTTTTTCATTGTACATGTATAATGTGACCCTCTCTGGGAAAATCAACCACTTGGTACTTTTCATGAAAAGTGAGATTATTACACCACCAGAGAGCCCATCCATTACTGATCACAGTGGTACTCTTATCTTTTTAATCGGACTTACCATTCTAGAGTTATGGGCTTTTAAATGTGGTCAATACGCAGGTCTGCACGAGCAATTTAAAACGCGTGTAAATTCAGAACGCGTAGGACTTCCGTGAAATCATGATAGCACGCAAGTACGCGTACTATAATCTCAAGTTACAGAGCGGAAGTCCTACGCGTTCGTTCGTTACGAGCCTTTGAAGTAGCGCATGCGATTGAATTACGCGCGCAAAGCGCTCAACATTAAACTCACGTAACGTAAATTCAATGTTTATCCAAGTGGTCGATTTTCGCAGTGAGGATATATGGAAAAAGATCTCTGTAGGGGTGGTTGTATACTTCACTGTTATGTTCGGTCATCCCTCTTGTTTCCTTACTTTTTGCCGTTCTGGTATCCTTACATCCTGCTACATTTTCAAATGATTTTTATTACTTGTACAGAAGACTGCAACAGTGATGCAAAAAGCCTATAAAAACCACACAAGACGATGCAATACGTTAATGTGAAATACAGACTATATTATGTGAATTTCTGCGATCAAACACCACCCTTGATTAGTGGCTGCCCTCAAATAATAGCCGCACCTCCGGAAGGGCTGAACGAAATAAATGCTGCCCTTGTTTAGTAGCCGCAGCTAGTATTCGAATGGCCGGCGATTGATTGAAGCGCTTTGTCTAACCCTCGAGGTGACCGTGACTGTTTTGCTGTGAGCATGAAGAGAGGAAAACAGATTGCTGCTCATGTTCCCCAAGAGCTGTCGTTTAGCATTTCTTGTGGTCGAGGCATGGGTGGCGAGCGACATGTGACCGGCAAAATTTTCGCGACAGTAATGGCTTTGGCGGTTTCCTACCGTTTTGTCGGGATGATTATGATGGTACCACATGGGGCTGAAGCAAAACTTCTTGTGCATACACAGTGCTCCAATCCGTTTCCTCGCTTCCTTGTTCATGCTGAGTTTAGTAAATCGAAGTGGATATTGGTCCGGCAGGAAGTAGGGCGAGTATATTAGGGCCAGGGCTGGTTCTAGATGCGCACGCGTTTCCGGTACCTATACCTAAAGTAAGTACTTCCTGCCGGACCAATATCCACGTCGTTAATAAATGCCGCCTTTGATTAGTGGAATAGTAGCCGCAGTAAATCACGTGATGAAATAAATAGTAGCCGTGGCGTTTCATCGCGGAAATACGGGGTATATATAGGCTGTTGTTATTGGTTCTAAGGTTATGAGGTGAACCGAAACTTTATTGTGTGGTAAAACCATCCACTTTCAAACACTCTTCAATATCTCTCATGAGCTCACTTGATGATGAAGCCGTGTCCAGTGGATTGTAGTCTATATAGCTAGCATCCGTTCGCAGCTAATTGCTCACTTCCATGGCAGTAAGAAGTTGCACACTTTCATTGAAATTGACCTTACCTTGTTGTTTTGTTGTACAGGCCTTAAGTCAGAGGAATATTTAACCAAGTGTGATTATATACTTACTGTGTTTCTTATGCCCAAAAGATGCAACCATTTCTCTGACCCCAACCGAGCTTACAGTGGACGAGGGATCAAACCCTGACTCCTTGACCCTGTGTGTAATGATATCAAACCTGCCAGCCGAAGGGTTACAGTGTGATGTTGTCACTACTCTGACTCCTATGGACGATACTGCACGTACGTATACTGTGATCCTAGTGGTCCTTTTTCTGTAATAAGAGTGTGGGGCAGCAATCTGTTTGGTAAGTGCAAGATATCCTAATCCCATAGTCTCCACCACTGGTCTACTAACAGAAGCACCTAGAATGATTACTACTTGTAGTATATAGCCTATATCTTGTTCAAAAGAACCTCCGGCTCCATCCTCGGGTGTCGTGATTGTTATGACTGTTAGCTATGTGTTATTTTGCATGAGCTAGGGCTTCCCCGGCGCAAGCAACGGATTTGTAGCACTGGCTCTGCCTTTAATCCACCCACGCAACATGACAACTTGTCCAATAGGATATATAGTAGCACCCTTGCTGCTCATGACACTACAGCCCAGGACCTTGCTGTTTCTAAATCACGTGAATCGCTTGGACCCAATGTCTAACCGAATATATTTCAGCACTTTGAGGCTGTGGTTAGCAAGTATATGTGGTGTAACATCTGTGACCAGCCAGGCTCAAGTTTTTTCATCAGTGAGAGTTTTTTTTCTGCAGTGGCAGGAGATGACTACATTGCTGCTCCTTTGGTAACAGTTATTCCGGCTTCAACAGTGAATGGTGGCGGTGTATGTGTGAATATATCAATGAAGGTGATCGATGACACCTTGGTAGAGTTTCCACAGAATTTTGCCATTGAGTTGACTGCAAGCACTCCACCGCTTGAAATTGGAGCTGCGAGTTCTACAACAGTCATGATAGTAGATGATGACAGTGAGTATACCATGGATTTCATGCCACATAATAAGTTTCACTCCATATCATAATCAATCATCCATCTTTCTTGTTTCCAGTGGTAACCGTCCAATTGCAGCAGGCTCAGTACAGTGCTGGTGAGCAAGATGGAACTGTAGTGGTGTGTGCTGGGCTCATTGGAGAGACTGAACGAATCCTGCAAGTGACTCTTTCCACACAGACCAACACTGCTACTGGTTAGTTGTTATCCGAATATGCATTGATTACTTGAACCACTCCTATGACAGACATCTCTATACAAGAATCTCAATACCTTCTATGCCTGCGTTTTGATATCTCTGTAGCTGGGATGGACTTCATCAACACTTCCGTTGTCCTGACCTTTAATGGAAACACACTCCTCCGATGCAGTCTTGTGGCCATCACAGATGATGAGATAGTGGAGAATAATGAGACATTCTTTGTGGAGCTTGGGAGCTCGGATGATGCTGTAAATATCTCTGTCAGCTCTGCTACTGTCACCATCACAGACGATGACTGTGAGTATTTTCCGATCATGATGTTGTTGCTGCTTAATTGGGTGATGCTTGATATTCTATTCCTCTCTACAGTGGTAACTGTTCGACTGGAGAATACTTCATACAGTACCAGTGAAGAGTTTGGAACTGTTACAGTGTGTGCAGTCCTTGAGGGATCGACTGAGCGAGACTTGCAAGTAACCTTGTCTTCGCTGTCCAACACTGCCGCTGGTTAGTTCCTGTGAAAAATTATATGTTGATAGATCAGCAGCTTATGCGGACACCTTTCATACATCTCTGTAAGGGAAGCCAGTTGTGATCTGAATACTTACTATGCCTGCATTTTGATATCTCTGTAGCTGGGATAGACTTCATCAGTACTCCTGCTGTCCTGACCTTTAATGGAAACACACTCCTCCGATGCAGTCTTGTGGCCATCACAGATGATGAGATAGTGGAGAATAATGAGACATTCTTTGTGCAGCTTGGGAGCTCGGATGATGCTGTAAATATCTTTGTCAGCTCTGCTACTGTCACCATCACAGACGATGACTGTGAGTATTTTCCCATCATGATGTTGTTGCTGCTTAATTGGGTGATGCTTGATATTCTATTCCTCTCTACAGTGGTAACTGTTCGACTGGAGAATACTTCATACAGAACCAGTGAAGAGTTTGGAACTGTTACAGTGTGTGCAGTCCTTGAGGGATCGACTGAGCGAGACTTGCAAGTAACCTTGTCTACGCTGTCCAACACTGCCGCTGGTTAGTTCCTGTGAAAAATTATATGTTGATAGATCAGCAGCTTATGCGGACACCTTTCATACATCTCTGTAAGAGAAGCCAGTTGTGATCTGAATACTTTCTATGCCTGCATTTTGATATCTCTGTAGCTGGGATAGACTTCATCAGTACTCCTGCTGTCCTGACCTTTAATGGAAACACACCCCTCCAATGCAGTCAAGTGGACATCACAAATGATGAGATGGTTGAGAATGATGAGACATTCTTTGTGCAACTTGGGAGCTCGGATGATGCTATAATTATCTCTGTCAGCTCTGCTACTGTCACCATCACAGACGATGACTGTGAGTATTGGATTGTTTTGCCATCAAGATGTGGCTGCTGCTTGGGTGATGCTTAATATTTTATTCCTCTCTACAGTGGTGACTGTTCGACTGGAGAATACTTCATACAGTACCGGTGAAGAGTTTGGAACTGTTACAGTGTGTGCAGTCCTTGAGGGATCGACTGAGCGAGACTTGCAAGTAACCTTGTCTTCGCTGTCCAACACTGCCGCTGGTTAGTTCCTGTGAAAAATTATATGTTGATAGATCAGCAGCTTATGCGGACACCTTTCATACATCTCTGTAAGGGAAGCCAGTTGTGATCTGAATATTTTTTATGCCTGCATTTTGATATCTCTGTAGCTGGGATAGACTTCATCGGTACTCCTGCTGTCCTGACCTTTAATGGAAACACACCCCTCCAATGCAGTCAAGTAGACATCACAAATGATGAGATAGTGGAGAATAATGAGACATTCTTTGTGCAGCTTGGGAGCTCGGATGATGCTGTAAATATCTCTGTCAGCTCTGCTACTGTCACCATCACAGACGATGACTGTGAGTGTTTTCCCATCATGATGTAGTTGCTGCTTAATTGGGTGATGCTTAATATTCTATTCCTCTCTTCAGTGGTAACTGTTCGACTGGAGAATACTTCATACAGTACCAGTGAAGAGTTTGGAACTGTTACAGTGTGTGCAGTCCTTGAGGGATCGACTGAGCGAGACTTGCAAGTAACCTTGTCTACGCTGTCCAACACTGCCGCTGGTTAGTTCCTGTGAAAAATTATATGTTGATAGATCAGCAGCTTATGCGGACACCTTTCATACATCTCTGTAAGGGAAGCCAGTTGTGATCTGAATATTTTCTATGCCTGCATTTTAATATCTCTGTAGCTGGGATAGACTTCATCGGTACTCCTGCTGTCCTGACCTTTAATGGAAACACACCCCTCCAATGCAGTCAAGTAGACATCACAAATGATGAGATAGTGGAGAGTAATGAGACATTCTTTGTGCAGCTTGGGAGCTCGGATGATGCTGTAAATATCTCTGTCAGCTCTGCTACTGTCACCATCACAGACGATGACTGTGAGTGTTTTCCCATCATGATGTAGTTGCTGCTTAATTGGGTGATGCTTAATATTCTATTCCTCTCTACAGTGGTAACTGTTCGACTGGAGGATACTTCATACAGTACCAGTGAAGAGTTTGGAACTGTTACAGTGTGTGCAGTCCTTGAGGGATCGACTGAGCGAGACTTGCAAGTAACCTTGTCTTCGCTGTCCAACACTGCCGCTGGTTAGTTCCTGTGAAAAATTATAGATCAGCAGCTTATGCGGACACCTTTCATACATCTCTGTAAGGGAAGCCAGTTGTGATCGGAATACTTTCTATGCCTGCATTTTGATATCTCTGTAGCTGGGATAGACTTCATCGGTACTCCTGCTGTCCTGACCTTTAATGGAAACACACCCCTCCAATGCAGTCAAGTAGACATCACAAATGATGAGATAGTGGAGAATAATGAGACATTCTTTGTGCAGCTTGGGAGCTCGGATGATGCTGTAAATATCTCTGTCAGCTCTGCTACTGTCATCATCACAGACGATGACTGTGAGTGTTTTCCCATCATGATGTAGTTGCTGCTTAATTGGGTGATGCTTAATATTCTATTCCTCTCTACAGTGGTAACTGTTCGACTGGAGAATACTTCATACAGTACCAGTGAAGAGTTTGGAACTGTTACAGTGTGTGCAGTCCTTGAGGGATCGACTGAGCGAGACTTGCAAGTAACCTTGTCTACGCTGTCCAACACTGCCGCTGGTTAGTTCCTGTGAAAAATTATATGTTGATAGATCAGCAGCTTATGCGGACACCTTTCATACATCTCTGTAAGGGAAGCCAGTTGTGATCTGAATACTTTCTATGCCTGCATTTTGATATCTCTGTAGCTGGGATAGACTTCATCGGTACTCCTGCTGTCCTGGCCTTTAATGGAAACACACCCCTCCAATGCAGTCAAGTGGTCATCACAAATGATGAGATAGTGGAGAATAATGAGACATTCTTTGTACAACTTGGGAGCTCGGACGATGCTATCAATATCTCGGTCAGCTCTGCTACTGTCACCATCACAGACGATGACTGTAAGATTTGGATTGTTTTGCCATCAACATGTTGCTGCTTAATTGGGTGATGCTTAATATTCTATTCCTCTCTACAGTGGTAACTGTTCGACTGGAGAATACTTCATACAGTACCAGTGAAGAGTTTGGAACTGTTACAGTGTGTGCAGTCCTTGAGGGATCGACTGAGCGAGACTTGCAAGTAACCTTGTCTACGCTGTCCAACACTGCCGCTGGTTAGTTCCTGTGAAAAATTATATGTTGATAGATCAGCAGCTTATGCGGACACCTTTCATACATCTCTGTAAGGGAAGCCAGTTGTGATCTGAATACTTTCTATGCCTGCATTTTGATATCTCTGTAGCTGGGATAGACTTCATCGGTACTCCTGCTGTCCTGACCTTTAATGGAAACACACCCCTCCAATGCAGTCAAGTAGACATCACAAATGATGAGATAGTGGAGAATAATGAGACATTCTTTGTGCAGCTTGGGAGCTCGGATGATGCTGTAAATATCTCTGTCAGCTCTGCTACTGTCACCATCACAGACGATGACTGTGAGTGTTTTCCCATCATGATGTAGTTGCTGCTTAATTGGGTGATGTTTAATATTCTATTCCTCTCTACAGTGGTAACTGTTCAACTGGAGAATACTTCATACAGTACCAGTGAAGAGTTTGGAACTGTTACAGTGTGTGCAGTCCTTGAGGGATCGACTGAGCGAGACTTGCAAGTAACCTTGTCTTCGCTGTCCAACACTGCCGCTGGTTAGTTCCTGTGAAAAATTATATGTTGATAGATCAGCAGCTTATGCGGACACCTTTCATACATCTCTGTAAGGGAAGCCAGTTGTGATCTGAATATTTTCTATGCCTGCATTTTGATATCTCTGTAGCTGGGATAGACTTCATCGGTACTCCTGCTGTCCTGACCTTTAATGGAAACACACCCCTCCAATGCAGTCAAGTAGACATCACAAATGATGAGATAGTGGAGAATAATGAGACATTCTTTGTGCAGCTTGGGAGCTCGGATGATGCTGTAAATATCTCTGTCAGCTCTGCTACTGTCACCATCACAGACGATGACTGTGAGTGTTTTCCCATCATGATGTAGTTGCTGCTTAATTGGGTGATGCTTAATATTCTATTCCTCTCTACAGTGGTAACTGTTCGACTGGAGGATACTTCATACAGTACCAGTGAAGAGTTTGGAACTGTTACAGTGTGTGCAGTCCTTGAGGGATCGACTGAGCGAGACTTGCAAGTAACCTTGTCTTCGCTGTCCAACACTGCCGCTGGTTAGTTCCTGTGAAAAATTATATGTTGATAGATCAGCAGCTTATGCGGACACCTTTCATACATCTCTGTAAGGGAAGCCAGTTGTGATCTGAATACTTTCTATGCCTGCATTTTGATATCTCTGTAGCTGGGATAGACTTCATCGGTACTCCTGCTGTCCTGACCTTTAATGGAAACACACCCCTCCAATGCAGTCAAGTAGACATCACAAATGATGAGATAGTGGAGAATAATGAGACATTCTTTGTGCAGCTTGGGAGCTCGGATGATGCTGTAAATATCTCTGTCAGCTCTGCTACTGTCATCATCACAGACGATGACTGTGAGTGTTTTCCCATCATGATGTAGTTGCTGCTTAATTGGGTGATGCTTAATATTCTATTCCTCTCTACAGTGGTAACTGTTCGACTGGAGAATACTTCATACAGTACCAGTGAAGAGTTTGGAACTGTTACAGTGTGTGCAGTCCTTGAGGGATCGACTGAGCGAGACTTGCAAGTAACCTTGTCTACGCTGTCCAACACTGCCGCTGGTTAGTTCCTGTGAAAAATTATATGTTGATAGATCAGCAGCTTATGCGGACACCTTTCATACATCTCTGTAAGGGAAGCCAGTTGTGATCTGAATACTTTCTATGCCTGCATTTTGATATCTCTGTAGCTGGGATAGACTTCATCGGTACTCCTGCTGTCCTGGCCTTTAATGGAAACACACCCCTCCAATGCAGTCAAGTGGTCATCACAAATGATGAGATAGTGGAGAATAATGAGACATTCTTTGTACAACTTGGGAGCTCGGACGATGCTATCAATATCTCGGTCAGCTCTGCTACTGTCACCATCACAGACGATGACTGTAAGATTTGGATTGTTTTGCCATCAACATGTTGCTGCTTAATTGGGTGATGCTTAATATTCTATTCCTCTCTACAGTGGTAACTGTTCGACTGGAGAATACTTCATACAGTACCGGTGAAGAGTTTGGAACTGTTACAGTGTGTGCAGTCCTTGAGGGATCGACTGAGCGAGACTTGCAAGTAACCTTGTCTACGCTGTCCAACACTGCCGCTGGTTAGTTCCTGTGAAAAATTATATGTTGATAGATCAGCAGCTTATGCGGACACCTTTCATACATCTCTGTAAGGGAAGCCAGTTGTGATCTGAATATTTTCTATGCCTGCATTTTGATATCTCTGTAGCTGGGATAGACTTCATCGGTACTCCTGCTGTCCTGACCTTTAATGGAAACACACCCCTCCAATGCAGTCAAGTAGACATCACAAATGATGAGATAGTGGAGAATAATGAGACATTCTTTGTGCAGCTTGGGAGCTCGGATGATGCTGTAAATATCTCTGTCAGCTCTGCTACTGTCACCATCACAGACGATGACTGTGAGTGTTTTCCCATCATGATGTAGTTGCTGCTTAATTGGGTGATGCTTAATATTCTATTCCTCTCTACAGTGGTAACTGTTCGACTGGAGAATACTTCATACAGTACCAGTGAAGAGTTTGGAACTGTTACAGTGTGTGCAGTCCTTGAGGGATCGACTGAGCGAGACTTGCAAGTAACCTTGTCTACGCTGTCCAACACTGCCGCTGGTTAGTTCCTGTGAAAAATTATATGTTGATAGATCAGCAGCTTATGCGGACACCTTTCATACATCTCTGTAAGGGAAGCCAGTTGTGATCTGAATACTTTCTATGCCTGCATTTTGATATCTCTGTAGCTGGGATAGACTTCATCGGTACTCCTGCTGTCCTGGCCTTTAATGGAAACACACCCCTCCAATGCAGTCAAGTGGTCATCACAAATGATGAGATAGTGGAGAATAATGAGACATTCTTTGTACAACTTGGGAGCTCGGACGATGCTATCAATATCTCGGTCAGCTCTGCTACTGTCACCATCACAGACGATGACTGTAAGATTTGGATTGTTTTGCCATCAACATGTTGCTGCTTAATTGGGTGATGCTTAATATTCTATTCCTCTCTACAGTGGTAACTGTTCGACTGGAGAATACTTCATACAGTACCGGTGAAGAGTTTGGAACTGTTACAGTGTGTGCAGTCCTTGAGGGATCGACTGAGCGAGACTTGCAAGTAACCTTGTCTACGCTGTCCAACACTGCCGCTGGTTAGTTCCTGTGAAAAATTATATGTTGATAGATCAGCAGCTTATGCGGACACCTTTCATACATCTCTGTAAGGGAAGCCAGTTGTGATCTGAATATTTTCTATGCCTGCATTTTGATATCTCTGTAGCTGGGATAGACTTCATCGGTACTCCTGCTGTCCTGACCTTTAATGGAAACACACCCCTCCAATGCAGTCAAGTAGACATCACAAATGATGAGATAGTGGAGAATAATGAGACATTCTTTGTGCAGCTTGGGAGCTCGGATGATGCTGTAAATATCTCTGTCAGCTCTGCTACTGTCACCATCACAGACGATGACTGTGAGTGTTTTCCCATCATGATGTAGTTGCTGCTTAATTGGGTGATGCTTAATATTCTATTCCTCTCTACAGTGGTAACTGTTCGACTGGAGGATACTTCATACAGTACCAGTGAAGAGTTTGGAACTGTTACAGTGTGTGCAGTCCTTGAGGGATCGACTGAGCGAGACTTGCAAGTAACCTTGTCTTCGCTGTCCAACACTGCCGCTGGTTAGTTCCTGTGAAAAATTATATGTTGATAGATCAGCAGCTTATGCGGACACCTTTCATACATCTCTGTAAGGGAAGCCAGTTGTGATCTGAATACTTTCTATGCCTGCATTTTGATATCTCTGTAGCTGGGATAGACTTCATCGGTACTCCTGCTGTCCTGACCTTTAATGGAAACACACCCCTCCAATGCAGTCAAGTAGACATCACAAATGATGAGATAGTGGAGAATAATGAGATATTCTTTGTGCAGCTTGGGAGCTCGGATGATGCTGTAAATATCTCTGTCAGCTCTGCTACTGTCATCATCACAGACGATGACTGTGAGTGTTTTCCCATCATGATGTAGTTGCTGCTTAATTGGGTGATGCTTAATATTCTATTCCTCTCTACAGTGGTAACTGTTCGACTGGAGAATACTTCATACAGTACCAGTGAAGAGTTTGGAACTGTTACAGTGTGTGCAGTCCTTGAGGGATCGACTGAGCGAGACTTGCAAGTAACCTTGTCTACGCTGTCCAACACTGCCGCTGGTTAGTTCCTGTGAAAAATTATATGTTGATAGATCAGCAGCTTATGCAGACACCTTTCATACATCTCTGTAAGAGAAGCCAGTTGTGATCTGAATATTTTCTATGCCTGCATTTTGATATCTCTGTAGCTGGGATAGACTTCATCGGTACTCCTGCTGTCCTGACCTTTAATGGAAACACACCCCTCCAATGCAGTCAAGTAGACATCACAAATGATGAGATAGTGGAGAATAATGAGACATTCTTTGTGCAGCTTGGGAGCTCGGATGATGCTGTAAATATCTCTGTCAGCTCTGCTACTGTCACCATCACAGACGATGACTGTGAGTGTTTTCCCATCATGATGTAGTTGCTGCTTAATTGGGTGATGCTTAATATTCTATTCCTCTCTACAGTGGTAACTGTTCGACTGGAGAATACTTCATACAGTACCAGTGAAGAGTTTGGAACTGTTACAGTGTGTGCAGTCCTTGAGGGATCGACTGAGCGAGACTTGCAAGTAACCTTGTCTACGCTGTCCAACACTGCCGCTGGTTAGTTCCTGTGAAAAATTATATGTTGATAGATCAGCAGCTTATGCGGACACCTTTCATACATCTCTGTAAGGGAAGCCAGTTGTGATCTGAATATTTTCTATGCCTGCATTTTGATATCTCTGTAGCTGGGATAGACTTCACCGGTACTCCTGCTGTCCTGACCTTTAATGGAAACACACCCCTCCAATGCAGTCAAGTGGTCATCACAAATGATGAGATAGTGGAGAATAATGAGACATTCTTTGTACAGCTTGGGAGCTCGGATGATGCTGTAAATATCTCTGTCAGCTCTGCTACTGTTACCATCACAGACGATGACTGTGAGTTTTTTCCCATCATGATGTAGTTGCTGCTTAATTGGGTGATGCTTAATATTCTATTCCTCTCTACAGTGGTAACTGTTCGACTGGAGAATACTTCATACAGTACCAGTGAAGAGTTTGGAACTGTTACAGTGTGTGCAGTCCTTGAGGGATCGACTGAGCGAGACTTGCAAGTAACCTTGTCTACGCTGTCCAACACTGCCGCTGGTTAGTTCCTGTGAAAAATTATACGTTGATAGATCAGCAGCTTATGCGGACACCTTTCATACATCTCTGTAAGGGAAACCAGTTGTGATCTGAATACTTTCTATGCCTGCATTTTGATATCTCTGTAGCTGGGATAGACTTCATCGATACTCCTGCTGTCCTGACATTCAATGGAAGCACATCCTTCCAATGCAGTCCAGTTGTCATCACAAATGATGAGATAGTGGAGAATAATGAGACATTCTTTGTACAACTTGGGAGCTCGGACGTTGCTATCAATATCTCGGTCAGCTCTGCTACTGTCACCATCACAGACGATGACTGTAAGATTTGGATTGTTTTGCCATCAACATGTTGCTGCTTAATTGGGTGATGCTTAATATTCTATTCCTCTCTACAGTGGTAACTGTTCGACTGGGGAATACTTCATACAGTACCAGTGAAGAGTTTGGAACTGTTACAGTGTGTGCAGTCCTTGAGGGATCGACTGAGAGAGACTTGCAAGTAATCTTGTCTACACTCTCCAACACTGCCACTGGTTAGTTCCTCTGGTAAAATTATATCTTAAACATGTTGATTGATCAGCAACTGATGCGGACACCCTTTAAACATCTCTGTAAGGGAAATAATTTGTGATCTCAATAACTTCGGTCCATGCATGTTGATATCTCTGCAGCTGGGATAGACTTCATCGGTACTCCTGCTGTCCTGACCTTTAATGGGAGCACACCCCTCCAATGCAGTCAAGTGGACATCACGAATGATGTGATAGTGGAGAATAATGAGACATTCTTTGTGCAACTTGGGAGCACTGGTGATCCTGTGAATATCTCTCTCGACTCTGCTACTGTCACCATCACTGACGATGACTGTGAGTATTGGATTGTTTTGCCATTAAAGATGATTTACCTTGCCATCAAGATGATGGAACTGAGAGGCTTAGTATTCTATTCCTCTCTGCAGTGGTAACTATTCGAATGGAGAATACTTCATACAGTACCAGTGAAGAGTTTGGAACTGTTACAGTGTGTGCAGTCCTTGAGGGATCGACTGAGCGAGACTTGCAAGTAACCTTGTCTACACTCTCCAACACTGCCACTGGTTAGTTCCTATAGTTGAACGTGTTGATAGATCAGCAGCTGATGCCACACCTTTTATACATATCCATAAGGGAAATTATAGTGTTGTGATCTGAATACTTTCTATAATTTATACCTTCATTTTGTATTCATCTGTAGCTGACATGGACTTCATCGGTACTCCTACTGTCCTGACCTTTAATGGAAGCACACCCCTCCAATGCAGTCAAGTAGACATCACAAATGATGAGATAGTGGAGAATGATGAGACATTCTTTGTACAACTTGGGAGCTCGGATGATGCTATCAATATCTCTGTCAGCTCTGCTACTGTCACCATCACAGACGATGACTGTGAGTATTGGAATGTTTTGCCATCAAGATGTTGCTCCTGCTTGGGTGATGCTTAATATTCTATTCCTCTCTACAGTGGTAACTGTTCGACTGGAGAATACTTCATACAGTACCAGTGAAGAGTTTGGAACTGTTACAGTGTGTGCAGTCCTTGAGGGATCGACTGAGCGAGACTTGCAAGTAACCTTGTCTACACTCTCCAACACTGCCACTGGTTAGTTCCTATAGTTGAACATGTTGATAGATCAGCAGCTGATGCCACACCTTTTATACATATCTGTAAGGGAAATTATAGTGTATGATCTGAATACTTTTTATAATTTATACCTTCATTTTGTATTCATCTGTAGCTGACATGGACTTCATCGGTACTCCTGCTGTCCTGACCTTTAATGGAAGCACACCCCTCCAATGCAGTCAAGTAGACATCACAAATGATGAGATAGTGGAGAATGATGAGACATTCTTTGTACAACTTGGGAGCTCGGATGAAGCTATCAATATCTCTATCAGCTCTGCTACCATCACCATCACAGATGATGACTGTGAGTATTGGATTGTTTTGCCATCAAGGTGTTGCTGCTGCTTGGGTGATGCTTAATATTATATTCCTCTCTACAGTGGTGACTGTTCGACTGGAGAATACTTCATACAGAACCAGTGAAGAATTTGGAACTGTTACAGTGTGTGCAGTCCTTGAGGGATCGACTGAGCGAGACTTGCAAGTAACCTTGTCTACACTCTCCATCACTGCCGCTGGTTAGTTCCTGTAATTCTTAAACATGTTGATAGATCAGCAACTGATATGGGCACATTTTATATTTCTCTGTAATGGAAACAAGTTGTGAACTGATTGCTTTCCATGCCTGCATTTTGATATTTCTGTAGCTGGGATGGATTTCATCGATACTTCTGCAGTCCTGACCTTTAATGGAAGCACACCCCTCCAATGCAGTCCAGTGGTCATCACAAATGATGAGATAGTGGAGAATAATGAGACATTCTTTATACAACTTGGGAGCTTGGATGATGCTATAAATATCTCTGTCAGCTCTGCTACTGTCACCATCACAGACGATGACTGTGAGTATTGGAATGTTTTGCCATCAAGATGTTGCTCCTGTTTGGGTGATGCTTAATATTCTATTCCTCTCTACAGTGGTAACTGTTCGACTGGAGAATACTTCATACAGTACCAGTGAAGAGTTTGGAACTGTTACAGTGTGTGCAGTCCTTGAGGGATCGACTGAGCGAGACTTGCAAGTAACCTTGTCTACACTCTCCAACACTGCCACTGGTTAGTTCCTATAGTTGAACATGTTGATAGATCAGCAGCTGATGCCACACCTTTTATACATATCCGTAAGGGAAATTATAGTGTTGTGATCTGAATACTTTCTATAATTTATACCTTCATTTTGTATTCATCTGTAGCTGACATGGACTTCATCGGTACTCCTGCTGTCCTGACCTTTAATGGAAGCACACCCCTCCAATGCAGTCAAGTAGACATCACAAATGATGAGATAGTGGAGAATGATGAGACATTCTTTGTACAACTTGGGAGCTCGGATGATGCTATCAATATCTCTGTCAGCTCTGCTACCAGCACCATCACAGATGATGACTGTGAGTATTGGATTGTTTTGCCATCAAGGTGTTGCTCCTGCTTGGGTGATGCTTAATATTATATTCCTCTCTACAGTGGTGACTGTTCGACTGGAGAATACTTCATACAGAACCAGTGAAGAGTTTGGAACTGTTACTTTGTGTGCAGTCCTTGAGGGATCGACTGAGCGAGACTTGCAAGTAACCTTGTCTACACTCTCCAACACTGCCGCCGGTTAGTTCCTGTAATTCTTAAACATGTTGATAGATCAGCAACTGATATGGGCACATTTTATATTTCTCTGTTTGGGAAACAAGTTGTGATCTGATTTCTTTCCATGCCTGCATTTTGATATTTCTGTAGCTGGGGTGGATTTCATCGATACTTCTGCAGTCCTGACCTTTAATGGAAGCACACCCCTCCAATGCAGTCCAGTGGTCATCACAAATGATGAAATAGTGGAGAATAATGAGACATTCTTTATACAACTTGGGAGCTTGGATGATGCTATAAATATCTCTGTCAGCTCTGCTACTTTCACCATCACAGACGATGACTGTGAGTATTGGAATGTTTTGCCATCAAGATGTTGCTCCTGCTTGGGTGATGCTTAATATTCTATTCCTCTCTACAGTGGTAACTGTTCGACTGGAGAATACTTCATACAGTACCAGTGAAGAGTTTGGAACTGTTACAGTGTGTGCAGTCCTTGAGGGATCGACTGAGCGAGACTTGCAAGTAACCTTGTCTACGCTGTCCAACACTGCCGCTGGTTAGTTCCTGTGAAAAATTATATGTTGATAGATCAGCAGCTTATGCGGACACCTTTCATACATCTCTGTAAGGGAAGCCAGTTGTGATCTGAATATTTTCTATGCCTGCATTTTGATATCTCTGTAGCTGGGATAGACTTCACCGGTACTCCTGCTGTCCTGACCTTTAATGGAAACACACCCCTCCAATGCAGTCAAGTGGTCATCACAAATGATGAGATAGTGGAGAATAATGAGACATTCTTTGTACAGCTTGGGAGCTCGGATGATGCTGTAAATATCTCTGTCAGCTCTGCTACTGTCACCATCACAGACGATGACTGTGAGTTTTTTCCCATCATGATGTAGTTGCTGCTTAATTGGGTGATGCTTAATATTCTATTCCTCTCTACAGTGGTAACTGTTCGACTGGAGAATACTTCATACAGTACCAGTGAAGAGTTTGGAACTGTTACAGTGTGTGCAGTCCTTGAGGGATCGACTGAGCGAGACTTGCAAGTAACCTTGTCTACGCTGTCCAACACTGCCGCTGGTTAGTTCCTGTGAAAAATTATACGTTGATAGATCAGCAGCTTATGCGGACACCTTTCATACATCTCTGTAAGGGAAACCAGTTGTGATCTGAATACTTTCTATGCCTGCATTTTGATATCTCTGTAGCTGGGATAGACTTCATCGATACTCCTGCTGTCCTGACATTCAATGGAAGCACATCCTTCCAATGCAGTCCAGTTGTCATCACAAATGATGAGATAATGGAGAATAATGAGACATTCTTTGTACAACTTGGGAGCTCGGACGTTGCTATCAATATCTCGGTCAGCTCTGCTACTGTCACCATCACAGACGATGACTGTAAGATTTGGATTGTTTTGCCATCAACATGTTGCTGCTTAATTGGGTGATGCTTAATATTCTATTCCTCTCTACAGTGGTAACTGTTCGACTGGGGAATACTTCATACAGTACCAGTGAAGAGTTTGGAACTGTTACAGTGTGTGCAGTCCTTGAGGGATCGACTGAGAGAGACTTGCAAGTAATCTTGTCTACACTCTCCAACACTGCCACTGGTTAGTTCCTCTGGTAAAATTATATCTTAAACATGTTGATTGATCAGCAACTGATGCGGACACCCTTTAAACATCTCTGTAAGGGAAATAATTTGTGATCTCAATAACTTCGGTCCATGCATGTTGATATCTCTGCAGCTGGGATAGACTTCATCGGTACTCCTGCTGTCCTGACCTTTAATGGGAGCACACCCCTCCAATGCAGTCAAGTGGACATCACGAATGATGTGATAGTGGAGAATAATGAGACATTCTTTGTGCAACTTGGGAGCACTGGTGATCCTGTGAATATCTCTCTCGACTCTGCTACTGTCACCATCACTGACGATGACTGTGAGTATTGGATTGTTTTGCCATTAAAGATGATTTACCTTGCCATCAAGATGATGGAACTGAGAGGCTTAGTATTCTATTCCTCTCTGCAGTGGTAACTATTCGAATGGAGAATACTTCATACAGTACCAGTGAAGAGTTTGGAACTGTTACAGTGTGTGCAGTCCTTGAGGGATCGACTGAGCGAGACTTGCAAGTAACCTTGTCTACACTCTCCAACACTGCCACTGGTTAGTTCCTATAGTTGAACGTGTTGATAGATCAGCAGCTGATGCCACACCTTTTATACATATCCATAAGGGAAATTATAGTGTTGTGATCTGAATACTTTCTATAATTTATACCTTCATTTTGTATTCATCTGTAGCTGACATGGACTTCATCGGTACTCCTACTGTCCTGACCTTTAATGGAAGCACACCCCTCCAATGCAGTCAAGTAGACATCACAAATGATGAGATAGTGGAGAATGATGAGACATTCTTTGTACAACTTGGGAGCTCGGATGATGCTATCAATATCTCTGTCAGCTCTGCTACTGTCACCATCACAGACGATGACTGTGAGTATTGGAATGTTTTGCCATCAAGATGTTGCTCCTGCTTGGGTGATGCTTAATATTCTATTCCTCTCTACAGTGGTAACTGTTCGACTGGAGAATACTTCATACAGTACCAGTGAAGAGTTTGGAACTGTTACAGTGTGTGCAGTCCTTGAGGGATCGACTGAGCGAGACTTGCAAGTAACCTTGTCTACACTCTCCAACACTGCCACTGGTTAGTTCCTATAGTTGAACATGTTGATAGATCAGCAGCTGATGCCACACCTTTTATACATATCCGTAAGGGAAATTATAGTGTTGTGATCTGAATACTTTCTATAATTTGTACCTTCATTTTGTATTCATCTGTAGCTGACATGGACTTCATCGGTACTCCTGCTGTCCTGACCTTTAATGGAAGCACACCCCTCCAATGCAGTCAAGTAGACATCACAAATGATGAGATAGTGGAGAATGATGAGACATTCTTTGTACAACTTGGGAGCTCGGATGATGCTATCAATATCTCTGTCAGCTCTGCTACCAGCACCATCACAGATGATGACTGTGAGTATTGGATTGTTTTGCCATCAAGGTGTTGCTCCTGCTTGGGTGATGCTTAATATTATATTCCTCTCTACAGTGGTAACTGTTCGACTGGAGAATACTTCATACAGAACCAGTGAAGAGTTTGGAACTGTTACTTTGTGTGCAGTCCTTGAGGGATCGACTGAGCGAGACTTGCAAGTAACCTTGTCTACACTCTCCAACACTGCCGCCGGTTAGTTCCTGTAATTCTTAAACATGTTGATAGATCAGCAACTGATATGGGCACATTTTATATTTCTCTGTTTGGGAAACAAGTTGTGATCTGATTTCTTTCCATGCCTGCATTTTGATATTTCTGTAGCTGGGGTGGATTTCATCGATACTTCTGCAGTCCTGACCTTTAATGGAAGCACACCCCTCCAATGCAGTCCAGTGGTCATCACAAATGATGAAATAGTGGAGAATAATGAGACATTCTTTATACAACTTGGGAGCTTGGATGATGCTATAAATATCTCTGTCGGCTCTGCTACTGTCACCATCACAGACGATGACTGTGAGTATTGGAATGTTTTGCCATCAAGATGTTGCTCCTGCTTGGGTGATGCTTAATATTCTATTCCTCTCTACAGTGGTAACTGTTCGACTGGAGAATACTTCATACAGTACCAGTGAAGAGTTTGGAACTGTTACAGTGTGTGCAGTCCTTGAGGGATCGACTGAGCGAGACTTGCAAGTAACCTTGTCTACACTCTCCAACACTGCCACTGGTTAGTTCCTATAGTTGAACATGTTGATAGATCAGCAGCTGATGCCACACCTTTTATACATATCCGTAAGGGAAATTATAGTGTTGTGATCTGAATACTTTCTATAATTTGTACCTTCATTTTGTATTCATCTGTAGCTGACATGGACTTCATCGGTACTCCTGCTGTCCTGACCTTTAATGGAAGCACACCCCTCCAATGCAGTCAAGTAGACATCACAAATGATGAGATAGTGGAGAATGATGAGACATTCTTTGTACAACTTGGGAGCTCGGATGATGCTATCAATATCTCTGTCAGCTCTGCTACCAGCACCATCACAGATGATGACTGTGAGTATTGGATTGTTTTGCCATCAAGGTGTTGCTCCTGCTTGGGTGATGCTTAATATTATATTCCTCTCTACAGTGGTGACTGTTCGACTGGAGAATACTTCATACAGAACCAGTGAAGAGTTTGGAACTGTTACTTTGTGTGCAGTCCTTGAGGGATCGACTGAGCGAGACTTGCAAGTAACCTTGTCTACACTCTCCAACACTGCCGCCGGTTAGTTCCTGTAATTCTTAATCATGTTGATAGATCAGCAACTGATATGGGCACATTTTATATTTCTCTGTTTGGGAAACAAGTTGTGATCTGATTGCTTTCCATGCCTGCATTTTGATATTTCTGTAGCTGGGGTGGATTTCATCGATACTTCTGCAGTCCTGACCTTTAATGGAAGCACACCCCTCCAATGCAGTCCAGTGGTCATCACAAATGATGAAATAGTGGAGAATAATGAGACATTCTTTATACAACTTGGGAGCTTGGATGATGCTATAAATATCTCTGTCAGCTCTGCTACTGTCACCATCACAGACGATGACTGTGAGTATTGGAATGTTTTGCCATCAAGATGTTGCTCCTGCTTGGGTGATGCTTAATATTCTATTCCTCTCTACAGTGGTAACTGTTCGACTGGAGAATACTTCATACAGTACCAGAGAAGAGTTTGGAACTGTTACAGTGTGTGCAGTCCTTGAGGGATCGACTGAGCGAGACTTGCAAGTAACCTTGTCTACACTCTCCAACACTGCCACTGGTTAGTTCCTATAGTTGAACATGTTGATAGATCAGCAGCTGATGCCACACCTTTTATACATATCCGTAAGGGAAATTATAGTGTTGTGATCTGAATACTTTCTATAATTTGTACCTTCATTTTGTATTCATCTGTAGCTGACATGGACTTCATCGGTACTCCTGCTGTCCTGACCTTTAATGGAAGCACACCCCTCCAATGCAGTCAAGTAGACATCACAAATGATGAGATAGTGGAGAATGATGAGACATTCTTTGTACAACTTGGGAGCTCGGACGATGCTATCAATATCTCGGTCAGCTCTGCTACTGTCACCATCACAGACGATGACTGTAAGATTTGGATTGTTTTGCCACCAACATGTTGCTGCTTAATTGGGTGATGCTTAATATTCTATCCTCTCTACAGTGGTAACTGTTCGACTGGAGAATACTTCATACAGAACCAGTGAAGAGTTTGGAACTGTTACAGTGTGTGCAGTCCTTGAGGGATCGACTGAGCGAGACTTGCAAGTAATCTTGTCTACACTCTCCAACACTGCCACTGGTTAGTTCCTATGGTAAAATTATATCTTAAACATGTTGATTGATCAGCAACTGATGCGGACACCTTTTAAACATCTTTGTAAGGGAAATAATTTGTGATCTCAATAACTTTGGTGCATGCATGTTTATATCTCTGCAGCTGGGATAGACTTCATCGGTACTCCTGCTGTCCTGACCTTTAATGGGAGCACACCCCTCCAATGCAGTCAAGTGGACATCACGAATGATGTGATAGTGGAGAATAATGAGACATTCTTTGTGCAACTTGGGAGTACTGGTGATCCTGTGAATATCTCCCTCGACTCTGCTACTGTCGCCATCACTGACGATGACTGTGAGTATTGGATTGTTTTGACATTAAAGATGATTTACCTTGCCATCAAGATGATGGAACTGAGATTCTTAGTATTCTATTCCTCTCTGCAGTGGTAACTATTCGAATGGAGAATACTTCATACAGTACCAGTGAAGAGATTGGAACTGTTACAGTGTGTGCAGTCCTTGAGGGATCGACTGAGCGAGACTTGCAAGTAACCTTGTCTTCTCTGTCCAACACTGCCACTGGTTAGTTCCTATAGTTGAACATGTTGATAGTTCAGCAGCTGATGCCACACCTTTTATACATATTCGTAAGGGAAATTATAGTGTTGAGATCTGAATACTTTCTATAATTTGTGCCTTCATTTTTTATTCATCTGTAGCTGTCATGGACTTCATCGGTACTCCTGCTGTCCTGACCTTTAATGGAAGCACACCCCTCCAATGCAGTCAAGTAGACATCACAAATGATGAGATAGTGGAGAATGATGAGACATTCTTTGTACAACTTGGGAGCTCGGATGATGCTATCAATATCTCTATCAGCTCTGCTACCATCACCATCACAGATGATGACTGTGAGTATTGGATTGTTTTGCCATCAAGGTGTTGCTGCTGCTTGGGTGATGCTTAATATTATATTCCTCTCTACAGTGGTGACTGTTCGACTGGAGAATACTTCATACAGAACCAGTGAAGAGTTTGGAACTATTACTTTGTGTGCAGTCCTTGAGGGATCGACTGAGCGAGACTTGCAAGTAACCTTGTCTACACTCTCCAACACTGCCGCCGGTTAGTTCCTGTAATTCTTAAACATGTTGATAGATCAGCAACTGATATGGGCACATTTTATATTTCTCTGTATGGGAAACAAGTTGTGATCTGATTGCTTTCCATGCCTGCATTTTGATATTTCTGTAGCTGGGGTGGATTTCATCGATACTTCTGCAGTCCTGACCTTTAATGGAAGCACACCCCTCCAATGCAGTCCAGTGGTCATCACAAATGATGAAATAGTGGAGAATAATGAGACATTCTTTATACAACTTGGGAGCTTGGATGATGCTATAAATATCTCTGTCAGCTCTGCTACTGTCACCATCACAGACGATGACTGTGAGTATTGGAATGTTTTGCCATCAAGATGTTGCTCCTGCTTGGGTGATGCTTAATATTCTATTCCTCTCTACAGTGGTAACTGTTCGACTGGAGAATACTTCATACAGTACCAGTGAAGAGTTTGGAACTGTTACAGTGTGTGCAGTCCTTGAGGGATCGACTGAGCAAGACTTGCAAGTAACCTTGTTTACACTGTCCAACACTGCCGCCGGTTAGTTCCTATGGTAAAATTACATCTTAAATGCTTAGTATGGCTGAAATTACCTGTGTGAGCAGTTTCGAGCCCAGCAATGCCAGGGAACAGAAATTATTGTATGTTTAAGTGTTCTGTAGACTGAAAATGACTTAGAGAAAGAAACTTGGGCCCTAAAGAGTTAACTCTTTAGGGCCCAAGTTTCTTTCTCTAAGTCATTTTCAGCAACTCTTTAGGGCCCAAGTTTCTTTCTCTAAGTCATTTTCAGTCTACAGAACACTTAAACATACCATAATTTCTGTTCCCTGGCATTGCTGGGCTCGAAACTGCTCACACAGGTAATTTCAGCCATACTAAGCATTTACGTGACTTAACCACACCCACTAATTAACGAACTTGCAATTTAGCCTCCCGAGAAATGCCAACCTGCCGTAGCTAAAAAATGGACCATGAACGCTGGAAATTGAGGCCCTACAAGGCAAGACAGCTACTTCTAAGTCCATTTATGCCAAAAACGGCGGAGATGGCCTTCCCAGTGCCGACCAAGACCATTCTACCGCGGAGCCCAGACACGGCCATGCTGTTTGCACCCTCCGGGTGCACCCACCCACCTCCCCCTGTCCCGCCCTTTCTGCTGTCGCAGAACCTATCTCCCAAGGACATTGCCGGATGTGACATCATGAAGCTGAAAGTCCCACATTGCAGATATGCAACGTTAGGTCTTAAAGGGTTAATTAATTTATTAATTAAACATGTTGATAGATCAGCAACTGATGCGGACACCTTTTAGACATCTCTGTAAGGGAAGGGAAATAATTTGTGATCTCATCTGCATGCATGTTGATATCTCTGCAGCTGGGATAGACTTCATCGGTACTCCTGCTGTCCTGACCTTTAATGGAAGCACACCCCTCCAATGCAGTCAAGTGGACATCACAAATGATGAGATAGTGGAGAATAATGAGACGTTCTTTGTGCAACTTGGGAGCACTGGTGATCTTGTGAATATCTCCCTCGACTCTGCTACTGTCACCATCACTGACGATGACTGTGAGAATTGGATTGTTATCATAAGACATTAAAGATGATTTACCTTGCCATCAAGATGATGGAACTCAGATGCTTAATATTCTATTCTTCTCTACAGTGGTAATTGTTCGACTGGAGAATGCTTCATACAGTACCCGTGAAGAGTTTGGAACTGTTACAGTGTGTGCAGTCCTTGAGGGATCGACTGAGCGAGACTTGCAAGTAACCTTGTCTACACTGTCCAACACTGCCGCTGGTTAGTTCCGATAGTTGAACATGTTGATAGATCAGCAGCTGATGCCACACCTTTTATACATATTCGTAAGGGAAATTATAGTGTTGGGATCTGAATCCTTTCTATGCCTTCATTTTGATTCATCAATAGCTGACATGGACTTCGTTGATTCTTCTGCTGTCCTGATCTTTAATGGAAGCACACCCCTCCAATGCAGTCAAGTGGACATCACAAATGATGAGATAGTGGAATACAATGAGACATTCTTTGTACAACTTGGGAGCTCTGATGATGCAATCAATATCTCTGTCAGCTCTGCTACCATCACCATCACAGATGATGACTGTGAGTATTGGATTGTTTTGCCATCAAGATGTTGCTGCTGCTTGTGTGATGCTTAGTATTCTATTCCTCTCTACAGTGGTAACTGTTCGACTGGAGAATACTTCATACAGAACCAGTGAAGTGATTGGAACTGTTACAGTGTGTGCAGTCCTTGAGGGATCGACTGAGCGAGACTTGCAAGTAACCTTGTCTTCACTCTCCAACCTTTCCACCTGTTAGTTCCAAGTTCCAAATTACTTTTCACAGTGCATGGCAGTTGTGTAGCCTCGTTCCCAGGCTCTCCTACAAATTGTAAGCGACGGAACAAGGCTAGCAATGTAAAATTTTAGATTAACAAATTTGCATCTCCATGTTGATTGATCAGCAGCTTATATGGAACTTTTTGACATCTCTGTGAGGGAAGTAGTTAAGTTGTGATGTCGATACCTTCTATGCTCGCATGTTGATATCTATAGCTGACATGGACTTCATCGATACTTCAGCTGTCCTGACCTTCAATGCAAGCGTGTCCCTCCAGTGTGGTCAAGTGACCATCAGAAATGATAATGTATGTGAGGTTGATGAGACATTCTTTGTGCAACTGGAGAGCTCTGATGGTGGTGTGAATATCTCCCTCAATGTTGCCACTGTCACCATCACAGATGACGATGACTGCAGTGAGTATTGGATTTTTTGGCCATCCAAGATGTTGCATGCTGTTGCTTGGCTGATGCTTAATATTCTATTCCTCTCTACAGTCATTCGACTGCAGGATGCTCAATACAGCATAAACGAACAGGTAGGAACTGTTACAGTGTGTGCAGTCCTAGATGGAGAGAGTGAAGAAGATTTGCAAGTAACCTTGTCTACACTGTCCGGCACTGCTATCGGTTAGTAGCTATGGAGTGGGAGTGAGTACTAGTTTGTTTTCAAAATGCATCCTAGGCTATTGTTTTGCTAGAATTTTCAGCGTGTTTATGTATCTGCAGCTAATATGGATTTCATGACTACTTCTGGTGTGCTAACCTTCAACACAAGCACACCCATCCAATGTGGCCAAGTGACCATCATTAATGATACCATATTGGAAAATGATGAGACATTCTTTGTATTACTGGAGAGCACCGAAGCTGTGGTAATCATTGGCAGCTCCCTCGGCAATGTCACCATCTTGGATGATGACCGTGAGTGTGGAAAATCAAATTGACATCGGATGTGCATGGGTGTTTATCCAATGATATTTGCATAAGCATTCTTCCAATGTACCATGGCACTTCCGTTTCTGGTATGATTGTTTGTCTGCACTGATTGGTAATTTCTTCATAACTTGCAGTGGTGACGGTTGGTCTGGAGCAGAATGTATATTTGGTGGATGAGGAGGTTGGTACTGCATTGTTCTGTGCAATTCTCAGTGGACAGGTCGAGAGAGATGTGCTAGCCAGCTTCACTGCTGAGAGTGGCAGTGCTCAGGGTGAGATTCAGGCCATCTGGTAAAAATAAAATTTCTGAAATCTTGATCCAACTCGTGTTGACTTATATTTCATGCATGTTCATGCTGCATGTCAAGTGTCTTGTGCATGATAAATGTTTCTGAACATATAAACTCTCCACACAGCATACTGTAGAGTATGGTGCTAAATGTCAGTCTTCTGCAGGATGCATGGATGGCATCCCAAGGAAGTATGTGTAATGTCGTCACCATGGATATCATTTCTATGTTCTCTCCCATATAGCTCCAGCTGATTTTTCTGCCATACCCACATCGTTGCGTTTCTCATCAAGGGTATCCCAGCAGTGTATAAATGTCTCTATTACGGATGATGCAGAGCTGGAGAACGATGAAGTGTTCTTTATCAACATCAGTACCTCTGATCCAGCTGTATCTTTAAGTTCATCCTCTGCTGTGGTCATCATTTCAGACAACGATGGTGTGTGTTGGGTGGGGGTGTGGGATGCATACTTGTAATTATGACTGTGCAGAAAGTGGCTACCTGAAGGTGCTATTGTGCTCCGTGTGTACCTTTGCTCTTGCATACAGGTGTACTAATCACTGGGTTTGTGCAAGATACATATCAAGTCAGTGAACAAAGTGGCTCAGTGGAGGTGTGCGTCAATCTTACAGCTGTCCTAGGAAGGGACCTGATCATCTTCCTCCACACAATGAATGGAACAGCACAAGGTCAGCTTGTAGCTCACAGTTAATTGGCCATAGTGTTTTGACAGGATGAGCGTGTAATGAGATAATGCTGCTGTACAGTCTCATAAAGAGCTCCTACATGACTTTTTAGCACCTGATGACTTCTTGCCACTGGAGGATCTGCTGACGTTTGACCCTGGAGCAGACACTCTGGAAGATTGTGCAACAGTCTTGATTGAAAATGATCTGATTCTTGAAGACGATGAGATATTCTTTGTGGTTCTGTCCACCACTGACCCTGATGTCAGTATCCGTCCCACCTCAGCCTTCATAACCATCACTAATGATGATAGTAAGTGTGTACTGCATCCTAGGAAGTTTCTTCTGACTTCTTGTTGTTTATGACGGTATACTGATTTCCAGGAGTGG
Organism: Axinella damicornis; assembly: GCA_963931865.1. Lineage (NCBI taxonomy): Eukaryota > Metazoa > Porifera > Demospongiae > Axinellida > Axinellidae > Axinella > Axinella damicornis. Next base: position 18,729,320 of record OZ007507.1, on the reverse strand, counting down.
CTGTGGGTCTACAGCAGCTGTCCTACAATGTCAGTGAAGCAGTCAGCTCTCTTACTGTGTGTGCTGATTTGATTGGACAAACTGAAAGAAGTATTCTTGTTGATATTGTGACCGTGCAAGAAACTGCACAAGGCAAGAACAGATTATTGAGTTTGTTTGTCAGAAATCCCAGGCTGTGTATCTATTACTCCGCTTTTTTTCTCTTGTTCCAGTTAACATAGATTATTCTCCAGTTTCAACACAGCTGCTATTTCAGCCTACCGCAACTCAACAGTGTAGGAACATTGTCATAGTACAAGATAATATCCTGGAAGCTGATGAAACATTCTCGGTGCAACTGAGTACTACAGACCAGAATGTAACCCTCATCCCTGCAAATGCAACTGTTATAATTGAAGACGATGACAGTGAGTGACACCAGTTACTTACTCATCAATAACACTTCACTGTACAACTGAATTCTCTACACCAAGATGTAACCATTACCATCACCTATGCATTTGTCACCATTGTAGATGGTGATACCGAGCTACAGTGTAGTTGCTTGGTGCAAACTCAATTCTGTAATCATAGACAGTGTGGACATGCTGCACCATAATTTGCAATGTATACCTCAGGAATACCTATTGCTACCAGACCTACTGTGAACGATATGAGTGCAATACAGAGAGTCAGTAGTAATGGATTCTCTTTTTCATTACTTTTCAGGCGTAGTTGGGGGTCTCCAGCAGACATCGTACTCTGTAGGAGAGGGAAATGGCTCTTTGAGTGTCTGTGTTTTGATAAACAGGACTGCTGAGAGGGATGTAGTTGTTTCTTTGATAGCCATTTCACTAACAGCTCAAGGTAGAGCATACTACATGAATTCAATGGATGTCCATTTGGATAGTAATACTGTATTGTCATTCATTCCACAGTATTCGACGACTATGCTCAGCCAACACCGATGGAATTCACAATCGTGGCAGGAGCAGATCAGCAGTGCACTAGCATTTCCATTTCTGATGACCCAATACTGGAGAACGTTGAATTATTCTCAGTAGAACTGAATACCTCGGACCAAGCAGTAACTCTCCGTCCCAGCACTGCAAATATCACCATTGGGGATGATGACGGTAAGTCGATCTGCAGTTCGTGTTTTTCAGATTTCAAGACTAGCAGGAGAGCATGTCCTGTGTGATTGAATGACTGATCTCTTTTCTTACCTTTCAGGGGTGACGGTTGGTCTCCAACAGACATCATACTCTGTAGCAGAGGGAAACGGCTCTCTAATTGTCTGTGTTTTGATAAACAGGACTGCTGAGAGGGATGTAGTTGTTTCTTTGATAGCCAGTTCACTAACAGCTCAAGGTAGAGTTTAAATAGTATACAAATCAATGAATGTCAATTTAGATAGTAATACTGTATTGACATTCATTCGGCAGTGTCCGACGACTATGCTCAGCCAACACCGATGGAATTGACAATTGTGGCAGGAGAAGATCAGCAGTGCACTAGCATTTCCATTTCTGATGACCCAATACTGGAGAGTGATGAATTATTCTCAGTGCAACTGAATACCACGGACCAAGCAGTAACTCTCCATCCCAGCTCTGCAAATATCACTATTGGGGATGATGACAGTAAGACATTCTACAATTGGCATTTTAAGACTAGCAGGAATGCATGCATTTCTTATATGGATGAATGACTGATGTCTTCCCTTACGTTTCAGGAGTGACGGTTGGTCTTCAGCAGACATCATACTCTGTAGGAGAGGGAAATGGCTCTTTAGTTGTCTGTGTTTTGATAAGCAGGACTGCTGAGAGGGATGTAGTCGTTTCTTTGGTAGCCGTTTCACTCACCGCTCAAGGTAGGGTTTACTACACAAATCAATGGTTGTCCATTTGGACAATAATACTGTATTGACATTCATTCGGCAGTGTCCGACGACTATGCTCAGCCAACACCGATGGAATTGACAATTGTGGCAGGAGAAGATCAGCAGTGCACTAGCATTTCCATTTCTGATGACCCAATACTGGAGAGTGATGAATTATTCTCAGTGCAACTGAATACCACGGACCAAGCAGTAACTCTCCATCCCAGCTCTGCAAATATCACTATTGGGGATGATGACAGTAAGACATTCTACAATTGGCATTTTAAGACTAGCAGGAATGCATGCATTTCTTATATGGATGAATGACTGATGTCTTCCCTTACGTTTCAGGAGTGACGGTTGGTCTTCAGCAGACATCATACTCTGTAGGAGAGGGAAATGGCTCTTTAGTTGTCTGTGTTTTGATAAGCAGGACTGCTGAGAGGGATGTAGTCGTTTCTTTGGTAGCCGTTTCACTCACCGCTCAAGGTAGGGTTTACTACACAAATCAATGGTTGTCCATTTGGACAATAATACTGTATTGACATTCATTCGACAGTGTCCGACGACTATGCTCAGCCAACTCCGATGGAATTGACAATCGTGGCAGGAGAAGATCAGCAGTGCACTAGCATTTCCATTTCTGATGACCCAATACTGGAGAATGACGAATTATTCTCAGTACAACTGAATACCACCGACCAAGCAGTAACTCTCCATCCCAGCTCTGCGAATATCACTATTGGCGATGATGATGGTGAGGCATTCTACAGTTGGCATTTTAGACTAGCAGGAGTGCTTGTCCTGTGTGGATGAATGACTGATCTCTTCCCTTACCTTTCAGGAGTGACAGTTGGTCTACAACAGACATCATACTCTGTAGCGGAAGGAAATGGCTCTCTAATTTTCTGTGTTTTTATAAACAGGACTGCTGAGAGGGATGTATTTGTTTCTTTGGTAGCCAGTTCACTAACTGCTCAAGGTAGAGTTTAAATAGTATACAAATCAATGAATGTCAATTTGGATAGTAATACTGTATTGACATTCATTCGACAGTGTCCGACGACTACGCTCAGCCAACTCCGAAGGAATTGACAATCGTGGCAGGAGAAGATCAGCAGTGCACTAGTATTTCCATTTCTGATGACCCAATACTGGAGAATGATGAATTATTCTCAGTACAACTGAATACCACGGACCAAGCAGTAACTCTCCATCCCAGCTCTGCGAATATCACTATTGGGGATGATGATGGTGAGGCATTCTACAGTTGGCATTTAAGACTAGCAGGAGTGCTTGTCCTGTGTGGATGAATGACTGATCTCTTCCCTTACCTTTCAGGAGTGACAGTTGGTCTACAACAGACATCATACTCTGTTGGAGAGGGAAATGGCTCTCTAATTGTCTGTGTTTTGATAAACAGGACTGCTGAGAGGGATGTAGTTGTTTCTTTGGTAGCCAGTTCACTAACAGCTCAAGGTAGAGTTTACTACCCAAATCAATGGTTGTCCATTTGGACAATAATACTGTTTGACATTCATTCGACAGTCTCCGACGACTATGCTCAGCCAACACCGATGGAATTGACAATCGTGGCAGGAACAGATCAGCAGTGCACTAGTATTTCCATTTCTAATGACCCAATACTGGAGAATGATGAATTGTTTTCAGTACAACTGAATACCACGGACCAAGCAGTAACTCTCCATCCCAGCTCTGCGAATATCACTATTGGGGATGATGACGGTAAGGCATTCTACAGTTGGCATTCTAAGACTTGCAGGAATGCATACATTTCTTATATGGATGAATGACTGATGTCTTCCCTTACGTTTCAGGAGTGACGGTTGGTCTTCAGCAGACATCATACTCTGTAGGAGAGGGAAATGGCTCTTTAGTTGTCTGTGTTTTGATAAACAGGACTGCTGAGAGGGATGTAGTTGTTTCCTTGGTAGCCATTTCACTAACTGCTCAAGGTAGAGTTTACTACACAAATCAAATGTTGTTCATTTGGATGATAATACTGTATTGACATTCATTCGACAGTGTCCGACGACTATGCTCAGCCAACACCGATGGAATTGACAATTGTGGCAGGAGCAGATCAGCAGTGCACTAGCATTTCCATTTCTGATGACCCAATACTGGAGAATGATGAATTATTCTCAGTACAACTGAATACCACGGACCAAGCATTAACCCTCCATCCCAGCTCTGTGAATATCACCATTGGGGATGATGACGGTAAGTCATTTTACAGTTTGGATTTTTAAGATCTCAAGACTAGATGGAATAGTGCAGCGGCATGTCAAACCTATCGTTCACTTTTTGATAAAAGCACCAAATTTGGTACACATATAGATTAATATACTGTGAACATTTTTGGATATTGAGGCATGTGAAATTGTGCCTGCGTCAGCCGTGGTGGGCGGTTTCCAAAATGGCCGCCATGTGGCGTTATTCGACGAGAATAATGGAGTACCATAATGTCTTTAATAGCTATCACTTTTAGGGGTCTTAGGGTTCTTTTCCATAACTTGTGACTGCCCCATCCTTGCTAGAATTGTGCCTAACAATGGGAATTGTGCCTACTAAGGGAAAATTTCAGAGTGGTTCCATACAGTTAGACAAGGTGGTGGAACAGGAGAAATAGTTAGAATATATTCCAGGGATTATTACGTCTGCTGTGTGAGGAAGCTAGGCAGTGTAAGGGTATGGATATTAATACCACTGAAACAACCATGCAGTGCTACCAGTAACACTAGCTGAGCCACAGCATAGTGCATTTACTTATTTGCTGTTCATTCTGTCTTAGTTACCTGCAGAGTATAATTATTACGTCAGGCAATTGGAATGACGTAGCCTTGCAGTAGCCTCTCTGTTTCGTCAAACATATCTCCCAAACACCCACCACATCTTTGTAGCTAACAATGGCTTAGCTTACAGATAAATAATCAAGACACACTTGGCAGCTAATCGCCATGCACAAAATGCTAAGGGCCTATACCAAAACCAATGCAGTACTCATGAATGCCTAAGCTCAAAGTGGTGGAAAATGGAGTGTGTAGGAAATGAGCATTGGACAAACTATGCTGTCCCCCCTCTTAAGCTTCCTAAAGCTATATAATAATACTACCCTAGATCTGAGGTTTGTGGTCTCCAAAGTCAGGGGTTTCATATACATACAGTGGCTTGCAACTGTGGACGTTTTGAGATATTTGTACCAACAGGTCAGCAACATGATATTTGGCTACATGATTATTTGTGTCGAAACTGTACTAGACAATACTACCAACCAGTTCCAAGACAGAACAGTTTCATGCTGGCAATAAGTGCATTGGGCATAATTATAGGGGATCAATGAGTTATGTTGAGTGGTAGCATTTATGGCCTACTGAGCAGTATAAGGGATACAAAGCAAGGGCCATTACATATTCTAACATAGGATATATAGACTAGGGAGAGCATTATTGACAACCCCTCCCTCCAGGTCATTGGGACTGGGAATCAGCCTATAATTATGGAGATCGCAGTTTTAGAATCAGGGCAGTAACCACTGTGGCAAGGCATCCCATGCACATTCAACATTAATTTGTTGGGTAGAAGCGTATAAAATCCATCCTTGAATGCCTAGACCTGCAATGGTTAGTTTCACATCGTGACGGTAATGTTGTCTGCAGTTATACATGCTGGCTAACCACTGCATGGACTTATCTTTCCCATCACTGACTTTCATGCACGTGGTGTAGTATGCATATATCGCAAAATGTTTTGCATCATATACTCATAGGAAAGGGGAGGGGAGGCTCACCCAGGATAGAGTGTCCTATTGGGGAAAGTATACATCTTCCAGTGAACAATGGTGGAAGGGCCACCTTTCCACCCAAACTCCCCAAGGACTAGGTATGGATATGCAGATGTGCACCTGATATTCGCATAGTTGGGGAGTGAAGCTGTCATGTGATCAGCAGCAAGTGAGTCATGAGATTGGAAAGCTCTCACTGCCACTGCTGCACTGCATTGTTGACCTGACTCACCTCCAATGAACAGTGGTAGCTGGTACCAGTTATTGACAATGGCCAAAAGAACAGATTTAAATGGGAATGACAGGCAACCGACTATGGGATGCCAGACAATGGTGAACCAGGGTGGAGCTGATTATTCACAACATTAGCAACACTAGCTGTGGAGACAGCTGCAAGCTGTAGCAGTAGTAAGTAAAGTATGGGATAATTATTCGATCACCTGCCCACCTAGCTGTTCCCTCTTTCTTTCATATAGCCGCTACTGTCCGTCCTCTCTCAGTCAGGTGTTAAATTTGTGTTTCATGTGTAGAAGGGCATGAAGGATTACCACTAAGAGTCATTTAAGACCACATTGCCAAATTTGGTAATGTTGCACGGCGGCCATTTTGAAAACCGCCCACCACGGCTGATGCAGGCACAATTTCACATGCCTCAATATCTGAAAATGTTCACAGTATATTACTCTATATGTGTACCAATTTTGGTGCTTTTATCACAAAGTGAACGATTGGTTTGGTATGTCTGGCTATGCCGCTGCACTAGAATGCATGTCCTGGGTGGTTGAATGACTGATCTCTTCTCTCACCTTTCAGGGGTGACGGTTGGTCTCCAACAGACATCATACTCTATAGCAGAGGGAAATGGCTCTCTGAGTGTCTGTGTTGTGATAAACAGGACTGCTGAGAGGGATGTAGTTGTTTCTTTGGTAGCCAGTTCACTAACAGCTCAAGGTAGAGTTTACTACACAAATCAATGGTTGTCCATTTGGACAATAATACTGTTTGACATTCATTTGACAGTGTCCGACGACTATGCTCAGCCAACACCGATGGAATTGACAATTGTGGCAGGAACAGATCAGCAGTGCACTAGTATTTCCATTTCTGATGACCCAATACTGGAGAATGATGAATTATTCTCAGTACAACTGAATACCACGGACCAAGCAGTAACTCTCCATCCCAGCTCTGCGAATATCACTATTGGCGATGATGATGGTGAGGCATTCTACAGTTGGCATTTTAAGACTAGCAGGAATGCATTATGTGGATGAATGACTGATGTCTTCCCTTACCTTTCAGGGGTGACGGTTGGTCTCCAGCAGACATCATACTCTGTAGGAGAGGGAAATGGCTCTTTAGTTGTCTGTGTTTTGATAAACAGGACTGCTGAGAGGGATGTAATCGTTTCTTTGGTAGCCGTTTCATTAACTGCTCAAGGTAGGGTTTACTACACAAATCAATGGTTGTCCATTTGGACAATAAGACTTTATTGACATTCATTCGACAGTGTCCGACGACTATGCTCAGCCAACACTGATGGAATTGACAATTGTGGCAGGAACAGATCAGCAGTGCACTAGCATTTCCATTTCTAATGACCCAATACTGGAGAATGATGAATTATTTTCAGCACAACTGAATACCACGGACCGAGCAGTAACTCTCCGTCCAAGCTCTGCCAATATCACCATCGAAGATGATGATGGTAAGTCATTCTACAGTTGGCATTCTAAGACCAGCAGGAATGCATTTCTTATATGGATGAATGACTGGTCTTCCTTGCCTTTCAGGAGTGACGGTTGGTCTTCAGCAGAAATCATACTCTGTAGGAGAGGGAAATGGCTCTCTAATTGTCTGTGTTTTGATAAACAGGACAGCTGAGAGGGATGTAGTTGTTTCTTTGGTAGCCATTTCACTAACTGCTCAAGGTAGAGTTTACACACAAATCAATGGTTGTCCATTTGGACAATAATACTGTTTGACATTCATTCGACAGTGTCCGACGACTATGCTCAGCCAACACCGATGGAATTGACAATCGTGGCAGGAACAGATCAGCAGTGCACTAGTATTTCCATTTCTGATGACCCAATACTGGAGAATGATGAATTATTCTCAGTACAACTGAATACCACGGACCAAGCAGTAACTCTCCATCCCAGCTCTGCGAATATCACTATTGGGGATGATGACGGTAAGTCATTCTGCAGTTTGTGTGTTTCAAGACTAGCAGGAGTGCTTGTCCTGTGTGGATGAATGACTGATCTCTTCCCTTACCTTTCAGGAGTGACAGTTGGTCTACAACAGACATCATACTCTGTAGCGGAAGGAAATGGCTCTCTAATTTTCTGTGTTTTGATAAACAGGACTGCTGAGAGGGATGTATTTGTTTCTTTGGTAGCCAGTTCACTAACAGCTCAAGGTAGAGTTTAAATAGTATACAAATCAATGAATGTCAATTTGGATAGTAATACTGTATTGACATTCATTTGACAGTGTCCGACGACTATGCTCAGCCAACTCCGATGGAATTGACAATCGTGGCAGGAGAAGATCAGCAGTGCACTAGCATTTCCATTTCTGATGACCCAATACTGGAGAATGATGAATTATTCTCAGTACAACTGAATACCACGGACCAAGCAGTAACTCTCCATCCCAGCTCTGCGAATATCACTATTGGCGATGATGATGGTGAGGCATTCTACAGTTGGCATTTTAAGACTAGCAGGAATGCATTATGTGGATGAATGACTGATGTCTTCCCTTACCTTTCAGGGGTGACAGTTGGTCTCCAGCAGACATCATACTCTGTTGGAGAGGGAAATGGCTCTCTGAGGGTCTGTGCTTTGATAAACAGGACTGCTGAGAGGGATGTAGTCGTTTCTTTGGTAGCTAGTTCACTAACAGCTCAAGGTAGAGTTTAATTAGTACACAAATCGTACACAAATCAGTGAATGTCAATTTGTATTGTAATACTGTATTGTGACATTCATTCGACAGTGTCCGACGATTATGCCCAGCCAACACCGAAGGAACTGACAATCATGGCAGGAACAGATCAGCAGTGCACTAGTATTTCCATTTCTAATGACCCAATTCTGGAGAATGATGAATTGTTTTCAGTACAACTGAATACCACGGACCAAGCAGTAACTCTCCATCCCAGCTCTGCGAATATCACTATTGGGGATGATGACGGTAAGGCATTCTACAGTTGGCATTCTAAGACTTGCAGGAATGCATGCATTTCTTATATGGATGAATGACTGATGTCTTCCCTTACGTTTCAGGAGTGACGGTTGGTCTTCAGCAGACATCATACTCTGTAGGAGAGGGAAATGGCTCTTTAGTTGTCTGTGTTTTGATAAACAGGACTGCTGAGAGGGATGTAGTTGTTTCCTTGGTAGCCATTTCACTAACTGCTCAAGGTAGAGTTTACTACACAAATCAAATGTTGTTCATTTGGATGATAATACTGTATTGACATTCATTCGACAGTGTCCGACGACTATGCTCAGCCAACACCGAAGGAATTGACAATTGTGGCAGGAGCAGATCAGCAGTGCACTAGCATTTCCATTTCTGATGACCCAATACTGGAGAATGATGAATTATTCTCAGTACAACTGAATACCACGGACCAAGCATTAACCCTCCATCCCAGCTCTGCGAATATCACCATTGGGGATGATGACGGTAAGTCATTTTACAGTTTGGATTTTTAAGATCTCAAGACTAGATGGAATGCATGTCCTGGGTGGTTGAATGACTGATCTCTTCTCTCACCTTTCAGGGGTGACGGTTGGTCTCCAACAGACATCATACTCTGTAGCAGAGGGAAATGGCTCTCTAATTGTCTGTGTTTTGCTAAACAGGACTGCTGAGAGGGATGTAGTTGTTTCTTTGGTAGCCAGTTCACTAACAGCTCAAGGTAGAGTTTACTACACAAATCAATGGTTGTCCATTTGGACAATAATACTGTTTGACATTCATTCGACAGTGTCCGACGACTATGCTCAGCCAACGCCGATGGAATTGACAATCGTGGCAGGAACAGATCAGCAGTGCACTAGTATTTCCATTTCTAATGACCCAATACTGGAGAATGATGAATTGTTCTTAGTACAACTGAATACCACCGACCAAGCAGTAACTCTCCATCCCAGCTCTGCGAATATCACTATTGGGGATGATGACGGTAAATCATTCTGCAGTTTGTGTATTTCAAGACTAGCAGGAGTGCTTGTCCTGTGTGGATGAATGACTGATCTCTTCCCTTACCTTTCAGGAGTGACAGTTGGTCTACAACAGACATCATACTCTGTAGCGGAAGGAAATGGCTCTCTAATTGTCTGTGTTTTGATAAACAGGACTGCTGAGAGGGATGTAGTTGTTTCTTTGGTAGCCAGTTCACTAACAGCTCAAGGTAGAGTTTAAATAGTATACAAATCAATGAATGTCAATTTGGATAGTAATACTGTGTTGACATTCATTCGACAGTGTCCGACGACTATGCTCAGCCAACACCGATGGAATTGACAATCGTTGCAGGAACAGATCAGCAGTGCACTAGCATTTCCATTTCTAATGACCCAATACTGGAGAATGATGAATTGTTCTCAGCACAACTGAATACCACGGACCAAGCAGTAACTCTCCGTCCCAGCTCTGCCAATGTCACCATCGAAGATGATGACGGTAAGTCAATCTACAGTTGGCCTTTTAAGACCAGCAGGAATGCATTTCTTATATGGATGAATGACTGGTCTACCTTTACCAATCAGGGGTGACGATTGGTCTTCAGCAGACATCATACTCTGTAGGAGAGGGAAATGGCTCTCTAATTGTCTGTGTTTTGATAAACAGGACTGCTGAGAGGGATGTAGTTGTTTCCTTGGTAGCCATTTCACTAAATGCTCAAGGTAGAGTTTACTACGCAAATCAAATGTTGCCCAATTAGACGATAATACTGTATTGACATTCATTCGACAGTGTCCGACGACTATGCTCAGCCAACACCGATGGAATTGACAATTGTGGCAGGAGCAGATCAGCAGTGCACTAGCATTTCCATTTCTGATGACCCAATACTGGAGAATGATGAATTATTCTCTGTACAACTGAATACCACGGACCAAGCATTAACCCTCCGTCCCAGCTCTGCGAATATCACCATTGGTGATGATGACGGTAAGTCATTCTGCAGTTTGTGTTTTTCAGATTTCAAGGAGTGCATGTCCTGTGTGGATGAATGACTGATCTCTTCCCTTACCTTTCAGGGGTGACGGTTGGTCTCCAGCAGACATCATACTCTGTTGGAGAGGGAAATGGCTCTCTGAGGGTCTGTGCTTTGATAAACAGGACTGCTGAGAGGGATGTAGTCGTTTCTTTGGTAGCTAGTTCACTAACAGCTCAAGGTAGAGTTTACTACACAAATCAATGGTTGTCCATTTGGACAATAATATTGTTTGACATTCATTCGACAGTGTCCGACGACTATGCTCAGCCAACACCGATGGAATTGACAATCGTGGCAGGAACAGATCAGCAGTGCACTAGTATTTCCATTTCTAATGACCCAATACTGGAGAATGATGAATTGTTTTCAGTACAACTGAATACCACGGACCAAGCAGTAACTCTCCATCCCAGCTCTGCGAATATCACTATTGGGGATGATGACGGTAAGGCATTCTACAGTTGGCATTCTAAGACTTGCAGGAATGCATGCATTTCTTATATGGATGAATGACTGATGTCTTCCCTTACGTTTCAGGAGTGACGGTTGGTCTTCAGCAGACATCATACTCTGTAGGAGAGGGAAATGACTCTTTAGTTGTCTGTGTTTTGTTAAACAGGACTGCTGAGAGGGATGTAGTTGTTTCCTTGGTAGCCATTTCACTAACTGCGCAAGGTAGAGTTTACTACGCAAATCAAATGTTGTCCATTTAGACGATAATACTGTATTGACATTCATTCGACAGTGTCCGACGACTATGCTCAGCCAACACCGATGGAATTGACAATTGTGGCAGGAGCAGATCAGCAGTGCACTAGCATTTCCATTTCTGATGACCCAATACTGGAGAATGATGAATTATTCTCAGTACAACTGAATACCACGGACCAAGCATTAACCCTCCGTCCCAGCTCTGCGAATATCACCATTGGTGATGATGACGGTAAGTCATTCTGCAGTTTGTGTTTTTCAGATTTCAAGACTAGATGGAATGCATGTCCTGGGTGGTTGAATGACTGATCTCTTCTCTCACCTTTCAGGGGTGACGGTTGGTCTCCAACAGACATCATACTCTGTAGCAGAGGGAAATGACTCTCTGAGTGTCTGTGTTGTGATAAACAGGACTGCTGAGAGGGATGTAGTTGTTTCTTTGGTAGCCAGTTCACTAACAGCTCAAGGTAGAGTTTACTACACAAATCAATGGTTGTCCATTTGGACAATAATACTGTTTGACATTCATTCGACAGTGTCCGACGACTATGCTCAGCCAACACCGATGGAATTGACAATCGTGGCAGGAACAGATCAGCAGTGCACTAGTATTTCCATTTCTGATGACCCAATACTGGAGAATGATGAATTGTTCTTAGTACAACTGAATACCACGGACCAAGCAGTAACTCTCCGTCCCAGCTCTGCGAATATCACTATTGGGGATGATGACGGTAAGGCATTCTACAGTTGGCATTCTAAGACTTGCAGGAATGCATTATGTGGATGAATGACTGATGTCTTCCCTTACGTTTCAGGAGTGACGGTTGGTCTTCAGCAGACATCATACTCTGTTGGAGAGGGAAATGGCTCTTTAGTTGTCTGTGTTTTGATAAACAGGACTGCTGAGAGGGATGTAATCGTTTCTTTGGTAGCCGTTTCACTAACTGCTCAAGGTAGGGTTTACTACACAAATCAATGGTTGTCCATTTGGACAATAAGACTTTATTGACATTCATTCGACAGTGTCCGACGACTATGCTCAGCCAACACTGATGGAATTGACAATTGTGGCAGGAACAGATCAGCAGTGCACTAGCATTTCCATTTCTAATGACCCGATACTGGAGAATGATGAATTGTTCTCAGCACAACTGAATACCACGGACCGAGCAGTAACTCTCCGTCCAAGCTCTGCCAATATCACCATCGAAGATGATGACGGTAAGTCATTCTACAGTTGGCATTCTAAGACCAGCAGGAATGCATTTCTTATATGGATGAATTACTGGTCTTCCCTTACCTTTCAGGAGTGACGGTTGGTCTTCAGCAGAAATCATACTCTGTAGGAGAGGGAAATGGCTCTCTGAGGGTCTGTGTTTTGATTAACAGGACTGCTGAGAGGGATGTAGTCATTTCTTTGGTAGCTAGTTCACTAACAGCTCAAGGTAGAGTTTAATTAGTACACAAATCGTACACAAATCAGTGAATGTCAATTTGTATTGTAATACTGTATTGTGACATTCATTCGACAGTGTCCGACGATTATGCCCAGCCAACACCGAAGGAACTGACAATCATGGCAGGAACAGATCAGCAGTGCACTAGTATTTCCATTTCTAATGACCCAATTCTGGAGAATGATGAATTGTTTTCAGTACAACTGAATACCACGGACCAAGCAGTAACTCTCCATCCCAGCTCTGCGAATATCACTATTGGGGATGATGACGGTAAGGCATTCTACAGTTGGCATTCTAAGACTTGCAGGAATGCATGCATTTCTTATATGGATGAATGACTGATGTCTTCCCTTACGTTTCAGGAGTGACGGTTGGTCTTCAGCAGAAATCATACTCTGTAGGAGAGGGAAATGGCTCTCTGAGGGTCTGTGTTTTGATAAACAGGACTGCTGAGAGGGATGTAGTTGTTTCCTTGGTAGCCATTTCACTAACTGCTCAAGGTAGAGTTTACTACACAAATCAAATGTTGTTCATTTGGACGATAATACTGTATTGACATTCATTCGACAGTGTCCGACGACTATGCTCAGCCAACACCGATGGAATTGACAATTGTGGCAGGAGCAGATCAGCAGTGCACTAGCATTTCCATTTCTGATGACCCAATACTGGAGAATGATGAATTATTCTCAGTACAACTGAATACCACGGACCAAGCATTAACCCTCCATCCCAGCTCTGCGAATATCACCATTGGAGATGATGACGGTAAGTCATTCTGCAGTTTGTGTTTTTCAGATTTCAAGACTAGCAGGAGTGAATGTCCTGTGTGGATGAATGACTGATCTCTTCCCTTACCTTTCAGAGGTGACGGTTGGTCTCCAGCAGACATCATACTCTGTTGGAGAGGGAAATGGCTCTCTGAGGGTCTGTGCTTTGATAAACAGGACTGCTGAGAGGGATGTAGTCGTTTCTTTGGTAGCTAGTTCACTAACAGCTCAAGGTAGAGTTTAATTAGTACACAAATCGTACTCAAATCAATGAATGTCAATTTGTATGGTATTACTGTATTGTGACATTCATTCGACAGTGTCCGACGATTATGCCCAGCCAACACCGATGGAACTGACAATCATGGCAGGAACAGATCAGCAATGCACTAGCATTTCCATTTCTGATGACTCAATACTGGAGAATGATGAATTGTTTTCAGTACAACTGAATACCACAGACCAAGCAGTAACCCTCCGTCCCATCTCTGCAAATGTCACCATTTGGGATGATGACCGTAAGTCATTTTCTCACATGTGGAAGTAATAGGTTGATGATTGAAACTCTTTTTATTGATTCTGCTCAGAGGTGATTGTTAATCTTCAACAGGCAACGTACACTATCAGTGAAGGTGTGGGTCCACTGAATGTCTGTGCTATCCTGACAGGGACAGCTGAAAGAGATGTGCTTGTTACTCTATTAACTATTCAACGTCATGGAGCAGCACAATGTAAGTTAAATCTTCAAACTCGGTTCTAGCTTCAAATTAATTACGTTGTCAATATTATCTTGTCCCAAAAGCTCCTGATGACTACGCTGCAACTACCGTACCATTAACATTCCTGCCTGGAGTAAACCTGCAATGTGCTAGCATTTCCATTATTGATGATGCTGTCTTGGAGAGCAATGAAGATTTCACCATTCAGTTGACTGCACAAGACATAGCAGCTATAACTGTCATCCTCAACTCTACAGACGTAACCATCACAGACAATGATGGTGAGATTTCCTACTTGTCTGTGTCCTATGCAATGGAGCTCCTTTGTGTATGATTGATATGTCTTTCCCATTCAATTCCCATTTCTACAATTCCACTTTGTCAATTTCACTTTGTCAACTCCCAATAATATAATACTATTTCTCACTTTGTCAATTCCCACTTTGTCAACATTGGCCAAGTGGGAATTGATCAAGGAGAAGTTGACAATGTGAGAAGCGGGAATAGCCTCAGATGAACTCGCTTTGAGAGGCATAGCTACAAATGCACAAAATTAATGCAAATTGAAGTGTATTCTATCATTACTGTTTACCAGGAGTGATTGTCGGGCTGCAACAGACCTCCTACACTGTGGGAGAGGGCAATGGTTCGCTGAGTGTCTGTACTTTCCTGAATGGGGATACTCAAAGAGAAGTGATTGTTAGTCTATCGACAGAGCAAGGTTCAGCACAAGGTATTACATCCTCTCTTAATATACTCAGCATGCTGCGTGTCTTCTGCAAACTCTCACGTTTGGCAAATATCCTGTGCCATGATTTTCTGAACTATTAATTTTGTTGCAGTTTCTAGTGATTTCTCTGCTATTTCAAGTCTGGAGTTGACATTTCAACCTGGAAGTATTGAAGAGTGTGCAGAGATTACTATTCAGGAAGACACTATTCTAGAAGGCAGTGAAACGTTCTCAGTACAAGTGAACACTCGTGACCAGAACGTAACACTCACCCCTGCTAATTCGACAGTCACAATTGAAGACAACGATAGTAAGACGATAAGGTTTTAATGCTGCATTAATCGTATTTAACTTATTATTTTCTCCTTCACAGATCTTACAGTGGGTTTCCAGCAAGTTGCCTATAGTGTTACTGAAGCACTGAGTTCTCTGAGAGTGTGTGCTAGTTTAGCTGAACTGGCGGAAAGAGATGTGGTTGTAAGTCTATCAACTCTGTCAGGGACAGCCGAAGGTATGTTATATGATGCTGCAGAAAGAATCTGGAGCTTCAAAGCTAATACTATTAGCTAATAGATGTAATCTTTTCTTTTCCTCTAGCCCCAAGGGACTATATCCCAATAATGATAGAGCTAACATTTCCAGCTTCAACAACAGTGTCGTGTGTTAACATTTCCATATCTGGGGATTTGGATTTAGAAGACAACGAGGTCTTCACAGTGCAACTGGACTCTTCAGACCGAGCCATATTGTTCAGGCCCAGTTCAGCAACTGTGACAATCACAGATGATGATAGTAAGGTGTAGGTTCATTGTACCATCTTATTGCTGACGCCTTCTGTATTTTCCCACTTCACCTCTCACATTACCATACCTTTCTCAGATGTGACTGTGGGGGTTCAACAAGTGTCCTACTCTGTCCGTGAAGCAGATGGCCTGGTGATGGTGTGCGCAATTCTTACTGGGGACACTCAGAGAGAGGTGTTGGTCAATCTCACAACTCTGTCAGGGTCAGCTCTGGGTCAGTTGAGTCATACATACGAACAAGAGTGCATGCATTCCTGTAGTCACATGGAAACAGAGTTGGAATGCATGCATTGTACCCTACTGCAGCTGACAATGACTTTACTCCAGCAATCACACCATTGGTGTTTGGGTCCTCAACTTCTGAACTCTGTGCAAACATTAGCATTTCACAAGACAGTATCCTGGAAACGGTTGAAGACTTTTCAGTGCAGCTGAGTACTGCAGATCCAGCTGTCATCCTGAGTCCCAGGACGGCAAGTGTCACTATAGTAGACATGGATGGTGAGTATAGATGACCCATTCTTGCGGCTAACTTAATAATTGACCTATGAGTACAAGTGTTGGTCCCTGTTTGTTCTGCAGGAGTCACTGTAGGGTTTGCACAGATTTCTTACACCGTAGAAGAGGGGAGTGAATCGCAGAGTGTGTGTGCTGTGCTGACAGGCATGGCCCAGAGAATTGTGACTGTTAATCTTTCAACTGTTGAAGGAATAGCACAAGGTGAATACTTGCTACATGTTTTCATACCATAATTTTGTGTGTTAACTCAAGCATTGAATTTCAACTTACAGCTGACAGTGATTTCATCTCAAGGATGATTCAGCTAGAATTTCAACCAGGGTCAACTAGGGATTGTGGTAACATTTCTATACTCGAGGATTCACGACTGGAGAACAGTGAAATGTTTTCAGTTGAGCTGAACACTACTGATCAAGATGTGGTCCTGAATCCCAGCATGGCACGTGTCTCTATCACTGACAATGACAGTAAGTGAAAAACATGCACTGCTTGCAGTGTGAATGCTCATTTTATGTTGGTACTCTCTTTGCGCACACGCACACAACAATTTTAGATGTGACAGTGGGGTTTGACCAGACATCCTACAGCATAGCGGAAGGAGCAGCCCCATTGAATGTGTGTACCATTCTCACTGGAGTGGCTGATAGGGAGGTGATGGTCACCCTTACAACTATGTCAATTTCAGCTCAAGGTAAAGCTATTTCCTACTGTTTCTCCACAGCACATTCTTTATACATGTCTATCATTCGTGTGTCATCTTTGAACCTGCATCGTCTACTATAACCTTCTTCCGTGTAGATACATCTGACTATAGTCCAGTGACTTTGGAGTTGACAATCGTGCCCGGAACACCTCAGCAGTGCGTTAACATTTCAATTTCTGACGACGCAATACTGGAGAATGACGAAATATTCTCACTACAACTGAATACCACAGACCAAGCTATAACCCTCCGACCCATCTCTGCAAATGTCACCATTGGGGATGATGACCGTAAGTCATTTCTCGCATATGTATATAATCGGTTGATGATTGAAACTCTTTTTATTGATTCTCCTCAGGGGTGATTGTAAATCTTCAGCAGGCAACGTACACAATCAGTGAAGGTGTGGGTCCACTGAATGTCTGTGCCATCCTGACAGGGACAGCTGAAAGAGATGTGCTTGTTACTCTATTAACTGTACAACGTCAAGGAGCAGCACAATGTAAGTTAAATTGTCAAATCTGATCTAGCTTCAAATTAATAACATTCTTCTCCCCCAAGCTCCTGATGACTATGCTGCAACTACTGTACCATTAACATTCCTGCCTGGAGTAAACCTGCAATGTGCTAGCATTTCCATTATTGATGATGCCGTCTTGGAGAGCAATGAAGGTTTCACTGTGCAGTTGACTGCACAAGACACAGCAGCTATAACTGTCAACCTCAACTCTACAGGTGTAACTATCACAGACAATGATGGTGAGATTTACTTGCTTGTCTGTATCTTATGCAATAGTGTTCCGTTATGTGTGGTTGATAAGGTGTCTTCCCATTAATTTGGTCAATTCCCATTATTTTTGTTGATTCCCACTTCTTCAATTCCACTTTGTCAACTTCTAACTTTGTCAACATTGGCCAAGTGGGAATTGACAAAAATAGAATTAAGGTAACAAAGTGGGAATTGATAATGTGAGAAGTGGGACTAGCCTTAGATGAACTCTCTTTGAGAGGCATACCTACAAGAGGACATTGGCATAATTATATCCTAGGATAATTCATTACTGTTTACCAGGAGTGATTGTCGGGCTGCAACAGACCTCCTACACTGTGGGAGAGGGCAATGGTTCGCTGAGTGTCTGTACTTTCCTGAATGGGGATACTCAAAGAGAAGTGATTGTTAGTCTATCGACAGAGCAAGGTTCAGCACAAGGTATTTTACCCTCTCTTAATATATTCAGTATGCTGCATGTCTTCTGCAAACTATCACCTTTATCAGATATCCTGTGCCCTGATTTTCTGAACTGTGGATTTTGTTGCAGTTTCTAGCGATTTCTCCCCTATTTCAAGTCTGGAGTTGACATTTCAGCCTGGAAGAATTGAGGAGTGTGCTGAGATTACTATCCAGGAAGACACTATTCTAGAAGGCAGTGAAACGTTCTCAATACAAGTGAACACTCGTGACCAGAACGTAACACTCACCCCTGCTAATACAACAATCACAATTGAAGACAACGACAGTAAGACGATAAGGTTTTAAAGCTGCATGTGATCATAGCTAGCTCTTTATTTTCTCCTTCACAGATCTTACAGTGGGCTTCCAACAAGATTCCTATAGTGTTACTGAAGCACTGAGTTCTCTGAGAGTATGTGCTAGTTTAGCTGAGCTGGCGGAAAGAGATGTGGTTGTTAGTCTGTCAACTCTGCCAGGGACAGCCCAAGGTAAATTACGCGTTGCTGCAGAAAGGATCTGGAGCTCAAAACTTTCAAGATGGAATCTTTTTTTCCCTATAGCCCCAAGGGACTATACTCCCATAATGATAGAGCTAACATTTCCAGCTTCAACAACAGTGTCGTGTGTTAACATTTCCATATCTGGGGATTTGGATTTAGAAGACAACGAGGTCTTCACAGTGCAACTGGACTCTTCAGACCGAGCCATATTGTTCAGGCCCAGTTCAGCAACTGTGACAATCACAGATGATGATAGTAAGGCGTAGTTCATTGTACCATCTTATTGCTGACACGTTCTGTATTTCCCCACTTCACCTCTCACATTACCATAACTACCTTACTCAGATGTGACTGTGGGGGTTCAACAAGTGTCCTACTCTGTTCGAGAAGCAGATGGCTTGGTGATGGTGTGTGCAATTCTTACTGGGGACACTCAGAGGGAGGTGTTGGTCAATCTCACAACTCTGTCAGGGTCAGCTCTGGGTCAGTTGAGTCATTCATACGTACAAGATCGGGTGCATGCATTCCTGCAGTCACATGGAAACAGAGTTGAAATGCATGCATTGTACCCTACTGCAGCTGACAATGACTTTACTCCAGCAATCACACCATTGGTGTTTGGGTCCTCAACTTCTGAACTCTGTGCAAACATTAGTGTTTCACAAGACAGTATCCTGGAAACGGTTGAAGACTTTTCAGTGCAGCTGAGTACTGCAGATCCAGCTGTCATCCTAAGTCCCAGGACTGCAAGTGTCACTATAGTAGACACGGATGGTGAGTATAGATGACCCATTCTTGCGAATGACTTAATAATTGACCTATGAGTGTTGGTCCCTGTTTGTTCTGCAGGAGTCACTGTAGGGTTTGCACAGATTTCTTACACCGTAGAAGAGGGGAGTGAATCGCAGAGTGTGTGCACTGTGCTGACAGGCATGGCCCAGAGAATTGTGACTGTTAATCTTTTAACTGTTGAAGGGATAGCGCAAGGTGAATACTTGCTACATGTTTTCATACCATAATTTGTGTGTTAACTCAAGCATTGAATTTCAACTTACAGCTGACAGCGATTTCATCTCAAGAATGATTCAGCTAGAATTTCAGCCAGGTTCAACTAGTGAATGTGGTAACATTTCTATACTCGAGGATTCACGACTGGAGAACAGTGAAATGTTTTCAGTTGAGCTGAACACTACTGATCAAAATGTGCTCCTGAATCCCAGCATGGCACGTGTCTCTATCACTGACAATGACAGTAAGTGAAAAACATGTACTGCTTGCAGTGCAAATGCTCATTTTACATTGGTACTCTCTTTGCGCGCACTCACGCAACAATTTTAGATGTGACAGTGGGGTTTGACCAGACATCCTACAGCATAGCGGAAGGAGCAGCCCCATTGAATGTGTGTACCATTCTCACTGGAGTGGCTGATAGGGAGGTGATGGTCACCCTTACAACTATGTCAATTTCAGCTCAAGGTAAAGCTATTTCCTACTGTTTCTCCGCAGCACATTCCTTATATCATTTGTGTGTCATCTTTGAACCTGATCGTCTACTATAACCTTCTTCCGTGTAGATACATCTGACTATAGTCCAGTGACTGTGGAGGTGACAATCGTGCCCGGAACACCTCAGCTGTGCGCTAGCATTTCCATTTCTGACGACGCAATACTGGAGAATGACGAAATATTCTCACTACAACTTAATACCACAGACCAAGCTGTAACTCTCCGTCCCATCTCTGCAAATGTCACCATTGGGGATGATGACTGTAAGTCATTTCTCGCATATGTATATAATCGGTTGATGATTGAAACTCTTTTTATTGATTCTCCTCAGGGGTGATTGTAAATCTTCAGCAGGCAACGTACACAATCAGTGAAGGTGTGGGTCCACTGAATGTCTGTGCCATCCTGACAGGGACAGCTGAAAGAGATGTGCTTGTTACTCTATTAACTGTACAACGTCAAGGAGCAGCACAATGTAAGTTAAATTGTCAAATCTGATCTAGCTTCAAATTAATAACATTCTTCTCCCCCAAGCTCCTGATGACTATGCTGCAACTACTGTACCATTAACATTCCTGCCTGGAGTAAACCTGCAATGTGCTAGCATTTCCATTATTGATGATGCCGTCTTGGAGAGCAATGAAGGTTTCACTGTGCAGTTGACTGCACAAGACACAGCAGCTATAACTGTCAACCTCAACTCTACAGGTGTAACTATCACAGACAATGATGGTGAGATTTACTTGCTTGTCTGTATCTTATGCAATAGTGTTCCGTTATGTGTGGTTGATAAGGTGTCTTCCCATTAATTTGGTCAATTCCCATTATTTTTGTTGATTCCCACTTCTTCAATTCCACTTTGTCAACTTCTAACTTTGTCAACATTGGCCAAGTGGGAATTGACAAAAATAGAATTAAGGTAACAAAGTGGGAATTGATAATGTGAGAAGTGGGACTAGCCTTAGATGAACTCTCTTTGAGAGGCATACCTACAAGAGGACATTGGCATAATTATATCCTAGGATAATTCATTACTGTTTACCAGGAGTGATTGTCGGGCTGCAACAGACCTCCTACACTGTGGGAGAGGGCAATGGTTCGCTGAGTGTCTGTACTTTCCTGAATGGGGATACTCAAAGAGAAGTGATTGTTAGTCTATCGACAGAGCAAGGTTCAGCACAAGGTATTTTACCCTCTCTTAATATATTCAGTATGCTGCATGTCTTCTGCAAACTATCACCTTTATCAGATATCCTGTGCCCTGATTTTCTGAACTGTGGATTTTGTTGCAGTTTCTAGCGATTTCTCCCCTATTTCAAGTCTGGAGTTGACATTTCAGCCTGGAAGAATTGAGGAGTGTGCTGAGATTACTATCCAGGAAGACACTATTCTAGAAGGCAGTGAAACGTTCTCAATACAAGTGAACACTCGTGACCAGAACGTAACACTCACCCCTGCTAATACAACAATCACAATTGAAGACAACGACAGTAAGACGATAAGGTTTTAAAGCTGCATGTGATCATAGCTAGCTCTTTATTTTCTCCTTCACAGATCTTACAGTGGGCTTCCAACAAGATTCCTATAGTGTTACTGAAGCACTGAGTTCTCTGAGAGTATGTGCTAGTTTAGCTGAGCTGGCGGAAAGAGATGTGGTTGTTAGTCTGTCAACTCTGCCAGGGACAGCCCAAGGTAAATTACGCGTTGCTGCAGAAAGGATCTGGAGCTCAAAACTTTCAAGATGGAATCTTTTTTTCCCTATAGCCCCAAGGGACTATACTCCCATAATGATAGAGCTAACATTTCCAGCTTCAACAACAGTGTCGTGTGTTAACATTTCCATATCTGGGGATTTGGATTTAGAAGACAACGAGGTCTTCACAGTGCAACTGGACTCTTCAGACCGAGCCATATTGTTCAGGCCCAGTTCAGCAACTGTGACAATCACAGATGATGATAGTAAGGCGTAGTTCATTGTACCATCTTATTGCTGACACGTTCTGTATTTCCCCACTTCACCTCTCACATTACCATAACTACCTTACTCAGATGTGACTGTGGGGGTTCAACAAGTGTCCTACTCTGTTCGAGAAGCAGATGGCTTGGTGATGGTGTGTGCAATTCTTACTGGGGACACTCAGAGGGAGGTGTTGGTCAATCTCACAACTCTGTCAGGGTCAGCTCTGGGTCAGTTGAGTCATTCATACGTACAAGATCGGGTGCATGCATTCCTGCAGTCACATGGAAACAGAGTTGAAATGCATGCATTGTACCCTACTGCAGCTGACAATGACTTTACTCCAGCAATCACACCATTGGTGTTTGGGTCCTCAACTTCTGAACTCTGTGCAAACATTAGTGTTTCACAAGACAGTATCCTGGAAACGGTTGAAGACTTTTCAGTGCAGCTGAGTACTGCAGATCCAGCTGTCATCCTAAGTCCCAGGACTGCAAGTG
This sequence comes from Axinella damicornis, assembly GCA_963931865.1. NCBI lineage: Eukaryota > Metazoa > Porifera > Demospongiae > Axinellida > Axinellidae > Axinella > Axinella damicornis. The sequence goes on along the minus strand of OZ007507.1, from coordinate 18,706,297 downwards.
TCACTATAGTAGACACGGATGGTGAGTATAGATGACCCATTCTTGCGAATGACTTAATAATTGACCTATGAGTGTTGGTCCCTGTTTGTTCTGTAGGAGTCACTGTAGGGTTTGCACAGATTTCTTACACCGTAGAAGAGGGGAGTGAATCGCAGAGTGTGTGCACTGTGCTGATGGGCATGGCCCAGAGAATTGTGACTGTTAATCTTTTAACTGTTGAAGGGATAGCGCAAGGTGAATACTTGCTACATGTTTTCATACCATAATTTGTGTGTTAACTCAAGCATTGAATTTCAACTTACAGCTGACAGCGATTTCATCTCAAGGATGATTCAGCTAGAATTTCAGCCAGGTTCAACTAGTGAATGTGGTAACATTTCTATACTCGAGGATTCACGACTGGAGAACAGTGAAATGTTTTCAGTTGAGCTGAACACTACTGATCAAAATGTGCTCCTGAATCCCAGCATGGCACGTGTCTCTATCACTGACAATGACAGTAAGTGAAAAACATGTACTGCTTGCAGTGCAAATGCTCATTTTACGTTGGTACTCTCTTTGCGCGCACTCACGCAACAATTTTAGATGTTACAGTCGGGTTTGACCAGACATCCTACAGCATAGCGGAAGGAGCAGCCCCATTGAATGTGTGTACCGTTCTCATTGGAGTGGCTGATAGGGAGGTGATGGTCACCCTCACAACTATGCCGATTTCAGCTCAAGGTAGAGTTCCCACAGTATATTTATCTACCATTCCTGCCTCATCTTGAATGCGGACATGGTGATCTACTGTTGTAATCTTCTTCGATACAGATACATCTGACTACAGTCCAGTAACAGCGGAGTTAACATTCTTGCCTGGCACAAATAGTCGCTGCACCAGTATTTCGATTTCCAATGACCCCATTTTGGAGAATGATGAAACCTTGTTGGTACAGCTGACCACCACAGATGAGGCAGTAGCTCTCAACCCCAGCTCTGTAACTGTCACCATAGAAGACAATGACAGTAAGTTATATAAATATGTAACTGAAATGGTGCCACGAATGCATATTTGAAAAGCGTTCCAAATCTCAACATGAACTTCAAGGTGCGTACCTCAACCATGACTCCAATACCTACATGCAAAACTGTATGGATTTTCATTTGTTGCAGTGGTGCAGGTTGGACTTGTACAGTCCTCCTACACACTGAGTGAAGCTGATGGGTCGGTTTCTGTGTGTGTCAACATTTTTGGAGCTGTCTTGAACAGAACTGTCAATATTATACTGTCATCAGCAGACAACACAGCTGTCTGTAAGTCAATGATTACGTCACTGTATTTTATAAGTGTGTGTGAGTGACCAAAGTGGGGTGGGACTAGACTAGTGACACGTGCAACTATCGTACTTGCTTGACCGTGATCTTGTGTTAATGTGAGAACCAGATGGCAGTAGCTGAAGTAAGTGAAGGTAGTATGTATGATACTGGCAACTCAGTCCGTGCAATACCACTTCAACAAGATAGAGATGTTGGTGGGCTTACTTTAGCTGTTTGAATAGAGAAGCTTGTCTTACTTTCAGCAGAATACAACACAGAATGTCTCCCAGAGGTCACATAGTAATAACAGTGATAACTCAGCCCAGGCATTGTTGATACAGTGGTAACTTAGTCCAATGAAACTAAATGTGATGATACAGTCTCTTGATTGTGTTGATGTCCATCCCACTCCATGTATACAGCACCTGGTGACTATGCGGCTATTAGCTCCCTACCCGTAACCTTCAGCAGCACTCCATCTGTGTTATGCACTCCCATCTCCGTTTTAAATGATGTGGTGGTGGAGGATACTGAATCATTCACAGTGTCACTTGTCTCTGAAGATGCAGCTGTTCAGCTGACACAACCACTGGCCAATGTTGTTATCAATGATTCATCTAGTAAGTGCTATACTGGCTGTTATACATGCCGTCCTGTCCCTGAGAAAGGGTATTCTTTAAAACCTCTGCAGCTGCAACACGTGTTGTGTGTAGTTGTAGACTGCATGCTAGTGTGCAGCTGCAACACGTGTTGTGTGTAGTTGTAGACTGCTAGTGTGCAGCTGCAACACGTGTTGTGTGTAGTTGTAGACTGCTAGTGTGCGGCTGCAACACGTGTTGTGTGTAGTTGTAGACTGCTAGTGTGCAGCTGCAACACGTGTTGTGTGTAGTTGTAGACTGCATGCTAGTGTGCAGCTGCAACACGTGTTGTGTGTAGTTGTAGACTGCTAGTGTGCGGCTGCAACACGTGTTGTGTGTAGTTGTAGACTGCTAGTGTGCAGCTGCAACACGTGTTGTGTGTAGTTGTAGACTGCTAGTGTGCGGCTGCAACACGTGTTGTGTGTAGTTGTAGACTGCATGCTAGTGTGCAGCTGCAACACGTGTTGTGTGTAGTTGTAGACTGCTAGCTCTAGTACAGAATGAGTTTTCCTTCATTCGCGGGATAGTTTACAGTAGCCTACTAGCAACTTTCTATATCAACCCAGCCAAAAGTAATAGTAATGTGTATGACCACCTGTTATACTCCACTCGGGGCTATGAGAACCTCCATTATTTACAGGGGTACAGCTGGGATACACACAGTCTTCCTACACACTGAGTGAAGCTGATGGGTCAGTTTCCATGTGTGTCAACATTTCTGGAGCTATCTTGGACAGGACTGTCAGTGTTTTACTATCAACAGAAGACAACACAGCTGTCTGTGAGTCAATGAATACACAGTATTGATGCTGGAAACTCATTAGGGCATGTGCCATGAGCTACCTTTACCAGAATCTTGTTGGTAGCTAGTATCTATAGAGTTTACTCTAGAGCGAGGTCATTGTCATCACCAGTTGTGGAGTACGCTAGCTGATATCACCCTGAATCTTCATTACCACTAAACAGAGTTGCTATACTAATGAGCCTAATTTCAAAGATTAACAACTCCTGCAGCCTGCTCTTTGCAGTGTACCAAGTTGAAAGGATACACGATTGTACAGTTGAGCAGCAAATTAAATTTAGACCAACACACCAGCCTAGAATGCTCTGTTTTGTATGCAACCTATGACACAAAGATCCAGTGTGTATACACCAAGAGGCACTTACCGCTCCAAAGTACATGTTCAATCTTGGAACAGACACGGCAAAATCTGTGAATGAGTGCATGTGAAAACGGTTACACAGATATATTTGTACTGACTTCCCCTCCCCCCTCCCCCTCCCCCTCCCCCTCCCCCTCCCCCCTCCCCCCTCCCCCTCCCTCCTCCCCCTCCCCCTCCCCCTCCCCCTCCCCTTCCCCTCCCCCTCCCCCTCCCCCTCCCCCTCCCCCCTCCCCCTCCCCCTCCCCCTCCCCCCTCCCCCTCCCACCCACTCCACATGCACAGCTACTGATGACTACACAGCTGTTAACTCCCAACCCATAACATTCAGCAGTGCTGCCTCTCAGATGTGCGCACTCATCTCTATTTCTAATGACGATGTGTTGGAGCAAACAGAATCATTTGCAGTGTCGCTGAACTCTGTTGACTCTGCTGTTGAACTGACACGATCATCCGTCACTGTTGTTATCAACGATTCATCTAGTAAGTTCTGTTGTTCTAATGCTGAGCAGAAAGATATTTGCTGCAGCTGCAATACGTGTTATGTACAGCTAGCTCAGCCCTTTACCAAGCATATGTTGTATGTCATGAGTTTTATCCGGCAATGTCCTTGGAAGATAGGTTCTGTGGGAGCAGAATTAAAGGGTGGACAGGGAGAAGTGGGTGGGTGCCCCCCAATGGTAGAAGCAGCATGGCCGTGTCTGGGCTTGGCAATGACTGTAACAGCTGAGTTATACTAGATTTTCATTTGTTGCAGTGGTGCAGGTTGGATTTGCACAGTCTTCCTACGCACTGAGTGAAGCTGATGGGTCAGTTTCCGTGTGTGTCAACATATCTGGAGCTGTCTTGGACAGGAATGTCACTGTTTTACTATCAACTGAAGACGACACAGCTGTCTGTGAGTCAATGAACACATAGTATTGATACTCGTAGCTCAGTCCATGAAGTACAACTTGGCTCAGAGAGATAGCTACGGGTTAGCTCATTTGCATGCATGGGACATATTGAGGCATTCACCAATGACATACCAGACTATCCAGTATGAATATACCCCACTCCCCAGCACAAGATGACTACAACACCTCGACCAGCGTCACAGCGTTTTATCCTGATTCCAACTCCACCGTGTGTATCAGCATAATAGTGATCCAGGATGGAGTAGTTGAGGATAATACAGAGACATTCCGAGTTGGCTTGAGCAGTAGTGATTCTGCCGTGATGTTGACACGTTCATCAGTTCCTGTCATCATCTTTGAAAGTGATTGTAAGAGGAGTAGAGAGTAATCCACTTCTAGTGTCTACATAACACCGCATGGGTGGAGCAGTTTGTGCAGCACTATACAGCAGTGGTAAAATGTACCACTCTTACAGGCCACTTATATAGATTGGACTAAACACCGTGGCTGTTCTTCTTTGCTTTAACTTGTCCCTCTGTAAAATTTGAACACTTAGTTGCATATTACCTACATCGAAAATATGCCTTGTAGCTATCCTGACGCAATGCTCTGTGACTATAGTCCACAGTGTGATAGCAAAACTTGCTACGAAATGTTGTTTGCATGCATGTCAAGGACATGTGCCTATTATGTACCAACCTTGCAATATGTATCTACTGTATGAAGTAGCTGGCTGAAACAATCGAAAGATATGTTAGGCTCTTGATCCTTCTTTCATCCTGCAGTTGTGCAGATTGGCTTTCAGCAGGATGTGTACAACACTACAGAAGCCGATGGAGCTGCTGAACTTTGTGTGACCCTGTCTGGATCGCCTGTTGCCCGCAATGTATCAGTAACACTCTTCACCTCAGACTTGGATGCAGTTGGTGAGTTGTAGCAGCATCTTTGCTGGTAGATTGATACTTTCTGTTTTGTACTTCTGATATGAAGATGGCTTATACATGACTACTGCAAGGTGGCATGCTAGCCGATTCAGTAGAGCAGGTAGTAGGATTAAACACTAGTTTCCATCAACCAGATACCTACGTATGAAGTTAAGTAAAACACTTGGGGGTTATAGAGGTAGCATTCACTGATGCACAAGCTCAATAGTTGAAACATTTGCTGCTCTTCTCTCAGTTTTAAATCCATGCAATTTCTGGCATTGTAAATTGGAATTGTATTTGTATTGATAACTTCAAGCTCTTTTGGAAGTACGTTCATACCAGACTAACACCAGGTCTGACCTACTCTCCCCCCAGCACCGGATGACTACAACACCACTACCACCGCCATAGTGTTCTATCCTGATTCCAACTCCACTATGTGTGTCATGATACCAGTGACCCAGGATGGAGTGGTCGAGAATGATATTGAAATGCTGCTTGTTAATCTGACCAGCAGTGATCCTGCAGTGGTGCTAACACGTGCATCAGTGCCTGTCATCATCTTTGAGAGTGACTGTAAGAGTCAAAAAATATTACATAGATAACATTCTGAATTGTTCCAGTTGCACAAGTAGACTTTCAATATGCCTGGAGTGCAGAACTGATGCCTCTTGTGACATTAATGTAATCTTTTTACCACCGCTAAGTAATACTAATGGTATACCGCAGTCTCATGAAGGAGTAGTACATCTTACATCTTCACCCAAGAGGTGGACACACTTTAAGTGTTTCCCCTAATTTTGTAATGGACTGGTTAGGTGTGTAATGGACTGGTTATTTCGTATGCTCTTAGCTATTTGGTTATATTTTGGATTTGTGCTAACAGGGTGTTGTGGGTGCATGTATGATGTCTCCTGTATTTTGAGTGCAGTTCTGTTTGTCACTTAGGTCATGTTTTGAGCTGAATATCTGTATGGTTTTCCTGTGTGGTTCTGTTGAGGATGTTGTGCAAGATTGTACTGTTAGATCATTTGGTTTTGTAGGGGGTATTTAAGGCACCTGTGAGCTGTATGTATGGTGGTTGGATGTTCGGTCGGTCGGCTTCAGTTGTATATTATCTTCTCATTGCTCATTCGTTGTCGTCTACAGCGCAAGCTCAGACTTAGTCTATCACAAATTTATCCGTGAAAGAGTGACCAATTTTGCGTACGTCATTGGTTAGCATCTGCAACTCACCTCAACAGCTGTGATTTGCTGCTACACAAACAGTCTATAGAGCCTTTAGTATACTGGTTTCTGAACTACAAGTGTGCTACGTTTTCAGCTTTTTCCAACCAACACGTATACTCGAGTGCTTTGATCCCCCAATTAATGTCATCTTGCACAATCAGACTGGTGGGTAGTCATTACAATAAACATCACCCTATATAGGAAATGAACCAAAGTGGGAGGTAAGTGCAATTTCGAATGTGGGTGGTCACTCTTTTGCAAGACTGAAGTGCATGGTACTGAGATGATATCTCCATCCACACACACTGTACTGAATATATACCTTGGTTGATTGCAATCTACTCTGCAAAAATTATACACATTGTCGTTATTTATTGACAGGTGTTGATCTAGCACTCCAAAATACAACCACTGTGTACTCTGTTCAAGAGGCTAGTGAGACCACTCTGGTGTTTTGCGTGGAGCTGAAAGCTGGGGAGCTGCGGAGAGACGTAACAGTGGTGCTAAGAACTGTGAATGGAACAGCTGTCTGTAAGCACCACAGGACTTGCTGCACACCATATAGGGACGTACCACACTTAAGATATTAACGGACATTATCTGAAATACTGTCTTATCCCATAATAGCACCTACAGACTTCACTGAAGTAAATGATCGATTAACATTCACCTCTGGGGCTACTACGGGCACTACTGTTTGTGGTTCGACACTCAGCGTGAGGAATGACTTTATACCTGAGGTCAATGAGACATTTACGGTTGAGCTTACTGCAATGCCATCGGATGCCAGTGTCGTCAAAATCAGTGCAAGTACTGCAACCGTCACAATCATTGAGGACGTTGAAGATGGTATGTTTTGTTGTAATGTAACGCTCACACATCTCCTAATCTGGGCCGGTGTTTTCATTGCTGATCATGCCAATTATCTCCAATTAATGTTCCAGGGGTTGGAATTGGTTTTGCGAATCTGACATACACAGTAAGTGAGGGCTCTGAGGTCGAAGTCTGTGCAAGAGTCGATGCAGGAATGTTCGTCAGTGATGTAATAGTTACTATACACACTGAACCTGGTACAGCTACTACTGCAGGTATGTTTGCTATGCTAATGTAGTGAATACACAAGTCATGTATGCCAGTGGGTGTGCATAGAGCACAATCTGACCTACATATTCAGTGTGTGGTGTGTGTGTGTGTATGAGTGTGTGTGTGTGTGTGTGCGTGTGTGTGTGTGTGTGTGTGTGTGTGGTGGGGGGGGGGGACTGATATGAAATTATCAGTGGATGTCCACACTTAATCCTAGTCGGAACTAGAGTTTTGGGGATTGAGAACTGGTCCACATTTGAGTTGTCAGCTTGAATGTTTGTTTTGTCTTCTTTTGCTAGATTTCCGTGCCCTGTCAGCTGTGCTGCTGACTTTCACAACTGGAAGCCTCACTCAGTGCAGAAGAATTGAAATAATGGATGATGGAGGTGTAGAAGACAACGAAAGTTTCACAGTTGTCCTGACGACTGATTCACCCATTGCTCGAATTAATCCTGGTGCCAGCTCTACTGCCGTGACCATCCTTGATGATGATAGTACGTTCCTAGTTCACATTATCTAGCGGTGTTTATTTTGCCTTCAGCTTTGCTTATTGCAATGAGCAAATATACACAAATAGGCACCATTTCAGTGAGCATTTGGTAAGTTCAAAATTTGATTGTCCATGCACTCCCACACGTACTCTTCAGTTGTGACGATTGGTTTGGGGCAGGCTATCTACCAAGTTACTGAGGGTGAACCAGTGGTTCAGGTCTGTACCAGCATCAGTGGAGACCTACAGCGTTCACTTCCACTCCTAGTCACATTGAGCACTGAGGAGGGGACTGCTCAAGGTGAGATGGTCTGTACTTGGAAAAGCTCAGCATTATAATATTATGCTGGCAAGGGCCATATCAGGTGTAATGTAACACTTGAGAGTATCGGACCAAACAATTTACATCCTAGCACATGCTGTAGTTGAGCCGACCTCTTCTTGAGGTCATACACTAGAAAGGAAACACTTAATTCTGATGCAAGAATGCCCAATGTAGAAAATGCCAGAAAAAAATGGAGAGAGTAGCAGAGACACCTTTGTTTTGTTTCCAGAATCACTCGGCTTAGGCTCACACATTCCGCTTGTATACTATGTTGTGTAATGATATTGAATAGCCCTGGAGAAATACAATGCCCAATTGACTAAAATGCCAACCAATTTCCTGCTGTTATATAACTAAAGTGTCTGGTTAATCTTTGTTTCCATGACTACCGATGCAGCTTGTATGGACTACGATGCAATGATAACAACTCTCTCATTCGCCGTCTCACCCGAGATGATCTGCACAAACATCACCATTCACAATGACCTTGTGGTTGAAGAACAGCTAGAGGAATTTGTTGTTATGCTCTCAAGCAGTGACCTGGCTGTCCGGTTCAGGCAGGAATCAGCCCGTGTTCTCATCACTGACGATGACAGTAGGTGCCATATAGGGTGGTGAACACAGTTATTACCAGCATGCATATTAGTGAACACAACTCAACAGGTTGACTGTATACCTTCAATCATGTATGGCCTACCTACCTACCTACTTAACATGGTGGGGCAGAGCCAAAATATGCCTATGAATATGATATCACACTTCAAATCAACCAGAATGCTTAATTATTGCATATAACTCAACTACTTGTGACACAAAGCAGGTATCATCAACTGCATGTTGGTATACATCTCTGGCTACCAGGAGGGATTACTACAGTCTAGCTGCTAGCCCCTCTCCGCCCGGCCGGTCAAGCGGGCGCGCGGCGAAGCCACGCGCGGAGGGCAGAGAGGGTCTAGCAAACATTGCACTTGATTGTGTTTCAACTGACCAATCAGATCTCACTGAAGCGATTCGTTCCAATTTTATTCATGATTCTCGTGGTTGTAAACCAAGCCGTTCACGTGTGATCAGCCTCGCGGAGAGCATGTAAATGCCTATACTCGAGCTAAACTAGTCCAACCTGGATGTCTCCAAGGGTATAGAGCTCGTCCCCAACTGGAGCTGGCACTTCACAGGTACCTGTAATTGGCATTACACAGAAACGTGATCAAGTGCAATGTTTGCTAGACCCTCTCTGCCCTTTGCCGCGCGCGTGCTTGACCGGCTGGGCGGAGAGGGGCTAGCGGCTAGACTGGGATTACTACTGTCTATGCATGCAGCTATTCACATGATTGATTAGTGTTATTTTCTCAATGCAGACATTACTTTTGGCTTCATGGTAACATCGTACACTGTAACTGAGGGTACTGATGGTCAGTCTACAGTGTGTGTGGAGTTGGGGGATGGAGTAGTAGAAAGGAACGTAACCGTGACCATCTCAACTGCTAATGGGACAGCTACCTCTAGTGGGACAGCTACCTCTGGTGGGACAGCTACCTCTGGTGGGACAGCTACCTCTGGTGGGCAGGGTATGTAAGCCATACTGACATTGCGTGATCATGAGCATACCAACCTAATTATTGATGTGAATGGGTATACTGAAGTTTGTCTCAGAGTATTGGCCTTGTGTGTACTATTGAGCACATGTATAATGAACTCAATAATGGCAGCTGTATACATCAATAACTGTTTGCTTAAAAGGTACTGACAGGATCGGGGCTTGCTTGGTGTACATTGCTGGCAATTGTAACCTTAACTGTTCATGCATGACTATGATGTTAATGTTGTTAGTGTTTTTCTCTACTGTAGCACCTCCTGACTTCATTGCTGTGACACAGCAGCTAACCATCATATCAGGCAGTACAACAGCAAATGTTACAACCTGCTACAATATATCAATTGAGGATGATGATATCGTTGAGTCCGAGGAAGATTTCCTGGTTCTGTTAACAAACCCGGCTGATGATCCTGCAGTCATCATCACTACTGACACCGTTGTGGTGACCATTGTGGAAGACGTGAATGATGGTTAGGGCCTGTGTTCATAATAGGAGCACCTTCTCTCTTAGGCACATTATGAGTGTCATGCAGTGATACGTCTTACTCTATCATGTATGGGGAGTATATATAACCTACCATTCCTGAATCAGTGATTCTCAAGGTTAGGTATCCAGCATAAATTACATTTTGCGGCTTCTTTTATTGGGAGGTGGTTAAATTCAAATGGTCGTAGCTAACACAGTGTGTGCAGTCATAGTGGATTTTGATCTTAAAACTTGTAAAAGGGACTGGTGGATGTGAAGTATGTAGACCTCTATTATTTATGCAAATTTTATATTCTGTACATGCAGAAATTGTTGTAGGCCACACGAATACAACCTACAGAGTAACCGAAGGCACTGACAGTGTAGTGATCTGCGCAACACTGGAAATGGGAACACTGGAAAGGAGTGTGTTGTTGACATTCAGCACACAGGATGGAACAGCAACTGCTACAGGTATCTAATATTGCTTGATTCACTGGAGATATGTATGTGCTGTCAACACTAGTCAGTCTAAGAGGGGCATTGTGTTGCCAACATTTATATAGCAGTAACACCCTATCCTGCATTTGTATACTTACAGAACCTGCTGATTTTGAAGTGGTGGGTAGTCCTCAGCTGACACTAACATCTGGAGCGTCAGATACTTTGGCTAGTGAAGTCTGCAGCAGTGAAAATGTTGTGATCAGGAATGATGCAAATTTGGAATTTGATGAGACATTCATGGTTGTGCTGAATTCAATGGATCCTGCTGTCAGCATCAATACAGGTTCTGCTGTAGTGACAATCCTTGAAGATGCTGATGATGGTATGTTCATTCTCCTTAATTTGTCTTACCTCATATACCATGCATTAATCACAATGCTTTAGAATAGTATTATGTAGTGGTCAACCTTGAAGACTTAAACTTTCGAGTCAATGTAGCTACCATTAGAACAGTACTGCACCATGCTTTTTTCCCCAGCATTTATATAGTCTCGTTCCCAAACCTCGAACGCCCTCCACATGTGCGCGTTTGGGGTCTGCATGGGAACGAGACTAGCATTTACGTATGTATGTACCCTATTCAGGCTCAGCATTTTACACACAGGTATTGAGGTTGGCATTCAACAAGCAGCTTACACGGTAACAGAAGGAGTGAATGAAACAGTAGCTGTTTGTGTAGAGTTTTTGGACGGAGATGCACTGGAAAAGAATGTTACAGTTGTCCTAACAACTCAAGATGGATCAGCAACTAGGCAAGGTAGAGTTCACAGCATCATATTGTAGTACTGCTTCAATGATAAATCGAACTTTGTTTTCTAATCCGGTCCTACATTGTCGGTCTTATGTGATCATGAGGGAACTCATCTCCTATACTCAGCCCCTGCAGATTTCAACTCAACAACAGCTTCTCTGGGCTTTCATCCTGGTGATATGGCAGGTACCAGATTTTGCGTAGACATCTGCCTGGTGAATGACATCGTTGTCGAGGCAGAGGAAATGTTTACGGTCAACTTGGATGCGGATGACAGTGCAGTCAGAGTGGTTGCAGGGAATGCTGCTGTCACCATAGTTGAAGATACCACAGATGGTAAGGTGGATTTTGGTTTTCAATTACGGCAAAATGGAATGTAGTGAATATACCATTCTACAATGATCTCCTTATTCATTTGGCCATTATCATATGGTGCTGGGTCTTAAAATTGGATTTCATAACTATCCTTGTGATTTGAATTTGGGAGGGCTACACCAGGCCAGATATACATCTTAACTAACAATTCTGTATGTCTCATGTAGTATCTTTTCCTCTCAGCTGTTGAAATAGGTCTGGTGGCGTCAGCCTACACTGTCAATGAAGCCGATGATGGTGGTCTTCCATTGTGTGCTGAGTTGAATGATGGCATCCTAGAAAGGAGCGTGATAGTGATGTTAAATTCCATCAATGGCTCAGCGACCACTTTGGGTAACTAATTCAAATCAAGGAACAATGGAATACGTGTGGTAGCTATGACTTCTCAACTGTTGAACGATCATAGTACCAATGGCATAATTATGATCTTCATATCGGTGGTTGTTGGATATTGAATGGAGGTACTAGATATAGCACTGCATGCAGACTTGAGCGTGTTACAGTTATAAATGCCCAAGTCCCAAGGGTGCCAGCCCGAGAGTGAGGGAGTTTATAAACCATTAGGCACAAACATGGCATGCTCTATTTCCCATGTATTAATTGTGCAAGCATTACATGTCCTTTGGGTGTAAAATACAAGTATAGTTAACACTAACAGCTTGCATGCATGAAACGTGTTGCATCGACTTTTAAAGATTGTAACAATGGGATTATTTTGATATGTACATTGTTCCTTCATAATGGTAGTTTCATGTGGCATTTCTTCTTTGTCTCTGCAGACTATGTTCTTAGCAGCCAGCAGTTGGTATTCCCCTCTGGGAGCTCCAGTAGCAGTGGAAGCAGAGTGTGTAGCACAGTTCAACCGGAGAATGATGATATACTGGAACCTGCAGTGGAAATGTTTCAAATTTTAATGAACTCCTCGGACCCTGCTGTCGTCATCTTGCCTGCAGTTGAATCTGCCAATGTGTCCATTACCGAAGACATCAGAGATGGTAGGCTTGAGTGTATTGTACACAACTGGCCCTTGTTCCCAGGCAGTGTCCCACGATCAATCTATAGATAAGGCTAAGTATTGACACAATCTATTATGCATAATTATCCCAACTGTCTTTGCATTAGTGTTGCATTGAAATAAAGTTTATGTCAGCATTGATAGTGAAAAGCTGCTGTTCTTTATTCACTGCAGTTGCTGTAGTGGGCTTTGATAGTCCACAGTACACATTCACTGAGGGACAGTTTGGAGATCCAGCCATTTGTGTGCAGATTGATGGTGGGATTCTCTCGTTGGAGAGGGATGTGACTGTGATGCTGACTACGGTGGACGGTTCTGCCACAAGCACTGGTGGGTAGCTTAATTGCCGATTATTTCACGTGGCAATAATTTCGCGGTCTAGCCACTAAACGTGATACACAAATATTTCCTGGAGGGAAATCTTCGCCGATTACTTCCCGCGAATAAAATAATTCCGCTCATAATAACTTACTATTGACACGTGTGATCGCGCCAACGGAGGACGAGTTAGCGATCGAGCTGTATATGTGTGGCTACCACGTCTACAGTGAAGCAACGGCCGGGAAACATCTACTGTATGTATCAAAGTACACATTCTCCACACTTTTGACCAAATAGTAATGACGTGGGAATAATAGAATAATCCCATACTGCTCTTCCCATTATCTAGGTGTTAGAGATGACTTCATACCGATAAGGGAGGAGCTTACAGTGTTAACATTCACCTCGGGGACCAGCAGAGGTCCTACTAGCAGGCGCTGCAGAACAATTCCAGTCATTGATGATGATGCTGTTGAATCCAGTGAGACATTTACTGCTGTGCTGAATCATACGGCAGAGGACTTTGCTGTCGTCAACCTAAGCAGTGGGCTTCAGTCTGCTACAGTAACTATTATGGAGGATAATAATGACCGTGAGTATAAATTATGGCTCCTCTCTTCTGTACGTTATACTTCCCTGGAATAATTATGTTGTTTTAGGTATGACAGTCAGTCTGACTAATCCGACATACACTGTGATCGAGAGTGGATTCAGTGTGACTGTGTCTGCAGTCCTATCAAGTGATAGTGAAGGAGCACTAGAACGAGATCTTGTTGTTACTATGGAAACAACAGATGGCACTGCCACACTAAGTACGTTGTATGTCTAGCTCGCTATGTGCGTATGTCCACAGGTATAAAGTTATATCTGTTCCTACTGTCACAGGGGAAGACTATTTTCGCTTGGATAACATTGAGTTAACATTTATGAGTGGCAGTCCTGCTGGTACCATGCGCAATGCTATGATTGTAATAACTGATGATACGATGCCTGAAGGTGCTGAAACCTTTATGGTCAACCTGGTTTCCAGGACCCGTCAGGTCACCCTTGGCAACCCTTCCTCTGCTACTGTGGTCATAGTAGGTGATGATGGTGAGTTTTCAGTACAAGGCTGATTTCTCAATTGTTTCACCATGGCAGTATAGAAGTACCCCCATATAGAACCAAACATTAGTCGATGAACTCCCAGGTAGTCACAGAATTTTCCTATGAATTCTCCAACTAATTTTTGGTTCTACCTGGGGGCTTTGGAGAATTCACAGAAATTCGGCGACTATTTTGGACCTACGAACTGCTACTCAGATCCTCTTACCGCCAACCCACTGGACCCATGGCAGAGGAGCCATGGCAGAGGAGCCATGGCAGAGGAGCCATGGCAGAGGAGCCATGGCAGAGGAGCCATGGCAGAGGAGCCATGGCAGAGGAGCCATGGCAGAGGAGCCATGGCAGAGGAGCCATGGCAGAGGAGCCATGGCAGAGGAGCCATGGCAGAGGAGCCATGGCAGAGGAGCCTTAGCAGAGAAGCCATGGCAGAGGAGCCATGGCAGAGGAGCCATGGCAGAGGAGCCATGGCAGAGGAGCCATGGCAGAGGAGCCATGGCAGAGGAGCCATGGCAGAGGAGCCATGGCAGAGGAGCCATGGCAGAGGAGCCTTGGAAGCAAGTCTGCAGCAGCACAGGCTGAAGGCCTCAGCTGATTCCAGCTGTGTTTCTCTCCCTCAGAGAATGCTACCTTTGTGGATTCGTTGTCTCTCTCAGAAGCTTACAGCAGGATAGTATATGAATAGCTTCATGATTAAATTTTTGATTTATTTTCATCTTGCAGCTGCGTTCATAGGCATGGTACAATCAGAGTATTCTGTTGGTGAAACTGACCGGAATGCTGAAGTCTGTCTTCGTCTGAATGAGTTACAAAATGAGCAACTAGAGATCAATGTCATCGTGGAACTGACAACTGCTAGTGTCACTGCCAGCACTCTCACAGTTCCCCTGCCTGCTGATGATGGTTTCTGCAATCCTGAAGATGCTGTTGCAGACTACGAAACTGTTCAAACATTGCAGGTTGAGTTCTCTTCTACGAGCCGGGTCGGAGCCATTAGTTGTACACGTCAACAGATCACTGTTAATGATGACACGATTGTCGAAGATCCTGAAACATTCATGGTCTCCATAATTGATAGTTTACCTCCAGGTATTGATGTAGATCGATCTGCTAACTCTACCACAGTGTCCATCATCTCAGATGCTCGAGATCGTAAGTCTAATGTATCCTAGAGCATTATTGAACCTAAGCCCATCAGAGTCTGGTTGCTTTATTGGAGGGGCTTAAAGTACATGATAGTGGTAGTTGCATATGAACCTGTCTTAATCATTGGCCTTTATCATTGTTTGCATTTCTGCAGAATGTAACGGAACAGAAGTCAATATTATTACACATCCCACCAACACGTCACTCGACCAGCTGTTTGAAAGTGTGAACTTGACCTGCCTTGCAACTGGCAGACCACCGCCGGAGTACATATGGCTCAGGAACAACATCTCCATTGATGGAGCAACACTTCCATACTACTCAATTCCAAGAGCTGATCCAAATGACAGAGGATTTTACACTTGCAGGGTCAACAACTCCAGGGGAACGTCAATATCTGATGGTGCTTTGGTATCAATCAGAGGTAACTAATACCGTGTATCTTTGGGACGGGGGGAGCCAGATTGAGTTTGATTGCATTCATGTGTGTCTGTTACTACTGTTAATTCATTCCTATGATGATAATAAGGGTTGTTAATGGGTGCTTATGGGGCTTCCCTGGTACCCCAACACTATTGGTAGAAAATGGGTGTTAGATTAGTACTGCAAACAGCAAACATTGGAGTGAGAAGGCCTATGAATATGCAAACCTCTTTGAATGCTTAGCAGCACTTACTGCAGCTGTGATGTATGTATTATAGAGATGCTCCTTGTAATTTATGGCTACTAGTAAAGGCTGCCTTGTACACAGTCTGCAAGGTGGGGGCTAAATATGATGATGAACTACTTAGTATCAATATCTCCTGTGTGAAAGCTATCCAGCATAGTTAGTTTTAGTACCCCCGTCCTTAAGATTTATTTTGGTTGTCTAATAGCATAAAAATCTGGCAATTTCTGTCCTCTGTCTCAGATTCTGCATGGTCGTGGACAATTTGAATTTATTCTGGGTTGTCTAATAGCATAAACATCTGGCAATTTCTGACCTCTGTGTGAGGTCATAGTACTTCCAGCTAGCACCTTATTGCGTGCTCTTAGGTTTCAAGTAGCGCCACTGTATGCAGTGAACTTTAGTTACCGCTTTGTATTGTCCCAACACATCAGGATTGCTCCAGTACAGTGTCACCTTGGCAGCAGTTGATAGTGACAGTTCCGCAGATAACCTAGTGAAACGTACAACCAATTGTGAACTGCAAGATGTTGTTGAACAGGTTAGGACTATCATGGCAGTGATCTCTTGCATCTCTAAGTGAAGTGTCATTACGGTTTGCATACGTATAATGGTGATAAGTATATCTATCATTCATTCCATGATATCTATAAAGGCACCACATGCATTACATCATCCATGTCCAATGATGTAATTGCTACAAGCATGCAGTAGCCGCAAGATGTTTATATCTACTGAATATGAATCGCTGCATTAACTCTTTACATTTACAGCTTAAGCAGACATTGCCTGGTGTCTTTGTGATCAACACAAATGCTTCAGTGCAGGACTTATCCGAAACTGGTGCAAATGAAAGGTATGTTACAGCAGATTGGCAAAAGTCTTGCAACGGGAAAGCAGATTGTCCAAAACCACATAATCCCCTATGAATCATCATTTTATGCAAGAACCAGTGAAAAGTACCTATTCCTGAGTAAGCATTCATGTAGCAGTAGATACAGATGAAACACAATTCTCTCTAACGTTCAGCGTGGTGTGCACGGCATTGGACGTAAGGGTCACAGTCACCTCCCAAAATGGATCAGCAGGAGTAGCAATGGGACTTCGTGCGTTGATACTGGATGCTCTGCCGCCAGGCATCACAGTGGCGGTGGAAAGATTTGGTAAGCACCAACTAAGTATATACCATGCTTGTCTGTTGTGAAATGTAAATACTTATACCAAATGTATTCTGCATGAACCTGCACGTGGCCATGAGGTCATTGCTTGCATATTGCCAAACTAGATCATTCTTGACATACCGGTATATAGAGGTGCATGGGCTCTTTCACCTTGCCTTAACTCAGTCATCTGGTTCCAAGTACAACAGATGGACAGTGGATTGTAGCTGTAGCAGTTAGGTAGATACGAAGTGCTAGGGATCAGAAACCTGAGGTTCCCAGGCAGAATGTCCCGAGCACTGCAAGGGTGCTACTAATGGCCCGATGATTTCTAATTTGCATGGGTCCTATTGGATGAAGCATAGCAACAGTAACCAATTAAGGATGCTCTACTTCAATTATCGAATTGTGGATTGATCTGAATCTCGGTGAATTAGTGTCTGATTCCTGTAATTCCTGCCTAAAAGCCAGCAAACTGCAGGAAAACAGTTGGCTTGGTAGTGTTGCCGCCTCTCAGTCATGACTGAATTCCATGAATGGACTATTTTTTGCACTGCGAACTGTGTTGGCAGCTTCAATTTCACGTACTGTCAATCTTTGGAGTGCATGAACCAAATTCAGCTACAGTGAGTAGCACTTTGCATCATTCTGTAGTAACGTTCTGGTAATGCAAAAAGTCCCCAGACTATGCAATCACATGATCAGTGTCCCCATTGCAGTGTCCCCATTGCTGATCAGTATCCCAATTGCTGATCAGTGTCCCCATTGCTGATCAGTGCCCCCATTGCTGATCAGTGTCCCCATTGCTGATCAGTGTCCCCATTGCAGTGTCCCCATTGCTGATCAGTGTCCCCATTGCAGTGTCCCCATTGCTGATCAGTGTCCCCATTGCTGCCCCCATTGCTGATCAGTGTCCCCATTGCAGTGTCCCCATTGCAGTGTCCCCATTGCTGATCAGTGTCCCCATTGCTGATCAGTGTCCCCATTGCTGATCAGTGCCCCCATTGCTGATCAGTGTCCCCATTGCAGTGTCCCCATTGCTGATCAGTGCCCCCATTGCTGATCAGTGTCCCCATCAATTGCTGATCAGTGTCCCCATTGCTGATCAGTGTCCCCATTGCAGTGTCCCCATTGCAGTGTCCCCATTGCTGATCAGTGTCCCCATTGCATTGTCCCCATTGCTGATCAGTGTCCCCATTGCTGATGCAGAAACGAGATTGTTTGTACATAGAGTCTCAACTACCCTATATATTAAACATACATTTTACTGTTTATTGGATGCACAGATGGCTGTTCTGAGGATGTCACCAGTTTGGGTGGAGGCCTAGATGTACAGTGGCCTGAATCTGACATTGGCAGGGTGAATATACCATGCCCATGTGGGACGGTAGCCGGAATTATCAATCAGAACGCTACGAGATTCTGCTTTGGCAATTTTGATGAAAAGGCTGAATGGGGAGTTGCAGATGTCTCCAGTTGTAACTTCAGTGAGACAGCACTTGAGCTGTGTCGAATCTCTCTTGTAAGTACTAGTCATCTTGTATTACACAGAGTATTGTGTACCATGATTTAACTCTTCATGCACTGAATTATGTAATCACAGGGTAGTGTGTACCATGATTTAACTCTTCATGCACTGAATTTAGATGAGCTCTGTTGTTGCTGCTGAGAGTCTCAAGGAGGTCACTGCTAATGCAATTGAACTCCAGCCTCTGGATATCACCATAGCAGCTGCCATTGTTGAGCAACTCACTGGGGATGCTGCAACAAACCCGAATGTATGATTATGCAAAAACTCGTTATGTTTATACTAGTACCAATAGCATAGAGTATTAACGATCATGCATCTTTCTGCAGTTACACTGTACGCTTTCTCTCATATGAATATTCCTTTAGGTAACGGACAACTATTTGGACGTCGTTGATCAGTTGTTGGATGCCAATCCTTCAAGGATTCTTAGTAGTCATGAGATCAGTCAATCATCATCAAGGTGAGCAACATGGATCAAAATACAATTTTTCTTCAGGCGGTGAAGTCTGGAAAATAGTATCCTGGAATGTTTATGGTGTTTCGGGTAGTGCTTAGCCCATCTTTGTTACTTTCTCAGGTTGATCTCAAGTTTGCAGGATTTTGCTTCTGCAATTCCCATAAATGGCAATGACACATTTGTCAGAGACAACTTTGCTCTTCAAGTTCATGAGATTGAAGCAGAAGATGAATCTACAATGATTGTACTACCACAAGTCTTCGTTGCCAATCTTGGTGATATCGATCAGCTGGAGGTGACAGGTCAAAATATTACAGATGATGACTTGCAGACTTTTGACGATGAAGCAGATATTGAGGGTCAGCCAACAGCATTTGCCAGCCTTCCGACAACTATTTTTCAGAGAGCAATCTCACAATTATCTGGCAATGATACCGCACTTAGGGTATGCTACTCTGTGTTCTTTGATGATGCCCTCTTCCAGCTGAGAAACACGTCTGACCTGGCTGAAACTTACAGAGGATTTGGGACGGGTAGTATAATCATCTCCGCTCAAGTTGGCACTGGTCCTCCTCCAGAGAATATAACTGACCCTGGTGCAGTGTTTTTCTTCCAGAAGAGTGAGGTGTGTTTGTGTGTTTACTTAGACTTAGACTATGGTATCTTGTGAACTTAATGAGGTCTCTAAAATCCAACAGACACCTCATCAAGATATACCCCATAGTGTAAGCCGGTTATTGCACTCAAGCAGGTCTCTTAGCCATTTAGAGACCTTTGGGGTGCACCTATATGTAATCACCTCAGGCTTCACCCTCAGTGATTATCGGTAGCATCCCTCAGGTCTCTAAGAGTCCTGCTTGAGTGCAATAGCCTATACATACCAGCTAATTTCATATCAATCTGAGCATAATGGCAATAAAGTAGTAACTGTGATTGCGTTTAGTTCTCAAGGAGTAGCTGCATTTGTGGTACATTGTCTACTACATAACCTGAATACCTCATACACTTCACACAATATGTCCAGGTTGCGCAGAATGGAAGCAGCACAACATGTGTCTTCTGGGATTTTGCTGAAGATGGTTTGTTATTTACATTTCTCTTGAGCAGGGATGATGTTTGAGTTGCTAATAATACATTTGCAGGTGGGTTTGGAGGATGGTCTACAAGAGGGTGTGTTCTTGTGGCAGAGAGTGAGACAAATTCAACATGTGAATGTGACCACCTCACAAACTTTGGCATTCTCCTGGTAATTATATCAACTACCGTAGGATACTAATTTACAGAGGAATATGCTAGTGTGCACATACACACGCTTGCAGAGTAAATACCAGCACAATTACAACCCACTGTGACTAAAACAGTTTGCACGTTAACCCTTTAAGCCCCATTGACGTCTATAGACGTCATTTAGACCCTATGCACTTGTAGGGCTTCTCGTCAGTCCAAAGAGCGACCAAAAAAGCTTCAGAGGGCCCAGGGATGACTTTGAGGCCAGAACTCCAAAATTTGGTCGGATTTCGGCGCGCCTCCCCCACTAAATGTACAAGCAGGGGGGGGGGGGGGGGGGGGGGGTATCGAAAGGGGGGGCGGCAGCCCCCCCCCTTCGCATGTTGTGGGCGTTTTTTTGATTTTAATGAGATTCATTGACCCGAGGATTTTGATTCTAATGATATTCATAGACCCCACCCAGGGCCTCAAGAAAACATGCAAATTGGTGGTGTAAAGTGTGCCATCAGTCAGATCTGGCCCAAGTTTAGGGAAATGCTGGGCGAAAATCCGGCCGACATCCACCTTTGACCTCCGATTGCTGGGCTTGTGGGGAGTCATGAATATCATTAACAGTATTGCCAGAGGGGTCTCTCCATGTGTGCGGGCCCCACCAAGTTTGGCCGCTGAGCAGCGAATGCTGTGGGAGAGGAATACCTACGAAAGTGGTGTGCGCTGAATGCATGAAAATGTGTGGTCTTGGTGGGAAGAATTCAGTGGTTAAAGGGTTAATAATTTGCTGCCCTCTGCTCATTGCAAACAGAAGAGCAAACTAAACACCAGGCATAACAATTTTGGAGTAATACAATTTTTGTGCATGTATACGTAGTCAAAGTACTATCATATAGCATATCCACATCTGGCCGCAGTCTATGACAGCTACTTCTACCTAGTTCTTTAAGACACCCACAAATACTCAATTTCCTGTAATGATGCCGGTGAACATTTACTCTATTAGGACTTAACTCCACGCAGAACTACTGGCACAACCACACCTACGGATCGAGGAGTTCAACAATCACTTGAAGTCATCACGTATATTGGAATTGTAATCTCCATGGTAGTCCTCATTGTTACCCTCTTAACTTACTTCATATCAAGGTATGTACTACATACGAACCCTAACCTTAACCCTAACCGTAACCCTAACCCTACGATGATTGTACGTATGATCAAACAATGTTTTGGCACTGTACTCTTTTAGTCTCATTTGTCCATTCCCTGGCCTCATTTCCACGCCATCTGCTTTGTTACTGGGTGAAATTAATGATCATTTCCACTTACAAGGATAGCAGTGCTTTTCCATTGGGGGGTTCCATAGTAGACACGTGTAGAGCTAGGTGATTGCAGTGGATGATGAGGACAATCAAATGTGAATGTGGCTCCATATTCCACTGCATGTAGCTCTCCATATATTTTCATTGGAATAAGCATAGACCTGTGGGATAATATTCTGGCACACATTTTGAAACTGCATCCCAAGAAGGAATGACACACCAGACTCTTCCCTAGCCACAGACTAACACTCCAGACTCTTCCCTAGCCACAGACTAACACTCCAGACTCTTCCCTAGCCACAGACTAACACTCCAGACTCTTCCCTAGCCACAGACTAACACTCCAGACTCTTCGCTAGCCACAGACTAACACTCCAGACTCTTCGCTAGCCACAGACTAACACTTCAGACTCTTCGCTAGCCACAGAATAACACTCCAGACTCTTCCCTAGCCACAGACTAACACTCCAGACTCTTCGCTAGCCACAGACTAACACTCCAGACTCTTCGCTAGCCACAGAATAACACTCCAGACTCTTCCCTAGTGACAGACTAACACTCCAGACTCTTCGCTAGCCACAGACTAACACTCCAGACTCTTCGCTAGCCACAGACTAACACTCCAGACTCTTCGCTAGCCACAGAATAACACTCCAGACTCTTCCCTAGCCACAGACTAACACTCCAGACTCTTCGCTAGCCACAGACTAACACTCCAGACTCTTCGCTAGCCACAGAATAACACTCCAGACTCTTCCCTAGCCACAGACTAACACTCCAGACTCTTCCCTAGCCACAGACTAACACTCCAGACTCTTCGCTAGCCACAGAATAACACTCCAGACTCTTCGCTAGCCACAGACTAACACTCCAGACTCTTCGCTAGCCACAGAATAACACTCCACTCTTCCCTAGCCACAGACTAACACTCCAGACTCTTCGCTAGCCACAGAATAACACTCCAGACTCTTCCCTAGCCACAGACTAACACTCCAGACTCTTCCCTAGTGACAGACTAACACTCCAGACTCTTCGCTAGCCACAGACTAACACTCCAGACTCTTCGCTAGCCACAGACTAACACTCCAGACTCTTCGCTAGCCACAGAATAACACTCCAGACTCTTCCCTAGCCACAGACTAACACTCCAGACTCTTCGCTAGCCACAGAATAACACTCCAGACTCTTCCCTAGCCACAGACTAACACTCCAGACTCTTCGCTAGCCACAGACTAACACTTCAGACTCTTCGCTAGCCACAGAATAACACTCCAGACTCTTCCCTAGCCACAGACTAACACTCCAGACTCTTCGCTATCCACAGAATAACACTCCAGACTCTTCCCTAGCCACAGACTAACACTCCAGACTCTTCCCTAGCCACAGACTAACACTCCAGACTCTTCCCTAGTGACAGACTAACACTCCAGACTCTTCGCTAGCCACAGACTAACACTCCAGACTCTTCGCTAGCCACAGACTAACACTCCAGACTCTTCGCTAGCCACAGAATAACACTCCAGACTCTTCCCTAGCCACAGACTAACACTCCAGACTCTTCGCTAGCCACAGAATAACACTCCAGACTCTTCACTAGCCACAGAATAACACTCCAGACTCTTCCCTAGCCACAGACTAACACTCCAGACTCTTCACTAGCCACAGAATAACACTCCAGACTCTTCCCTAGCCACAGACTAACACTCCAGACTCTTCGCTAGCCACAGACTAACACTCCAGACTCTTCCCTAGCCACAGACTAACACTCCAGACTCTTCCCTAGCCACAGACTAACACTCCAGACTCTTCCCTAGTGACAGACTAACACTCCAGACTCTTCACTAGCCACAGACTAACACTCCAGACTCTTCACTAGCCACAGACTAACACTCCAGACTCTTCCCTAGCCACAGACTAACACTCCAGACTCTTCGCTAGCCACAGAATAACACTCCAGACTCTTCGCTAGCCACAGAATAACACTCCAGACTCTTTGCTAGCCACAGAATGACTCTCCAGACCACACACATTGCACACTGCTTTAAGTACACTTGAGATTCTGGGAAGCAAGCAAAGAAATAACCGTCACTCTGTGTCCTCCAGGAAATTGCGTTCTGGTGCTTATGGAAAGATGCTCGTGAACTACTGTGCTGCCCTTCTTGGGTTCTACCTGTCGTTTGTTGCAGCATCACTGAAAAGCAGAGTTCCATTGCCAGATGTCCTTTGTGGAATCTTCTCAGCGCTCTTGCACTACTTCATGTTGGTGTACTTCTTCTGGACAGCAGCAGAGTCGATTCTCCTTTACCTGGAACTTGTGAAGGTCTTCGGTACACACACTACAAATTATGTCCTGAAGGCTGCAATTGTATCATGGAGTAAGTTATACCCAAGCCAGTGGTGATATAGTACTATAGTAGTCTGCATGGCCGGCCAGGTTCACTTACATATAACTGAGTTAATTGAATTTGTACCGCATTTACATGTACCGCTTCTGCTATGAATAACATTATCTCGTTGTTTTATGTGCTGACAGCTGCCTCCTAATTGTTCATGCATCATAACCTTAAGCACCACACTGTTATTAAACAAGATAGTTTTTGTAGGCATTAGGAGTCACAATGCCTGCGAGACTTCAGAGTTGCCCATCCCTCCAGTGATGATGGCGTACAGCAATGCTGAAGTGTCAAAATGAGGTCAGGGCAGACCTTCCAGTAGACTTTGTCTCCTAGCATAAACCCGGAGACAACAGAGGTTTTGGTGCACACAGTCCCGGCCATTCATACAGGCCTGCATTGTCCACTGGACACAAACCTCACTCAATACACTGTGCACCATTTCTACTGTGAGGGACCAGGGTATGCTTGTCACAATGCCCTTGGGATTATAAAGACCTAACAATTGCCTCTTCCGCTAGTGAGGAGCCTGGTGATGATGACCAGCAATATAAATTATAGGAGCAAACCGGAGCCAGACTGTCAGGAGAGAGTGCAACCACTAGCTACTAGTGGGGCATGAGGAAGTGCATGTAAATGCTTGTTTTAAATTGCTGGCACAACCTCTCTGCCAATTAAGGGACTAATATATTGGCCAGCAAAACTATTATCTGCATCTACAGCAATTAAGTACACATTTCATTTCATCTAGTTCTTCCAGCATTCTTTGTTGGGCTTCTTGTGGCACCCACCTCCAGTTCCTACATCAGCAGGGATCTCCTGTGAGTAATTACACTTTCTGACTCTATATCATAATTATTCGTCCAGGTAGTAAAGTATTATTGCGGTTGAGCTGCATGGGATTAGCAACCCAAATTACTTGCAGCATGGCTGGCATGTCAGAGGAAGCGATTAAGGTACTGATAAGTGTCATGTCATGCATGTGTTGTGATGTCGGCAATCATGCATATCCTTTCTCAGGAATATTTGACATCAGGCCTAAGTTATCCCATGTGCTGTCCACCCTTTGATGTGACTTCAAGCACCATGCACTTATACAGTAGTTTCATTTGCTTCTTTTCACCAAGTGAAAAGAACTGAATCGAAGCCAGGTGGACTGAAAGGTGGTGGGGGGCGAGATACTTAACATAATGGTGGAAAAATTAACATACAGGTATATATAGGGAGATTTTCAGCACTAAACATGGACGATGGGGAAGGACAACAGATCGTAAACACCCAGGAAATTACATTATTGCAGATTTGTAGTTGTTTGTCTCTGGAGTCCTCTGCTAAGCCAATTAAATGACGTATAATAATTATGCATACCTTTGGGTGTAACATGTTTCAACTGACTGACTTCAGCATTAGGAAGCCATTCAGCTTTGACTATCGTTAGCCTCATTCCTAGGCCCCCGCCGGTGAAGCTGGATGGGGGCCTGGGAACAAGGCTAGACATATCACTTTCCACTCCTTGTACGGAAATTAGCGTGTCACTTGTGTGAGTGTGAATTGTACTTCAGCAATAATTATTTACAGCTGTCAAAATAGTAAAATTTGAACAAACCCAGAATTATGCACTATTGAGCCACCACTTTCAACTTTGTGAGCACTAATTGCACTTCAGTTTCTACCTGTGATGATGTAGCTTTTTCCCCCCCTAATTCTGCAGTTGCTTTCCAGATAGCTTTCCATTCTACATTGGAGTCGTGGCACCCTTTGCTGTGATATACATCTTCAACTTCATTATGTTCGTGTTGATAATGCACTCGATCAGCTGTAGACACGCTGCTGTGAGAGATGGTGGCAAAAGGAGTGAATTTAGGAAAAATGCACTAATCGGACTGATTCTGGCCGTCACGTTTGGGCTTGGTTGGATATTTGGGCTTCTTGGAACCACCAGTCTACCACCAGAAGTTAGGTTGCCTAATGTGTACCTCTTCACTATCCTTGTTGGCACACAGGGGCTGTTGACTTTTGTCCTACGTGTTCTAAGATCACAGGACGTTCGCAACGAATGGAAGAAGTGGTTTTATACACTGACTTGCAGATTGGGCTCTGATGCACAGTCATCTCACCACAAAAACAAACACCACCATGTGCAAGGCTCCAGTAGTGACAGTTATCGAAGAGAGCGACATCTCGTATCAACAAGCTCCACATACCCATCAACAACAACACTCTCCACAGAAGCCTCAGATACTTTGCGCTCTCGTGGCTATAATTCTCATAGAGCTGTTCAACACCAGTTGGATTCACTGACAGAGGAAGTTGATGCGACGATTGACGAACCACCAGCCGCAATTCCTCAGGTGCGGAAGTTGATGGTCATTCAAAATAGACAAGTAACAGACACTCTTGATTTGCATCAATCAGGTGTACTGCCACTAGCCGCAAGCCAACTACAGTTGTCTCTTCCATTGTCTCCACCAAATGCAATGTCACTACCTGGGCAGCAGCCACAGCCCATTGAGCAGAGAGCAGTTGTGTTTGAAAATGCTGAAGTCAGTGGTGGGCAGGACAGTCCTGATAATGCTGACTCGTGGTCTGAGTGGATTGAAGGGGATGCTGAAGTAACAGAAACCATATTCTTCAACTTCAGTGCAGAAACAAACTAAAGTTTGGACAGCAGTAGAACATTGAAATCTAAAGTGGTAATTTAGATAGCTACAAATAGTTTCATTTGTAGGGGGTTATTTTTTTGTTGTATGGCTAACATTTTGGTTTAGTTACCATCAAATTAATAACCTGGTTCACAATGCCTTTATGCCGATTGATTTTGCAAACTGAAAATAACATCCACTTCAAGTTCTTGACAAACTATATGGGTATACCTACAATGTGCACTCCACGCGTAAAACATAATCCGCACTTGTGATTTAGCTTGTACCCACCTTGTTTGTACATATATGTACTCATTAATTAGTCAGGCCCCTTGTTCTGTATTAATTGTCCTTCCGTTTTGTAGCTAGTTTGTTCACTTTGTCACCTTTCGTTGTAGCAACTTGCGTTTTTGTTCACTTGTCTCTCTTTTATAGGTCCTTGAATATCAGATGCATGTTTTGCTAGTTGGACCTCCAGCTAGTGCAGCTTTGATTTGCATTTAGAAAGTATCTCATCAACAAATTTTGATAAAACAAGTACCATTAAATTTTGAATGGCTCTTAGAATGCTGGCTAATTGAAATAGTAGTGAAATGTGACTTCAGTGCTATTTCTCCGTTTTTTTCTCTAAGAAAAACTACAGTATCTTTATATGATGTCGTGCATCTCAGTTTGCTGCTTTGACAGATTGAGATGAAACAACCACTGCTTGAATCTCTGCCTCTATACATGTATGGACATTCGCTTGGTAAGGTTGTTGTAAGCTTTGCAGGATAATATGAGATACACAGTATGAATTGAAATTAACTTGAATGTGGAGAATTCGAAGAAACTTCGCCTTTCCACATGAGGAGTCATTGATTGAGGACAGCAGCAGCAGCCACTAATTAGCTAAAACTGCTTGGGTTTCAAGATTGAAGAACATCCCGGGCATCCTTCCATGCATTCGATCCGGAGATAAGATCTATAACTATATAGGTGGCAGCTTCAGCACCATGATATTTTACTTTGTAACCCGGCCTAATTTTAAAGAACAAGCAGCGGAATCTGTGACCAGGTTCCATCAATCCAGCACCTGACATGCAGAGCCCCTCAGTCTGCTCTTTCAGTAAACTTGATCATGACTGCTTTGGTGTGCCCCTGGCATTTCCAATTGTTGTGGATAGAGAAGAGTGGTCAGTGGAGCCTAGTTGCAGGGTGATGGAAAAGAGAGAACGCTGTCAGTCTGCGGTGACCATGCCACAGTTTGTTGCCACTCAGTGGATCCAACCATGCAACACGACAACACCAACACAGTCTGTGGTGAGGGGGTGTCCCAGACGCACAGTTGCTGAGAAGCACACCATTCTATAGCTAGCTACCTGCATAGAGTAAGGGCAGGGGTGTCCGGACGCTCCGTGAACTTCTACCCACAAGCAACTGTGCGAAGAAGTTTGCAGGCAGGGTTCTATCCAGGATTTTGAGTTTTGGGGGAGAAGATGTTGAGAATCATGGCGGGCGTGGGACTGCGGCTGTAGGCCAAAATTTGTAGGAGAGTCTGGGCGCATGCCCCCCAAGAAAATTTTGGAATCTTGAGCCTTCTGAGAGTGGTACAAAGTATACAGGTGTACATGCTGCAGTTCATGACAATTATTGTCATAAATTTGTGTGTGTGTGTGTGTGTGTGTGTGGGGGGGGGGGGGGGGGGGGGGGGGGGGGGGGGGGGGGGGGGGGGATCCCTCTCGTCAGACGGGGGATGACCCGGACGAGACTACCATTGTCAGAAAAACTAGGAGAATGCAGGGCATTGTGGGGCTCGCCTGATAAATGTGACGTACTGCATGTCAATAATCATTCTCTGAGTGATCATAGGCTGGGAGGCCCGGGCGGCGCGGCGCAGCTTATAAGGGAAGCTGGGGGTGGGGTCTGCGATGTAGCCAATTGTTGTTCATCACATTCAAGTTCGTGGTAGCCTCATTTCTAGTCCCACGCCTAGCTTTTCGTCGCTTGACGTACTGCAAGCGACATACGGCAAGCAATGAAAAGCTGGGTGTGGGACTGGGAACGAGGCCGCTACACTGTAGCTACCTGAGAGGAATACTTACCCCAAGTTGCCGAGAGAATCTCTCCCTCCAGCTGACCTCTGCAGCTCTCAACAAGTCTGTAGTACGTAGTTTGTAGCACCAGCGTAAAACATAGCAGGCTCGATCCGGTACTGTCGTGCATTTATGCTATGCGACTTGTACGCGTGTTGTCCGGATTCAGCACGCGGGCGGGCGGCGCAACATTACGATTTTCCACTTGGATATACGGTCATACGCTAAACACACCGGACGTCGGACGGACACCATCTGGACGGACGGACGGACATCCTGAAGAGCACGACTATGTGGGGCTCGCTCAGGCTCGCCCCAATTAATTCCCTGCACTGTTGTGCACTCTTCCCATTGGTTACTGGTGTTCTGACTTGCATACGCGTATAGTCTGGCGAAGCCAGACCCATCACATGCACACGCGCGTGCGAGGGTCTGGCTTCCCCAGAATTCATCGCGACATCGCGAACGCCGAAGGGCGCGCGTGCGTGACCGACGGGCAGTTGCTAATAAGTTCAACTGAGAGGCAGTTCGAATTCGACTATCCTGCTTGTGTCACTTTAGATGATGATGACAACATCTATGTAGAATTGCAGTGGACCATTGTTATAACCGCCGTGTCAGATTGGAGGTTTGTTGCGCAGTCATTCCTACAGTTCAAATGGCCTTCTGGCATTGGCTTCAATACGACGAATGGCAAATTGTCTGTGTTTGACAGCGACAATTACAGAATCTACCCCAGGAACAGACTTAGCCCTTGTTGAACAAAAATACCATGCACGTGCGGTATTTTGGGGGCCGTATATAAAGTATATAGCTAGCTATAGCTAGCTACCGGTATTATCGTTTCGAAAATTTTTCGGGAGTTTATAGTTTTCGTAGCTAGCTACCACAAATTTGCTGTTTGCCCACATCTATAAGTAGGACGTGTAAGAGCAGCAAGTAAAGACGTGATTATTATGGCGGGAATATTACAACAGTGACAATAATTATTGTGGTGGTCCTCGCTAGATAGCTACAAGGTTGATGGAGGCTTTAGGTTGTATTGATGCCTGGTCAATGGAGGATCTGGCACCTCTGACGGACATGATTGCTGCACGAAGGAGTGAGTAGGAAACGTGCGTCTCTTTTTGCAGCAACGAAGGTGGCTAGTCTCTTTTGCAACAGCTGCACGACCCATGCCACCAGCGCATGAGAAGACTAGTGGGGCCAAGGTCCCATAATTTTCTATCTCACTGATTCGCTGGCCAAGTCATATGCTCTCCTTTGATGTTTTCATAGTTCTAATTGCAGGCTTACACCAATTAATGATCTCTGGTTAGAAGGGGTGTATGCAAGTAGCTAAAGACGTGGACAGCAGTCACCAGCAAACAGGTAGCTAGACTAACCGTACCTGCTGGGTACCCAAATAAATTTTTTTTGCTTAAGTTGTCACTAAGGCTGTGATCATCACCAAACTTCATATGTAAGTTTTGGTGAGCTCCATTGATCATGAACGGCACGCAACTAAGTTTTCCCCCTCTGCCTCACCCCTTCTTCCCCATCCCTCCCTCTCTCCCTAATCCTCTCTCTCTCTTTCCCTTCCTGCTTTCCTTCCTCCCTCCATATACCTTCATTCATCTCTCCACTTTTGCCTCTCTCTCTTTCCTCCCTCTCTACCTCCCTTCCTCTGGCCCTCCCTTTCTCCCTCCCTGCCTCCCTCTCCAGATACTAAAAGAGCACTACCATGAAGTCAGTACTTCTGTTTGTGGCTGTCTTTACCTTAGCTTATGGTAAGTCTGTTTGTAGAGTTTGTAGTCACTCCTCAGAGTCAGTACTCTGTGATGGTGGTGATCAATTCAATTCTGTGGAATTTGTGGGAGGCCATATCTAGCTGGGAATGCAGACAAACACATGGCACATGGGTACACCACCAGTACATCAACAACACACCCACCATGAATATGCCATGTTTGGGGCCCCTCTTCCCTCTCTACGAAACTCTGCTAGGTGTGTTTCTGCAGGGTCAGCACAACTCAATAGACCGTACATACTCAGACAGAGCATAATCAGTCCCTGCATGAAAGGAAGTTAAGCGCTTTTTTGACGATTAGTCTTTTGCTCGTGATCATAAACAAGTCACCTGTCGCTATCTAGGTCATAGGTCACCCCGAACATCCAGGTCACCCCGAAACATCCAGTGATGCAAAGAACAGTTTCACATTAGGTGTGTGGTGCTAGCATTCTAGGGGCTGTAGTAAACAAGCAGCCAAATGAAGCAGGAAGCCTCTCCCTAAGGATTCTCCAACAAAGGAGATTGAGGCCATTTGTTGTAGCTAATGTCCCTCTAAATGCTGGACGTAGTGGCAGCGTAGCATCAATATACCACTTGTTTCAAGACACTGAGGATGGGTCAACACAAAATATGAATTACTACAGGTTGGGCACTGCCTCCCGTGTGTCTACCTAATGTCACACATGTAACAAGATCTCCTTCTTCACCTTCCATACTTACATAACTGCAAACAAGAGTGCATAAGTTGTCCGGGCTTTGTGGTCTGAGGAGCCACGATCTACTTAATATTGCGTTCTTGCTGCAAGCAGTCAGCATGTATGTGTAATATAGGGATTGTGGGTCGAGTTCAGAGAATAATCAGAGCTGTAGTTCTAAGTTTAGGGTTGAATATGGCCACCTATTGTGCTCTGTGTACAGTCAGTTTTCATTGTGTTTGAATTGTGTGTGCATAATTTGCATGTGGAAACATTGCGTGTGTTTGTGTACGTGTATGTACACAACGCTAGACACAATCTTTCCACAGGTACATTATGCACACACAATGAATGAATATTGTTGTAAGGCTCAGGTTGGTCAGCCCCTCAAAGTGTGGCTCCTGTGAGGTTAGAGCAGCAACTTTATCAAGCGGCCCTTTGCAAGTGGGCCAGGGTACGACCCTAACACATTGTAAGCCTGGATCACTGGTGGAGTTAACAGCCGGGCTTAGGTTCAACCATCAACCACCACCAGAGTCTGAGCTAAATTAATTTCAACCAATCAGAGAGCCTTATTTAGTCCCTGAACATGAAGTGAAGCACCTATTAATTTGTGGCTTTTGTGACTAAACACAAGCCATCTGCAGCTGCGATAAGTCTATTCACAAAATCATTTGGTTTCTTGTGGAGCTGGACTGTAACCATGGATACGTGGTGGAGCTGCTGTGGGTGCCTACGTGGAGTTTGTGTGTGTGTGAGGTTGTAAGGTCTGATCATGTGACTTCCTCTCAGTTCACCAGTAATTACTGCATTCCGTTAGGGATAGCAGGTTTCCACACAAAATGTGTGTGCATGTGGGTATGTGAATCCGTGTGTTTTGCAGGACAACGTTAACTTCTTAATGACCGATATATTTCGACAATTTATATTGTCTTTTGTCTGTTTCTCCACAGGCCAGGCACCGGTAGTTCTCGAACGCTCTCAAGGTGATCAACAAAACATTCCCATTGTTGTAAACGAGGGTAACAATGTGACGTTCCGATGTGATATTAATGGGGGCATAACTCTCTCTGTTCGCCGACCTGGGGAGAGTGGTTTTGTGGCAACCCTACCAGCCAATGTGATGGTGGATGGTACTGATAACTCAGTAACAATTACAGTTGTGAATGCCCAGAGGGATGAAAACACGCTGGCATTTCAGTGTGTTGCCGGGGGATTTTCTACTGATGTCGGCATTCTCACCGTGTACTGTAAGTTTTGTCACTAGATGAATAGGAAAGAGAGAGTGAGAGATTAGGATGTATTTAGAACCATGAGACCAGTGTTTCCCACAGCTATGTGCTCAACAATTATTGTCCTGCCTTCTCTGGCAGTATTTCTGCAAACTTCACAGGTAGGGGACAGGGAATGGCAGAGAGAAGACTCCTAGACCTAAACTTAGCCCTTTAGCCAGGCCTTCTCACCCCAGCAGTTGTCACTTGCAGTACTAACATGTGGTAAAACTGGTCACGTGCGGTGACATGCATGGACATTGAGTGGACGTGTGGAGGAATGGCACATTCGCTGAAAACCTCACAGGCCACTGAGTGATTGAGCGTCGACATCATGCAGTCTTGGCAAGTTTTCTCAGGCCCAGAAAGCCACTCCTCCACACATCCACTCAACCGTTACATCTCTGCATGTGACGAGTTTTACCAGGCCTTCCCCACGTTAGTGTACTGCAAGTGACAAATGCTCGGTGGGAGGGCCTGGGTACGAGGATAGCCTAAACTCACATCTTCACTTATTATTTTGTAGGGCATGAACTACTCAGGCAGTATTGTAACCATTCTGCTCTAACTTGTTCCCCAAACTGCAGATGCTCCGAACTACACGAACCCAGGACCACAGACCTTCAGAGAGGGGGATATGAATGCTCAAGTTACTGTCCCCCTGGACGCTAATCCCTCCCCAGACTTCATGTGGACCAGGGGTGGCATGCCCATCTCAGATAACAATATAGTCCAGACGGTAAACACCATCACGTTTAGTCGTGCTAGGCGGGAGGACACTGGCACCTACACCATATTTGGTAATAACACCGCTGGAAGCGACAGCACCACCTTTGATATTACCGTGAACTGTAAGTGAATGTGTTCATCTGATAAGATGTATTGTCTGTAGTTATACACCCCACCTCTATATTAGTAGATATCAGTAGTGTGACTGTGTGGCCTAGTGGTGGACTGTGTGGTGTGAGAGGCCACAGGTTCGAGTCCTACCAGTTGCACCTAGGAAGGGTTTTTCTCCAGGCTTTCTGGTTTCCCTTCCCAGGAGAGGCTTCAAACAAGCATTAATTGCTTCCTGCTAATCCTGCCCATCTGGGAAAAATGTTCCTAAAGAAAGGAAAGAAAAGAACGAAAAAAAAAAGTATAATTATGTAAAGTATAATTATGTTGCATCCATGCCATAGACACATAGACATGCATGCCATAGACATGCATGGAGCCAGTGCCAGTGATGAGGAAGCCTGTCTGGAGCTTCATGGAGAGGGAGACTCCAGACTCTGCTGGGCAGCCATGAACCCTGGCTACCAGGGCAGAGGCTCATCCAGGGACACTACCTTGACTACCTGGTTGATGACGTCCTCTCCTCTGACTTCAAAGTTCAAGAGAAAAAATTAACAGTAGCTACTAGATATGAATACTTGATTGGCTGCTATTGCAGTACATACCTGGGCTGACAACAACGACAGTTGTAGGTGGGACTGTAGGTTGACTGGGAAAAGGGGAGGGGCTGGGACCTGCAAACAATGAACCAAGATTAATGCTTCTGAACGCCCATAGATAATATAGACTATTTTAGTTATCTATGGTACAACAGTAAAATTTGCATATTCATTCTCGTATACTGCTGTACCTCTTTCATATGCTCCTGGTGCTATGGATGGCTTCTCCCTCCAATCTACAGTTGTTTCTCCAACTCCCAC
Source organism: Axinella damicornis (assembly GCA_963931865.1). Taxonomy (NCBI): domain Eukaryota; kingdom Metazoa; phylum Porifera; class Demospongiae; order Axinellida; family Axinellidae; genus Axinella; species Axinella damicornis. The sequence goes on along the minus strand of OZ007507.1, from coordinate 18,672,072 downwards.
ATCGTCAACATCAGGAGGTATTTTAACCCTTTCACCAGAGATCTGTCAATTCAGAATTTCTGTACTTTCAATCCTTCACATGCATCTAATATTCAATTTCTAAGCAGGTCAACTACTAGATTGTATAAGACTAGAGTAATGGGCTTAGTTGAGATGGTTAATGCTGTCAACTGCTTTGGAACTCTCAGCGATGAAAAGGTTAATTAATTAAGCAGTACATGGGCATACTTTCCGTCACCTAACTGATGTACTGATTCCTGATTGTACTACAGCTGTCCTCTGATTCCTCACAGGGACTATGGTCTTAGATCCACACTACAGCATCCTTCTACCAACAGGGCAGCTGCTGTGTTTTACAGTGCACGGACAAAGTGGGTTCCCCTTCAACCTCATCAGCAACAAGCAGATGCACATGAATGCTTTGTTTGTCCAAGACCCTAAGAGGGAGGAGATTACCTGGATTGGGTCACTGGGAGTCGTGGTGAGAGGCACGCAATACAAACACTCCAACATCACAAAGCTACGATTTGATGCTAGTGGGAAAAAGATCTACATCGGAGACAAGGTCACATTGTTGGCCCAAAAGACCGAAAGCCTGATATTTAGCAGAGACAAACTAAGCATCACAGAATTTACCTCAAAGCCAGAGCATCCAGTAGTTCATGTGGACCTGCGCGATATTGGCCTGAGTCTCACAGTGAGATTCAAGAAGTTTCATCTTGACATAGTCTGGAATAAAGTGAACGAACAGCCCAAAGACTCACATGGGCTCATTGGTATGAATATAATTTATTACACTGCCTGGATTCCATGCTAAATATAGATGTATACTAGCACAAAAATCAAGGCAGGTTAATGCCCACCAATTACAGGTCAGTTCTTCCGTGATGGAGTTGAGATTGATGAGTCTCGAAAGCTGCTGCTGCTTGGGCCAGACATGGACCCAGTGCCAGTGATGAGGAAGCCTGTCTGGAGCTTCATGGAGAGGGAGACTCCTGATGATCAGCTCTGCTGGGCAGCCATGAACCCTGGCTACCAGGGCAAGAAGCTCATCCAGGGACACTACCTTGACTACCTGGTTGACGACGTCCTCTCTTTCAAGTTCAAGTTCAAGCCAAAGAAGCAGGAAGTTTAACAGTCAAGTAATGATTAGATTAGGAAGTAAGACATTCCTCAGTGATTGCTGTATAGGGCTTGTGATCAGCCATTAGGACTGACATCAATGAGTTGGTTGTGTGAATTGCCTTTGTGTGTGATATCATTACGCATACACTAACTGTTTATCTAACAAGTGATATAATATTATTGTCATGGATTAAATGAAGTTTTCGGGAGGTATTTATAGGAGTCAGCATCCTGCTATAGCCACTGTAAAACACCTCTCATAGATTATCAGCTAGAATCCTATACTGCAGTACAGATATAGTGTGTAGTATGTATGTGCACCAGCTAGGAGACAAGGCCAGAAAATCCCATCTATATCGCTTGCATTGGTACCCCCCAACGTTCTTCAAGTCTGCGTTCTTGGCGCTCCTCAGACGATCATTCTCGCGTATACCTTGTAATCCGACTTCCTGCTGTTTTAGCCTCTCTTGCTGAAATCTCACATGATCTTGTTTGTGTCTTCAGTTGTGTAGTGCAGTAGGGTGCGGCCACATGCACGTTACTAGTTAGTAAAATCCGTCGCACATGCGCTCCAGCTAGCTATGTGGAGAGACGTAGCACTGTGTCTCGGCGCTTCGGCGCCGAGACAAAAATAGACTCGCACAACATGTAGTATAGATGCATAGTTATGTTCACTTTATGAAACTGATAACATTGTAGCTATATGCATGTATATAAAAGCAATGGTATGATAACCTGGAGGAGCAGTGAAAACTGGAGACAACTTGAAACCTGGTTATTGACAGCTTATAATAATGCATGATGCTAGTTGCCATGTGGCACTATGGGGAAGGACAACAGAACGTAAACACCCAGGAAGTTACATTATTGCAGTACTCCTTTACCTCAATTTGTAGTTGTTTGTCTCTGGAGTCCTCTGCTGAGCCAATTAAATTATGCATAATTATGCATACCTTGGGGTGAAACATGTTTCAACTGACAGACTTCAACATTAGGAAGCCATTTGAAAACAAGCCTCGTTCCTATGCCCCCGCTGGTAAAGCTGGGTGGGGGCCTGGGAACGAGGCTAGACTATCACTGCTCCACTCCTTGTATGGAAATTAGCGTAGTGACTGTGTCACTTGTGTGAGTGCAATTTGCAGCTGTCAAAATAGTATCATTTGCAGAATTATGCACTATTGAGCAACCGCTTTCAACTTTGTGAGCACTATGCACTTCAGTTTCAACCTGCGATGATGTATCTACTTTCCCCTAATACTGCAGTTGCTTTCCAAATGACTTCCCATTCTACATTGGAGTCATGGCACCCTTTGCTGTGATATACATCTTCAACTTCGTTATGTTCGTGTTGATAATGCACTCGATCAGCTGTAGACACACTGCTACGAAAGATGGTGGCAAAAAGAGTGAATTTAGGAAAAATGCACTAATCGGACTGATTCTGGCCGTCACGTTTGGGCTTGGTTGGATATTTGGGCTTCTTGGAACCACCAGTCTACCACCAGAAGTTAGGTTGCCTAATGTGTACCTCTTCACTATCCTTGTTGGCACACAGGGACTGCTGATTTTTGTCCTACGTGTTCTAAGATCACAGGACGTTCGCAACGAATGGTAGAAGTGGTTTTATACACTGACTTGCAGAATGGGCTCTTATGCACAGTCATCTCACCACAAAAACAAACATCACCATGTGCAAGGCTCCAGTAGTGACAGTTATCAAAGAGAGCGACGTCTCGTATCAACAAGCTCCACATACCCACCAAAATCAACAACACTCTCCACAGAAGCCTCAGATACTTTGCGCTCTCGTGGCTATAATTCTGATACTATTCGTAGAGCTGTTCAACACCAGTTGGATTCAGTGACAGAGGAGGTTGATGCAACTATTGAAGAACCAATTCCTCAGGTGCGGAAGTTGATGGTCATTCAAAATAGACAAGTAACAGACACTCTTGATTTGCATCAATCAGGTGTACCACCACTAGCCGCAAGCCAACTGCAGTTGTCTCCAGAAAATGCAATGTCACTACCTGGGCAGCAGCCACAGCTCATTGAGCGGAGAGCAGTTGTGTTTGAAAATGCTGAAGTCAGTGGTGGGCAGGACAGTCCTGATAATGCTGACTCGTGGTCTGAGTGGATTGAAGGGGATGCTGAAGTAACAGAAACCATATTCTTCAACTTCAGTGCAGAAACAAACTAACGTTTGGACAGCAGTAGAACATTGAAATCTAAAGTGGTAATTTAGATAGCTACAAATAGTTTCATTTGTAGGGGGTTATTTTTTTGTTGTATGGCTAGCATTTTGGTTTAGTTGCCATCAAATTAATAACCTGGTTCACAATGCCTTTATGCCGATTGCAATTGATTTTGCAAACTGAAAATAACATCCACTTCAAGTTCTTGAAAAACTATAATATGGGTATACCTACAATGTGCACTCCAAACATAAAACATAATCCGCACTTGTGTTTTTAGCTTGTACCCACCTTGTTTGTACACATATATGTACGTATTCCTTAGTAATTAGTCAGGCCCCTTGTTCTGTATTAATTGTCCTTCCGTTTTGTAGCTAGTTTGTTCACTTTGTCACCTTTCGTTGTAGCAACTTGCGTTTTTGTTCACTTGTCTCTCTTTGTATAGGTCTTGAATATTAGATACATGTTTTGCTAGTTGGACCTCCAGCTAGTGCAGCTTTGCTTTGCATTTAGAAGGTCACCACAATAAATACATGTGTATCTCTGTATCCCATCAACAAATTTTGATAAAACAAGTACCATTAAATTTTGAGTGGCTCTTAGAATGCTGTGTCCATACAGTTGTTGAAGAAGTTCAGAGTAGCTAGCTGTTGAAATAGTAGTGAAATGTGACTTCAGTGCTATTTCTCCATTTTTTCTCTCTAAGAAAAACTACAGTATCTTTATATGATGTCGTGCATCTCAGTTTGCTGCTTTGACAGATTGAGATGAAACAGCCACTGCTTGAATCCCAGCCTCTATACATGTATGGACATTCGCTTGGTAAGGTTGTTGTAAGCTTTGCAGGATAATATGAGATACACAGTATGAATTGAAATTAACTTGAATGTGGAGAATTCGAAGAAACTTCGCCTTTCCACATGAGGAGTCATTGATTGAGGACAGCAGCAGCAGCCACTAGCTAATTAGCTAAAACTGCTTGGGTTTCAAAATTGAAGAACATCCCGGGCATCCTTCCATGCATTCCGGAGATAAGATCTATAACTATATAGGTGGCAGCTTCAGCACCATGATATTTTACTTTGTAGCTAACCCGGTCTAATTATAATTTTGAAGAACAAGCAGCGGAATCTGTGACCAGGTTCCATCAATCCAGCACCTGACATGCAGAGCCCCTCAGTCTGCTCTTTCAGTAAACTTGATCATGACTGCTTTGGTGTGCCCTTGGCATTTCCAATTGTTGTGGATAGAGAAGAGTGGTCAGTGGAGCCTAGTTGCAGGATGATGGAAAAGAGAGAACGCTGTCAGTCTGCGGTGACCATGCCACAGTTTGTTGCCACTCAGTGGATCCAACCATGCAACACGACAACACCAACACAGTCTGTGGTGAGGGGGTGTCCCAGACGCACAGTTGCTGAGAAGCACACCATTCTATAGCTAGCTACCTGCATAGAGTAAGGGCAGGGGTGTCCGGACGCTCTGCGAACTTCTACCCACAAGCAACTGTGCGAAGAAGTTTGCAGGCAGGGTTCTATCTAGGATTTTGAGTTTTGGGGGAGAAGATGTTGAGAATCATGGTGGGCGTGGGACTGCGGCTGTAGGCCAAAATTTGTAGGAGAGTCTGGGGGCATGCCCCCCAAGAAAATTGGAATCTTGAGAGTGGTACAAAGTATACAGGTGTACATGCTGCAGTTCATGACAATTGTCAGAAATTTGGGGGGGGGGGGGATTCCCCCCCCCCCCCCCCCCCCCCCCCCCCCCCCCCCCCCTCGTCCGGAGTCCGGACACACCGCAGTAAGTCTCGTCAGACGGGGACGACCCGGACGAGACTACCATTGTCTGAAAAATTAATTCCCTGCACTGTTGTGCACTCTTCCCACTGGTTACTGGTGTTCTGACTTGCATACGCGTATAGTCTGGCGAAGCCAGACCCATCACACACGCGCGTGCGAGGGTCTGGCTTCCCCAGAATTCATCGCGACATCGCGAACGCCGAGGCCCGAAGGGCGCGCGTGCGGGACGGACGGGCAGTTGCTAAGAAGTTCAACTGAGAGGCAGTTCCAATTCGACTATCCTGCTTGTGTCACTTTAGATGATGATGACAACATCTATGTAGAATTGCAGTGGACCATTGTAGCTAACCGCCGTGTCAGATTCAGTGAGGTTTGTTGCGCAGTCATTCCCTACAGTTCAAATGGCCTTCTGGCATTGGCTTCAATAAGACCATAGATAATATCGAATGGCAAATTGTCTGTGTGTGACAGCGACAATTACAGAATCTACCCCAGGAACAGACTTAGCCCTTGTTGAACAAAAATACGTGGCCATGCACGTGCGGTATTTTTGGAGCCGTATATAAAAGGACGTGTAAGAGCAGCAAGTAAAGACGTGAATATATATTATGGCGGGAATATTACAACAGTGACAATAATTATTGTGGCGGTCCTCGCTGGATAGCTACAAGGTTGATGGAGGATTTAGGTTGTATTGATGCCTGGTCAATGGAGGATCTGGCACCTCTGACGGACATGATTGCTGCACGAAGGAGTGAGTAGGAAAGGTGCGCATCAGATCCAGCCCAACATTGCACTGTAGGATTCGTCTCTTTTTGCAGCAACGAGGGTGGCTAGTCTCTTTTGCAACAGATGCATGACCCATGCCACCAGCGCATGAGAAGACTAGTGGGGCCAAGGTCCCATAATTTTCTATCTCACTGATTCGCTGGCCAAGTCATAAATTATGCTCTCCTTTGACGTTTTCATAGTTCTAATTGCAGGCTTACACCAATTAATGATCTCTGGTTAGAAGGGGTGTATGCAAGTAGCTAAAGACGTGGACAGCAGTCACCAGCAAACAGGTAGCTAGACTAACCGTACACCTGCTGGGTACCCAAATAATTTATTTTTGCTTAAGTTGTCACTAAGGCTGTGATCATCACCAAACTTCATATGTAAGTTTTGGTGAGCTCCATTGATCATGAACGGCACGCAACTCCATTTTCCCCCTCTGCCTCACCCCTTCTTCCCCATCCCTCCCTCTCTCCCTAATCCTCTCTCTCTTTCTTCCTTCCTCCCTCCATATACCTTCATTCATCTCTCCACTTTTGCCTCTCTCTCTTTCCTCCCTCTCTAGCTACCTCCCTTCCTCCGGCCCTCCCTTTCTCCCTCCCTGCCTCCTTCTCCAGATACTAAAAGAGCACTACCATGAAGTCAGTACTTCTGTTTGTGGCTGTCTTTACCTTAGCTTATGGTAAGTCTATTTGTAGTCACTCCTCAGAGTCAGTACTCTGTGATGGTGGTGATCAATTCAATTCTGTGGAATTTGTGGGAGGCCATATCTAGCTGGGAATGTAGACGAACACATGGCACATGGGTACACCACCAGTACATCAACAACACACCCACCATGAATATGCCATGTTTGGGGCCCCTCTTCCCTCTCTACGAAACTCTGCTAGGTGTGTTTCTGCAGGGTCAGCACAACTCAATAGACCGTACATACTCAGACAGAGCATAATCAGTCCCTGCATGAAAGGAAGTTAAGCGCTTTTTTGATGATTAGTCTTTTGCTCGTGATCGTAAACAAGTCACCTGTCGCTATCTATGATAGGTCACCCCGAAACATCCTGTGATGCAGAGAACAGTTTCACATTAGGTGTGTGGTGCTAGCATTCTAGGGCTGTAGTAAACAAGCAGCCAAATGAAGCAGGAAGCCTATCCCTAAGGATTCCCCAACAAAGGAGATTGAGGCCATTTGTTATAACTAATGTCCCTCCGGAAATGCTGGACGTAGTGGCAGTGTAGCATCAATATACCACTTGTTTCAAGACACTGAGGGTCAACACAAAATATGAATTGCTATGGGTTGGGCACTGCCTCCCGTGTGTCTACCTGATGTCACACATGTAACAAGATCTCCCATGCCTTCTTCACCTTCCATACTTACATAACTGCAAACAAGAGTGCATAAATTGTCCGGGCTTTGTGGTCTGAGGAGCCACGATCTACTTAATATTGCGTTCTTGCTGCAAGCAGTCAGCACGTATGTGTAATATAGGGATTGTGGGTCGAGTTCAGAGAATAATCAGAGCTGTAGTTCTAAGTTTAGGGTTGAATATGGCCACCTATCGTGCTCTGTGTAGAGTCGGTTTTCATTGTGTTTGAATTGTGTGTGGATAATTTGCATGTGGAAACATTGCGTGTGTTTGTGTATGTGTATGTACACAACGCTAGACGCAATCTTTCCACATGTACATTATGCACACAAAATGAATGAATGTTGTTGTAAGGCTCAGGTTGGTCAGCCCCTCAAAGTGTGACTCCTGTGAGGTTAGAGCAGCAACTTTATCGAGCGGCCCTTTGCAAGTGGGCCAGGGAACGACCCTAACACATTGTAAGCCTGGATCACTGGTGGAGTTAACAGCCAGGCTTAGGTTCAACCATCAATCACCACCAGAGTCTGAGCTAAATTAATTTCAACCAATCAGAGAGCCTTATTTAGTCCCTGAACATGAAGTGAAGCACCTATTAATTTGTGGCTTTTGTGACTAAACACGAGACTGCAGCTGCGATAAGTCTATTCACAAAATCATTTGGTTTCTTGTGGAGCTGGACTGTAACCATGGATACGTGGTGGAGCTGCTGTGGGTGCCTACGTGGAGTTTGTGTGTGTGTGAGGTTGTAAGGTCTGATCATGTGACTTCCCTCTGAGGTCACCAGTAATTGCTGCATTCCGTTAGGGATAGCAGGTTTCCGCACAAAACGTGTGTGTGTGTGGGAATGTGAATCCGTGTGTTTTGCGGGACAACATTTTCTTTGAGTTAACTTCTTATTGACCGATACATTTATATTTCGACAATAAGGGTGCAAACAGCATGGCCGTGTCTGGGCTCAGCTTTGAACAGCCCTTGGTTGGAGCCGGGTAGGCCATTTCTTGGGTTTTAAGCATAAATGGGCCTAGAAAACAGTGGTCTCACCTTGCAGAGCCTCGAATTCCAGCGTTCAAGGCTGATTTTTCTGCTAGAGCGAGTTACCGTCGCCCGAGCATCTTGATCGCGTACACGTTAACGAGTGGGTGTGGTCAGAATCACAAAGCATGGCTGTGTGCAGTTCTGTGTGAAGTTTTGAGCGTGAAAACCGATGGGAACCTTATCTAGGGTATGTTTAATGCCATTCGCCCTTATATTACCGTTCATTTTGGCTAAAAATATACGAACAGTGTCCACAGCTCTCTTCTTGGCTGTGAACGTCGACAAACTTTAGGTTTTGCTCAAGAGCAGGGAAGAGTGTGGCTTCCTAATTGCATTCCAGCGGAGTAAACCTGCTCGCGATCACATTCTCTCCCCCGTGCAGTCACTGGCACGCCCCCGACATTCACCCAGGAGCCCCAGGACGTGGTAGTCTTTGCCCTGGACGCGGCTGGTAACAATGCCTCGCTGTCTCTCCAGTGTACAGCTACAGGAGACCCTTCCCCTAACATCACTTGGTTCCGTGGGGAGCAGCCACAACCCCTGGGTAACGAGGTGGTAATGGCAGATGGCTCCCTACTCATTGAGAACATCACAGAGGGAGAGGACGCAACACGAGGGGGTGTGTCCTACTACTGCACTGCCAACAACACCTTCGGAACCATCCGCAGCAGAACAGCCACCGTCTCGTACGCATGTGAGTGGGAGGGGAGGGAGTGGGGTGTTGTGGGAGGGTGGGGTGTTGTGGGAGGGTGTGATGGTCATGTGTGTTATGCCCTCAGATTTTGATGGATTTGAAGGTCCAAGTGGTGTCAAAGTGGTCAGTGTTGCAACTGGTTCAAATGGCAATGTAGCACTGGAGTGCCGTGTCCGAGATGCCAGCCCTCCTCCCCAAATTCAGTGGTTTGATGAGAATGATATGCCCTTGACTGAGGTTACAACTAACAATCGTCTACGTTTCCTGGACAATGGCCGCTACCTCCTGATCAGAACACTAACAACTGCACAGGTCAATACAAACTACTACTGTTCTGTGACCAATGTTCGCTTTCACGAGACCATGCGTAGTCCTACTACTTATGATCTGGATCCCACACTTGGGTCTAATGAGATCATGATTTACAAGAGCTTTGTGGACAGGACGCTAACCCTCGTGGGAGGAGGCCCTGGTACTGTGCAGTGGTCGTACATAGCTGGTGCCGGGACAGGAGTTGGCGTATTTGGTCTGGTCACCTGTCAACGAACACAAACAGCCCCCACACCAGGCCAGACCCTTATCCTATCACAGCAGGTTGGAGGTGTTATTGAGGAAACCATACCAAGAGGGGGGGAAACCATTCCTTCAGTAGCAGAAAGTGTGACATTTGAAGTGAGCTGTCCTTTGGTTAGTGATGGACAGATCAACACAAGCCGGGCCACACTCACAGTTCTTGGTAGGTGCTGAGACAGTTCAATGTTGTGTAGTACTGTAGTTGTTATCCCCCCCCCCCCCCCCCCCCCCCCCCCCCCCCCCCCCACACACACACACACACACACAGCCTTCCCACGAATCACGATGCAGCCTACTAATGACCTGGAGCAGCTGGTGGGAGGGTCAATCACTTTCACCTGTGGGACGTCCGGGATCCCCACACCTGAAGTGACCTGGTACTTCAACGGAATGCCACTCACTGCGAACGATGTGATCTCAATCAGTGGGGGCACTCTGGACATCCCCACCCTAGCAGTGGCACACACCGGCATGTACCAGTGCTTTGTCAGCAACGTGGTCAACACAATCCAGACCTCGTGGGCTCTGCAGGTCAGGGCACAAGGTGAGGGCATGTCACACACGTGTACCAGTAGCCCCGTTCCCAGGCCCGAGAGAGAGAGGAGAAAAGGGCCTGGTTTCCACTGTTTGCACATGCGCTTAATTATCGGTAACCGAAATGTGTTCATAAGGGGGCGGGTGTAAGTGACATCTTCATAGTTGCATGGTTGACTGTGTGACGCTTTCTATTTTGCTACATTGGTCTTCATCTGTGAGATGTGGGGTGACACGACCACAATTACACTCCCAGAAGCAACACACCAGACACTACTATTCCCACGGAAACGGAAGGATCTGGCAGCACATTGACTCCACCCGGTCGGTGCAACGGTAGCCACACCTATCTTTAATTACAGGTTACTGTTTTGAGGAGTACCTGAGGCACAGGAGAAAGCACGATCATCAAGAGCTGTCGTAATGCACACCACAAGTCATATTCACTTACTATGCTCTGACGTCACGAGTGTACAGACACAATCAAACGTCCACGGTGCTGGTGGAATTCCACCGTGATTTAGTACGTGCGTAAACAGTGGAAACCAGGCCCTTTTTTTCGCCTCCCCGTCTCAGGCCTGGGAACGAGGCTACATCTTATGCACACACAATGAATTGTAAGGCTCAGGTTGGTCAGCCCCTCGAAGTGTGACTCCTGTGAGGTTAGAGCAGCAACTTTATCGAGCGGCCCTTTGCAAGTGGGCCAGGGTACGACCCTAACACATTGTAAGCCTGGATCACTGGTGGAGTTAACAGCCGGGCTTAGGTTCAACCATCAATCACCACCAGAGTCTGAGCTAAATTAATTTCAACCAATCAGAGAGCCTTATTTAGTCCCTGAACATGAAGTGAAGCACCTATTAATTTGTGGCTTTTGTGACTAAACACGAGACATCTGCAGCTGCGATATGTCTATTCGCAAAATCATTTTGTTTCTTGTGGAGCTGGACTGTAACCATGGATACGTGGTGGAGCTGCTGTGGGTGCCTACGTGGAGTTTGTGTGTGTGTGAGGTTGTAAGGTCTGATCATGTGACTTCCTCTGAGGTCACCAGTAATTACTGCAATCCATTAGGGATAGCAAGTTTCCACACAAAACGTGTGTGCGTGTGGGTATGTGAATCCGTGTGTTTTGCAGGACAACGTTAACTTCTTAATGACCGATATAAATTATTTTGACAATTTAGCTATATTGTCTTTTGTCTGTTTCTCCACAGGCCAGGCACCAGTAGTTCTCCGACGCTCTCAAGGTGATCAACAAGACATTCCCATTGTTGTAAACGAGGGTAACAATGTGACATTCCAGTGTGATCTTTCTGGGGCCATAACTGTCGCTGTTCGCCCACCTGGGGAGAGTGATTTTGTGACAAACTTACCAGTCAATGTGATGCGGGATGGTGTTGATGACTCAGTGACAATTACGGTTGTGAATGCCCAGAGGGATGAAAACACGCTGGCATTTCTGTGTGGTGCCGGGGGAATTTTGACTGATATCGGCATCCTCACCGTGTACTGTAAGTTTTGTCACTAGATGAATAGGAAATAGAGAGTGAGAGATTAGGACGTATTTAGAACCATGAGACCAGTGTTTCCCACAGCTATGTGCTCAACAATTATTGTCCTGCCTTCTCTGGCAGTATTTCTGCAAACTGCACAGGTAGGGGACAGGAAATGGCAGAGAGAAGACTCCTAGACCTAAACTTAGCCTCTTAGCCAGGCCTTCTCACCCCAGCAGTTGTCACTTGCAGTACTAACATGTGGTAAAACTGGTCACGTGCAGTGACGTGCATGGACATTGAGTGGATGTGTGGAGGAATGGCACATTCGCTGAAAACCTCACGGGCCACTGAGTGATTGAGCGTCGACATCATGCAGTCTTGGCAAGTTTTCTCAGGCCCAGAAAGTCACACCAGAGCTCCTCCACACGTCCACTCAACATCTATGTACATCTCTGCATGTGACGAGTTTTACCAGGCCTTCCCCACGTTAGTACTGCAAGTGACAAATGCTCGGTGGGAGGGCCTGGGTACGAGGATAGCCTAAACTCACATCTTCACTGATTATTTTGTAGGGAATGAACTACTCAGGCAGCATTGTAACCGTTCCCCAAACTGCAGATGCTCCGAACTACACAAACCCAGGACCACAGACCTTCAGAGAGGGGGATATGAATGCTCAAGTTACTGTCCCCCTGGACGCTAATCCCTCCCCAGACTTCATGTGGACCAGGGGTGGCATGCCCATCTCAGATAACAATATAGTCCAGACGGTAAACACCATCACGTTTAACCGTGCTAGGCGGGAGGACACCGGCACCTACACCATATTTGGTAATAACACCGCTGGAAGCGACAGCACCACCTTTGATATTACCGTGAACTGTAAGTGAATGTCTTCATCTGACAAGATGTATTGTCTGTAGTTATACACCCAACTATTAGTAGATATCAGTAGTGTGACTGTGTGGCCTAGTGGTGGACTGTGTGGTGTGAGAGGCCACAGGTTCGAGTCCCACCAGTTGCACCTAGGAAGGGTTTTTCTCCAGGCTTTCTGGTTTCCCTTCCCAGGAGAGGCTTCAAACAAGCATTAATTGCTTCCTGCTAATCCTGCCCATCTGGGAAAAATGTTCCTAAAGAAAAAGAAAAAAAAATGTTGTATCACCCGATATCCATGCCAGTGATGAGGACGCCTGTCTGGAGCTTCATGGAGAGGGAGACTCCTGACTCTGCTGGGCAGCCATGAACCCTGGCTACAGTACCAGGGCAGAGGCTCATCCAGGGACACTACCTTGACTACCTGGTTGATGACGTCCTCTCCTCCGACTTCAAAGTTCAAGAGAAAGAAGCAAAAAATTAACAGTAGCTACTAGATATGAATACTTGATTGGCTGCTATTGCAGTACATACCTGGGCTGACGACAACGACAGTTGGAGGTGGGACTGTAGGTTGATTGGGAGAAGGGGAGGGGCTGGGACCTGCAAAAAATGAACCATATCATCAAAGATTAATGCTTTCTGAATGCCCTGTTACAACCATAGATAATATAGGACTATAATTATTTTTTATCTATGGTACAACAGTAAAATTTGCATATTTATTCTTGTATACTGCTGTACCTCTTTCATATGCTCCTGGTGCTATGGATGGCTTCTCCCTCCAATCTACAGTTGTTTCTCCAACTCCCACATCGTCAACATCAGGAGGTATTTTAACCCTTTCACCAGAGATCTGTCAATTCAGAATTTCTGTACTTTCAATCCTTCACATGCATCTAATATTCAATTTCTAAGCAGGTCAACTACTAGATTGTATAAGACTAGTGTAATGGGCTTAGTTGAGATGGTTAATGCTGTCAACTGCTTTGGAACTCTCAGAGATGAAAGGGTTAATTAATTATGCAGTACATGGGCATACTTCCGTCACCTAACTGATGTACTGATTCCTGATTGTACTACAGCTGTCCTCTGATTCCTCACAGGGACTATGGTCTTAGATCCGCACTACAGCATCCTTCTACCAACAGGGCAGCTGCTGTGTTTTACAGTGCACGGACAAAGTGGGTTCCCCTTCAACCTCATCAGCAACAAGCAGATGCACATGAATGCTTTGTTTGTCCAAGACCCTAAGAGGGAGGAGATTACCTGGATTGGATCACTGGGAGTCGTGGTGAGAGGCACGCAATACAAACACTCCAACATCACAAAGCTACGATTCGATGCTAGTGGGAAAAAGATCTACATCGGAGACAAGGTCACATTGTTGGCCCAAAAGACCGAAAGCCTGATATTTAGCAGGGGCAAACTAAGCGTCACAGAATTTGCCTCAAAGCCAGAGCACCCAGTAGTGCATGTGGACCTGCGCGATATTGGCCTGAGCCTCACAGTGAGATTCAAGAAGTTTCATCTTGACATAGTCTGGAATAAAGTGAACGAACAGCCCAAAGACTCACATGGGCTCATTGGTAAGTATAATTTATTACACTGCCTGGATTCCATGCTAAATATAGATGTATACTAGCACAAAAATCAAGGCAGGTTAATGCCCACCAATTACAGGTCAGTTCTTCCGTGATGGAGTTGAGATTGATGAGTCTCGAAAGCTGCTGCTGCTTGGGCCAGACATGGACCCAGTGCCAGTGATGAGGAAGCCGGTCTGGAGCTTCATGGAGAGGGAGACTCCTGATGATCAGCTCTGCTGGGCAGCCATGAACCCTGGCTACCAGGGCAAGAAGCTCATCCAGGGACACTACCTTGACTACCTGGTTGACGACGTCCTCTCTTTCAAGTTCAAGTTCAAGCCAAAGAAGCAGGAAGTTTAACAGTCAAGTAATGATTAGATTAGGAAGTAAGACATTCCTCAGTGATTGCTGTATAGGGCTTGTGATCAGCCATTAGGACTGACATCAATGAGTTGGTTGTGTGAATTGCCTTTGTGTGTGATATCTTTACGCATACTGTTTATCTAACAAGTGATATAATATTATTGTCATGGATTAAATGAAGTTTTCGGGAGGTATTTATAGGAGTCAGCATCCTGCTATAGCCACTGTAAAACACCTCTCATAGATTATCAGCTAGAATCCTATACTGCAGTACAGATATAGTGTGTAGTATGTATGTGCACCAGCTAGGAGACAAGGCCAGAAAACCCATCTATATTGCTTGCATTGGTACCTCCCAACGTTCTTCAAGTCTGCGTTCTTGGCGCTCCTCAGACGATCAATCTCGCGTATACCTTGTAATCCGATTTCTTGCTGTTTTAGCCTCTCTTGCTGAAATCTCACATGATCGTGTCTGTGTCTTCAGTTGTGTAGTACAGTAGGGTGCGGCCACATGCAAATCCGTCGCGCATGCGCTCCAGCTATGTGGAGAGACGTAGCACTGTGTCTCGGCGCTTCGGCGCCGAGACAAAAATAGACTCGCACAACACGTAGTATAGATGCATAGTTATGTTCACTTTATGAAACTGATAACATTGTAGCTATGCATGTATATAAAAGCAATGGTATGATAACCAGGAGCAGTGAAAACTGAAGACAACTGGTTATTGACAGCTTATAATAATGCATGATGCTAGTTGCCATGTGGCACTATGGGGAAGGACAACAGAATGTAAACACCCAGGAAGTTACATTATTGCAGTACTCCTTTACCTCAATTTGTAGTTGTTTGTCTCGAGCTGGAGCTCGAGTCCTCTGCTGAGCCAATTAAATTACGCATAATTATGCATACCTTGGGGTGAAACATGTTTCAACTGACTGACTTCAACATTAGGAAGCCATTTGAAAACGAGCCTCGTTCCTATGCCCCCGCTGGTAAAGCTGGGTGGGGGCCAGGGAATTAGGCTAGACTATCACTGCTCCACTCCTTGTATGGAAATTAGCGTAGTGACTGTGTCACTTGTGTGAGTGCAATTTGCAGCTGTCAAAATAGTATCATTTGCAGAATTATGCACTATTGAGCAACCACTTTCAACTTTGTGAGCACTATGCACTTCAGTTTCAACCTGTGATGATGTATCTACTTTCCCCTAATACTGCAGTTGCTTTCCAAATGACTTCCCATTCTACATTGGAGTCGTGGCACCCTTTGCTGTGATATACATCTTCAACTTTGCTATGTTCGTGTTGATAATGCACTCGATCAGCTGTAGACACACTGCTACAAAAGATGGTGGCAAAAAGAGTGAATTTAGGAAAAATGCACTAATCGGACTGATTCTGGCCGTCACGTTTGGGCTTGGTTGGATTTGGGCTTCTTGGAACCACCAGTCTACCACCAGAAGTTAGGTTGCCTAATGTATACCTCTTCACTATCCTTGTTGGCACACAGGGGCTGCTGATTTTGTCCTACGTGTTCTAAGATCACAGGACGTTCGCAACGAATGGAAGAAGTGGTTTTATACACTGACTTGCAGAATGGACTCTTATGCACAGTCATCTCACCACAAAAACAAACACCACCATGTGCAAGGCTCCAGCAGTGACACTTATCAAAGAGAGCGACATCTCGTATCAACAAGCTCCACATACCCACCAAAATCAACAGCAACACTCTCCACAGAAGCCTCAGATACTTTGCGCTCTCGTGGCTGTAATTCTCATAGAGCTGTTCAACACCAGTTGGATTCACTGACAGAGGAAGTTGATGCGACAATTGACGAACCACCAGCCGCAATTCATCAGGTGCGGAAGTTGATGGTCATTCAAAATAGACAAGTAACAGACACTCTTGATTTGCTTCAATCAGGTGTACCACCACTAGCCGCAAGCCAACTACGGTTGTCTCTTCCATTGTCTCCACCAAATGCAATGTCACTACCTGGGCAGCAGCCACAGCTCATTGAGCAGAGAGCAGTTGTGTTTGAAAATGCTGAAGTCAGTTGTGGGCAGGACAGTCCTGATAATGCTGACTCGTGGTCTGAGTGGATTGAAGGGGATGCTGAAGTAACAGAAACCGTATTCTTCAACTTCAGTGCAGAAACAAACTAAAGTTTGGACAGCAGTAGAACATTGAAAGCTAAAGTGGAACTTAGATAGCTACAAATAGTTTCATTTGTAGGGGTTCATTTTTTAGCTGTATGGCTAACATTTTGGTTTAGTTACCGTCACATTAATAGCCTGGTTCACAACGCATTTATGAAACTGAAAATGATATCCACTTCAAGTTGACAAACTATATGGGTGTAATTACAATGTGCACTCTACACGTAAAACATAATCTGCACTTGTGATTTAGCTTAATTGTATCCACCTTGTTTGCACATATATGTACGTACGTATTAATTGCCCCTCTGTTTTTCATATGATTGCAGTTTGTTCACTTTGTCACCTTTCGTTGTATATAGCAACTTGCGTTTTTGTTCACTTGTCTCTCTTTGTTTAGGTCCTTGAATATTAGATGCATGTTTTGCTAGTTGGACCTCCGGTGCAGCTTTGCAATTTGGAAGAGAGAAAAACGGAGAAATAGCACTGTAGTTACATTTCACTATAGCTATACAATTTTAACTAGCTACTCTGAATTTCTTCAACAACAGTTACTGTATGGACACAGCATTCTAAGGTGTTTGTTTAAATCAAAAATTGGTAATGGATTTCAGAGATACAGAATTTCTCATGTATTTATTGTGGTGACAGAAACACTAGTACAATTATTATTTTATGATGTCGTGTATCTCAGTGTGCTGCTTTGACAGATTGAGATGAAGCGACACCGCTTGAATCCCAGCCTCTAGCTATATACATGCATGAACTTTCGCTTGTTGAAAGCTTTGCAGGATAATATTGGTATCATGCCTAGTTTGAATGTTCAGTAGAATTACACAGTATTATAATTATTATAGAATGGAAATTAACTTGAATGTGGAGAATTCGAATTCGAAGAAACCTCGCCTTTCCACATGGGGAGTCATTAAGGGCAGCAGCAGGCCAGTGGAGGTTAGTAGCACTGTACACTAGTTGCAGGGTGATGGAAAAGAGAGAGTCTGAGTGGAGGTTAGTAGCACTGTACACTAGTTGCAGGGGGATGGAAAAGAGAGAGTCTGCGGTGACCATGCCACAGTTTGTTACCACTCAGTGGATCCAACCATGCACTCCCTTCAACACGGCAACACCTCCCTTCAACACCCCCCCCTCCCCCGTCCGGAATCACCCCTGCTCTATAGTCGCACTACTTTGCATGTAGCTATTGTCAGAAAATTTAATTCCCTCCTGTATCTTTCCGATACATGGACGGATTCTACATACCCCGCGCGGAATGCATATGTCTACAGGAGCTACAATCGACGTGACATCTCGCGGTGCTATCGCGTATACTGTGTTCGTGTATGGCCATATCCAAGGTGTGGGAGTGACCGCTTACCGTATACAATAACGTGCATACAGTGAAGTACATAAATCGTGTAGCGGTCATCTCGAAGCATGAAGTTTCCAAATACACTACGTGTCCTGTTCTTGGTGGGACGCTGAGGTCACGAAGAGGTGGAGCCAATGTTATGAATAGTTATGAAATAGCCGAACTACGAAGCGCTGCCGGACAAAACCGATTGCTTCGCGCATGCATATAGTCTGGCGAAGCCAGACCATCACACACGCGCGTGCGAGGGTCTGGCTTCCCCAGAGTTCATCACGACATCGCGTGACCGACCGGACAGTTATCAACTGAGAGCCAGTTCGGTTTCGACTATCCTGCTTGTGTCAGACTCACTGTGGATGATGATGACAACATCTATGTAGAGGACCATTGTAACTGCCGTGTCAGATTGGAGGTTTGTTTGCGCATGCAGTATAAATCATTCACTACAGTTCAAATGCCCTTCTGGCATTGGCTTCAATAAGACGAATGGCAAATTGTCTGTGTGTGACAGCGACAATTAAGATAAAGCGGGGTAACTTGGAACAAATTTCAAGAAATCAGCTAATTTCCGACTGGAAGCAGATAGAGACTTGCGGTAAAGTTCAGAAGATAGCACAGTCGTTCCTCCATCTACACTGCAAATTTCATAGCTCTAGCTGCTGTTGTTCCTTTGCAATGTAGCCAAACATCAAGGCACAACAAAATTAGTGGGTGGGGTAACTTGGAACAGTAGCTAGCTACACAATGCAAAATAGGAGTGTAGCTAAAAATCCTGTTGCTTTGCACCAGTTCAGCCCCAGTGCTAGTTTTCCGATGGGTAGTTAAGTCACTTTGCACCGATCTGATCCTGCTGACTCATGCTGGTAAGTTTCCACTTTCAGAAAAATTGAAATAGAAATAGAAGACTCAAAGCTAGCTGGCTCCCGTGTGATAGGACTTCAGACTTTAAGACTTGGTGCAAGTGTTAAGCTGGGATAGTAGTTTGTACGTATCAAGTCTGAGCTTGAACCTCATCTTCTCAGTGGTAGAAAAACATGGTTCCAAGTTACCCCCCCCCCCCCCCCCCGTTCCAAGTTACCCCGCCTTACCTTACAGAATCTACCCTAGGATCAGACTTAGCCCTTGTTGAACAAAAATACGTGGCCATGGCACATGCGGTATTTTTGGGGCCGTAAAAGCATATAGCTAGCTACTGGTATTATTGTTTCAAAATTTTCGGGAGTTTAGTTTTTCGTAGCTATTATTCTCGTATACTGCTGTACCTCTTTCATATGCTCCTGGTGCTATGGATGGCTTCTCCCTCCAATCTACAGTTGTTTCTCCAACTCCCACATCGTCAACATCAGGAGGTATTTTAACCCTTTCACCAGAGATCTGTCAATTCAGAATTTCTGTACTTTCAATCCTTCACATGCATCTAATATTCAATTTCTAAGCAGGTCAACTACTAGATTGTATAAGACTAGTGTAATGGGCTTAGTTGAGATGGTTAATGCTGTCAACTGCTTTGGAACTCTCAGAGATGAAAGGGTTAATTAATTATGCAGTACATGGGCATACTTCCGTCACCTAACTGATGTACTGATTCCTGATTGTACTACAGCTGTCCTCTGATTCCTCACAGGGACTATGGTCTTAGATCCGCACTACAGCATCCTTCTACCAACAGGGCAGCTGCTGTGTTTTACAGTGCACGGACAAAGTGGGTTCCCCTTCAACCTCATCAGCAACAAGCAGATGCACATGAATGCTTTGTTTGTCCAAGACCCTAAGAGGGAGGAGATTACCTGGATTGGATCACTGGGAGTCGTGGTGAGAGGCACGCAATACAAACACTCCAACATCACAAAGCTACGATTCGATGCTAGTGGGAAAAAGATCTACATCGGAGACAAGGTCACATTGTTGGCCCAAAAGACCGAAAGCCTGATATTTAGCAGGGGCAAACTAAGCGTCACAGAATTTGCCTCAAAGCCAGAGCACCCAGTAGTGCATGTGGACCTGCGCGATATTGGCCTGAGCCTCACAGTGAGATTCAAGAAGTTTCATCTTGACATAGTCTGGAATAAAGTGAACGAACAGCCCAAAGACTCACATGGGCTCATTGGTAAGTATAATTTATTACACTGCCTGGATTCCATGCTAAATATAGATGTATACTAGCACAAAAATCAAGGCAGGTTAATGCCCACCAATTACAGGTCAGTTCTTCCGTGATGGAGTTGAGATTGATGAGTCTCGAAAGCTGCTGCTGCTTGGGCCAGACATGGACCCAGTGCCAGTGATGAGGAAGCCGGTCTGGAGCTTCATGGAGAGGGAGACTCCTGATGATCAGCTCTGCTGGGCAGCCATGAACCCTGGCTACCAGGGCAAGAAGCTCATCCAGGGACACTACCTTGACTACCTGGTTGACGACGTCCTCTCTTTCAAGTTCAAGTTCAAGCCAAAGAAGCAGGAAGTTTAACAGTCAAGTAATGATTAGATTAGGAAGTAAGACATTCCTCAGTGATTGCTGTATAGGGCTTGTGATCAGCCATTAGGACTGACATCAATGAGTTGGTTGTGTGAATTGCCTTTGTGTGTGATATCTTTACGCATACTGTTTATCTAACAAGTGATATAATATTATTGTCATGGATTAAATGAAGTTTTCGGGAGGTATTTATAGGAGTCAGCATCCTGCTATAGCCACTGTAAAACACCTCTCATAGATTATCAGCTAGAATCCTATACTGCAGTACAGATATAGTGTGTAGTATGTATGTGCACCAGCTAGGAGACAAGGCCAGAAAACCCATCTATATTGCTTGCATTGGTACCTCCCAACGTTCTTCAAGTCTGCGTTCTTGGCGCTCCTCAGACGATCAATCTCGCGTATACCTTGTAATCCGATTTCTTGCTGTTTTAGCCTCTCTTGCTGAAATCTCACATGATCGTGTCTGTGTCTTCAGTTGTGTAGTACAGTAGGGTGCGGCCACATGCAAATCCGTCGCGCATGCGCTCCAGCTATGTGGAGAGACGTAGCACTGTGTCTCGGCGCTTCGGCGCCGAGACAAAAATAGACTCGCACAACACGTAGTATAGATGCATAGTTATGTTCACTTTATGAAACTGATAACATTGTAGCTATGCATGTATATAAAAGCAATGGTATGATAACCAGGAGCAGTGAAAACTGAAGACAACTGGTTATTGACAGCTTATAATAATGCATGATGCTAGTTGCCATGTGGCACTATGGGGAAGGACAACAGAATGTAAACACCCAGGAAGTTACATTATTGCAGTACTCCTTTACCTCAATTTGTAGTTGTTTGTCTCGAGCTGGAGCTCGAGTCCTCTGCTGAGCCAATTAAATTACGCATAATTATGCATACCTTGGGGTGAAACATGTTTCAACTGACTGACTTCAACATTAGGAAGCCATTTGAAAACGAGCCTCGTTCCTATGCCCCCGCTGGTAAAGCTGGGTGGGGGCCAGGGAATTAGGCTAGACTATCACTGCTCCACTCCTTGTATGGAAATTAGCGTAGTGACTGTGTCACTTGTGTGAGTGCAATTTGCAGCTGTCAAAATAGTATCATTTGCAGAATTATGCACTATTGAGCAACCACTTTCAACTTTGTGAGCACTATGCACTTCAGTTTCAACCTGTGATGATGTATCTACTTTCCCCTAATACTGCAGTTGCTTTCCAAATGACTTCCCATTCTACATTGGAGTCGTGGCACCCTTTGCTGTGATATACATCTTCAACTTTGCTATGTTCGTGTTGATAATGCACTCGATCAGCTGTAGACACACTGCTACAAAAGATGGTGGCAAAAAGAGTGAATTTAGGAAAAATGCACTAATCGGACTGATTCTGGCCGTCACGTTTGGGCTTGGTTGGATTTGGGCTTCTTGGAACCACCAGTCTACCACCAGAAGTTAGGTTGCCTAATGTATACCTCTTCACTATCCTTGTTGGCACACAGGGGCTGCTGATTTTGTCCTACGTGTTCTAAGATCACAGGACGTTCGCAACGAATGGAAGAAGTGGTTTTATACACTGACTTGCAGAATGGACTCTTATGCACAGTCATCTCACCACAAAAACAAACACCACCATGTGCAAGGCTCCAGCAGTGACACTTATCAAAGAGAGCGACATCTCGTATCAACAAGCTCCACATACCCACCAAAATCAACAGCAACACTCTCCACAGAAGCCTCAGATACTTTGCGCTCTCGTGGCTGTAATTCTCATAGAGCTGTTCAACACCAGTTGGATTCACTGACAGAGGAAGTTGATGCGACAATTGACGAACCACCAGCCGCAATTCATCAGGTGCGGAAGTTGATGGTCATTCAAAATAGACAAGTAACAGACACTCTTGATTTGCTTCAATCAGGTGTACCACCACTAGCCGCAAGCCAACTATGGTTGTCTCTTCCATTGTCTCCACCAAATGCAATGTCACTACCTGGGCAGCAGCCACAGCTCATTGAGCAGAGAGCAGTTGTGTTTGAAAATGCTGAAGTCAGTTGTGGGCAGGACAGTCCTGATAATGCTGACTCGTGGTCTGAGTGGATTGAAGGGGATGCTGAAGTAACAGAAACCGTATTCTTCAACTTCAGTGCAGAAACAAACTAAAGTTTGGACAGCAGTAGAACATTGAAAGCTAAAGTGGAACTTAGATAGCTACAAATAGTTTCATTTGTAGGGGTTCATTTTTTAGCTGTATGGCTAACATTTTGGTTTAGTTACCGTCACATTAATAGCCTGGTTCACAACGCATTTATGAAACTGAAAATGATATCCACTTCAAGTTGACAAACTATATGGGTGTAATTACAATGTGCACTCTACACGTAAAACATAATCTGCACTTGTGATTTAGCTTAATTGTATCCACCTTGTTTGCACATATATGTACGTACGTATTAATTGCCCCTCTGTTTTTCATATGATTGCAGTTTGTTCACTTTGTCACCTTTCGTTGTATATAGCAACTTGCGTTTTTGTTCACTTGTCTCTCTTTGTTTAGGTCCTTGAATATTAGATGCATGTTTTGCTAGTTGGACCTCCGGTGCAGCTTTGCAATTTGGAAGAGAGAAAAACGGAGAAATAGCACTGTAGTTACATTTCACTATAGCTATACAATTTTAACTAGCTACTCTGAATTTCTTCAACAACAGTTACTGTATGGACACAGCATTCTAAGGTGTTTGTTTAAATCAAAAATTGGTAATGGATTTCAGAGATACAGAATTTCTCATGTATTTATTGTGGTGACAGAAACACTAGTACAATTATTATTTTATGATGTCGTGTATCTCAGTGTGCTGCTTTGACAGATTGAGATGAAGCGACACCGCTTGAATCCCAGCCTCTAGCTATATACATGCATGAACTTTCGCTTGTTGAAAGCTTTGCAGGATAATATTGGTATCATGCCTAGTTTGAATGTTCAGTAGAATTACACAGTATTATAATTATTATAGAATGGAAATTAACTTGAATGTGGAGAATTCGAATTCGAAGAAACCTCGCCTTTCCACATGGGGAGTCATTAAGGGCAGCAGCAGGCCAGTGGAGGTTAGTAGCACTGTACACTAGTTGCAGGGTGATGGAAAAGAGAGAGTCTGAGTGGAGGTTAGTAGCACTGTACACTAGTTGCAGGGGGATGGAAAAGAGAGAGTCTGCGGTGACCATGCCACAGTTTGTTACCACTCAGTGGATCCAACCATGCACTCCCTTCAACACGGCAACACCTCCCTTCAACACCCCCCCCTCCCCCGTCCGGAATCACCCCTGCTCTATAGTCGCACTACTTTGCATGTAGCTATTGTCAGAAAATTTAATTCCCTCCTGTATCTTTCCGATACATGGACGGATTCTACATACCCCGCGCGGAATGCATATGTCTACAGGAGCTACAATCGACGTGACATCTCGCGGTGCTATCGCGTATACTGTGTTCGTGTATGGCCATATCCAAGGTGTGGGAGTGACCGCTTACCGTATACAATAACGTGCATACAGTGAAGTACATAAATCGTGTAGCGGTCATCTCGAAGCATGAAGTTTCCAAATACACTACGTGTCCTGTTCTTGGTGGGACGCTGAGGTCACGAAGAGGTGGAGCCAATGTTATGAATAGTTATGAAATAGCCGAACTACGAAGCGCTGCCGGACAAAACCGATTGCTTCGCGCATGCATATAGTCTGGCGAAGCCAGACCATCACACACGCGCGTGCGAGGGTCTGGCTTCCCCAGAGTTCATCACGACATCGCGTGACCGACCGGACAGTTATCAACTGAGAGCCAGTTCGGTTTCGACTATCCTGCTTGTGTCAGACTCACTGTGGATGATGATGACAACATCTATGTAGAGGACCATTGTAACTGCCGTGTCAGATTGGAGGTTTGTTTGCGCATGCAGTATAAATCATTCACTACAGTTCAAATGCCCTTCTGGCATTGGCTTCAATAAGACGAATGGCAAATTGTCTGTGTGTGACAGCGACAATTAAGATAAAGCGGGGTAACTTGGAACAAATTTCAAGAAATCAGCTAATTTCCGACTGGAAGCAGATAGAGACTTGCGGTAAAGTTCAGAAGATAGCACAGTCGTTCCTCCATCTACACTGCAAATTTCATAGCTCTAGCTGCTGTTGTTCCTTTGCAATGTAGCCAAACATCAAGGCACAACAAAATTAGTGGGTGGGGTAACTTGGAACAGTAGCTAGCTACACAATGCAAAATAGGAGTGTAGCTAAAAATCCTGTTGCTTTGCACCAGTTCAGCCCCAGTGCTAGTTTTCCGATGGGTAGTTAAGTCACTTTGCA
This sequence comes from Axinella damicornis, assembly GCA_963931865.1. Classification (NCBI taxonomy): domain Eukaryota; kingdom Metazoa; phylum Porifera; class Demospongiae; order Axinellida; family Axinellidae; genus Axinella; species Axinella damicornis. The sequence continues at coordinate 18,647,295 of OZ007507.1, read as the reverse complement.
CCGATCTGATCCTGCTGACTCATGCTGGTAAGTTTCCACTTTCAGAAAAATTGAAATAGAAATAGAAGACTCAAAGCTAGCTGGCTCCCGTGTGATAGGACTTCAGACTTTAAGACTTGGTGCAAGTGTTAAGCTGGGATAGTAGTTTGTACGTATCAAGTCTGAGCTTGAACCTCATCTTCTCAGTGGTAGAAAAACATGGTTCCAAGTTACCCCCCCCCCCCCCCCCCGTTCCAAGTTACCCCGCCTTACCTTACAGAATCTACCCTAGGATCAGACTTAGCCCTTGTTGAACAAAAATACGTGGCCATGGCACATGCGGTATTTTTGGGGCCGTAAAAGCATATAGCTAGCTACTGGTATTATTGTTTCAAAATTTTCGGGAGTTTAGTTTTTCGTAGCTATTATTCTCGTATACTGCTGTACCTCTTTCATATGCTCCTGGTGCTATGGATGGCTTCTCCCTCCAATCTACAGTTGTTTCTCCAACTCCCACATCGTCAACATCAGGAGGTATTTTAACCCTTTCACCAGAGATCTGTCAATTCAGAATTTCTGTACTTTCAATCCTTCACATGCATCTAATATTCAATTTCTAAGCAGGTCAACTACTAGATTGTATAAGACTAGTGTAATGGGCTTAGTTGAGATGGTTAATGCTGTCAACTGCTTTGGAACTCTCAGAGATGAAAGGGTTAATTAATTATGCAGTACATGGGCATACTTCCGTCACCTAACTGATGTACTGATTCCTGATTGTACTACAGCTGTCCTCTGATTCCTCACAGGGACTATGGTCTTAGATCCGCACTACAGCATCCTTCTACCAACAGGGCAGCTGCTGTGTTTTACAGTGCACGGACAAAGTGGGTTCCCCTTCAACCTCATCAGCAACAAGCAGATGCACATGAATGCTTTGTTTGTCCAAGACCCTAAGAGGGAGGAGATTACCTGGATTGGATCACTGGGAGTCGTGGTGAGAGGCACGCAATACAAACACTCCAACATCACAAAGCTACGATTCGATGCTAGTGGGAAAAAGATCTACATCGGAGACAAGGTCACATTGTTGGCCCAAAAGACCGAAAGCCTGATATTTAGCAGGGGCAAACTAAGCGTCACAGAATTTGCCTCAAAGCCAGAGCACCCAGTAGTGCATGTGGACCTGCGCGATATTGGCCTGAGCCTCACAGTGAGATTCAAGAAGTTTCATCTTGACATAGTCTGGAATAAAGTGAACGAACAGCCCAAAGACTCACATGGGCTCATTGGTAAGTATAATTTATTACACTGCCTGGATTCCATGCTAAATATAGATGTATACTAGCACAAAAATCAAGGCAGGTTAATGCCCACCAATTACAGGTCAGTTCTTCCGTGATGGAGTTGAGATTGATGAGTCTCGAAAGCTGCTGCTGCTTGGGCCAGACATGGACCCAGTGCCAGTGATGAGGAAGCCGGTCTGGAGCTTCATGGAGAGGGAGACTCCTGATGATCAGCTCTGCTGGGCAGCCATGAACCCTGGCTACCAGGGCAAGAAGCTCATCCAGGGACACTACCTTGACTACCTGGTTGACGACGTCCTCTCTTTCAAGTTCAAGTTCAAGCCAAAGAAGCAGGAAGTTTAACAGTCAAGTAATGATTAGATTAGGAAGTAAGACATTCCTCAGTGATTGCTGTATAGGGCTTGTGATCAGCCATTAGGACTGACATCAATGAGTTGGTTGTGTGAATTGCCTTTGTGTGTGATATCTTTACGCATACTGTTTATCTAACAAGTGATATAATATTATTGTCATGGATTAAATGAAGTTTTCGGGAGGTATTTATAGGAGTCAGCATCCTGCTATAGCCACTGTAAAACACCTCTCATAGATTATCAGCTAGAATCCTATACTGCAGTACAGATATAGTGTGTAGTATGTATGTGCACCAGCTAGGAGACAAGGCCAGAAAACCCATCTATATTGCTTGCATTGGTACCTCCCAACGTTCTTCAAGTCTGCGTTCTTGGCGCTCCTCAGACGATCAATCTCGCGTATACCTTGTAATCCGATTTCTTGCTGTTTTAGCCTCTCTTGCTGAAATCTCACATGATCGTGTCTGTGTCTTCAGTTGTGTAGTACAGTAGGGTGCGGCCACATGCAAATCCGTCGCGCATGCGCTCCAGCTATGTGGAGAGACGTAGCACTGTGTCTCGGCGCTTCGGCGCCGAGACAAAAATAGACTCGCACAACACGTAGTATAGATGCATAGTTATGTTCACTTTATGAAACTGATAACATTGTAGCTATGCATGTATATAAAAGCAATGGTATGATAACCAGGAGCAGTGAAAACTGAAGACAACTGGTTATTGACAGCTTATAATAATGCATGATGCTAGTTGCCATGTGGCACTATGGGGAAGGACAACAGAATGTAAACACCCAGGAAGTTACATTATTGCAGTACTCCTTTACCTCAATTTGTAGTTGTTTGTCTCGAGCTGGAGCTCGAGTCCTCTGCTGAGCCAATTAAATTACGCATAATTATGCATACCTTGGGGTGAAACATGTTTCAACTGACTGACTTCAACATTAGGAAGCCATTTGAAAACGAGCCTCGTTCCTATGCCCCCGCTGGTAAAGCTGGGTGGGGGCCAGGGAATTAGGCTAGACTATCACTGCTCCACTCCTTGTATGGAAATTAGCGTAGTGACTGTGTCACTTGTGTGAGTGCAATTTGCAGCTGTCAAAATAGTATCATTTGCAGAATTATGCACTATTGAGCAACCACTTTCAACTTTGTGAGCACTATGCACTTCAGTTTCAACCTGTGATGATGTATCTACTTTCCCCTAATACTGCAGTTGCTTTCCAAATGACTTCCCATTCTACATTGGAGTCGTGGCACCCTTTGCTGTGATATACATCTTCAACTTTGCTATGTTCGTGTTGATAATGCACTCGATCAGCTGTAGACACACTGCTACAAAAGATGGTGGCAAAAAGAGTGAATTTAGGAAAAATGCACTAATCGGACTGATTCTGGCCGTCACGTTTGGGCTTGGTTGGATTTGGGCTTCTTGGAACCACCAGTCTACCACCAGAAGTTAGGTTGCCTAATGTATACCTCTTCACTATCCTTGTTGGCACACAGGGGCTGCTGATTTTGTCCTACGTGTTCTAAGATCACAGGACGTTCGCAACGAATGGAAGAAGTGGTTTTATACACTGACTTGCAGAATGGACTCTTATGCACAGTCATCTCACCACAAAAACAAACACCACCATGTGCAAGGCTCCAGCAGTGACACTTATCAAAGAGAGCGACATCTCGTATCAACAAGCTCCACATACCCACCAAAATCAACAGCAACACTCTCCACAGAAGCCTCAGATACTTTGCGCTCTCGTGGCTGTAATTCTCATAGAGCTGTTCAACACCAGTTGGATTCACTGACAGAGGAAGTTGATGCGACAATTGACGAACCACCAGCCGCAATTCATCAGGTGCGGAAGTTGATGGTCATTCAAAATAGACAAGTAACAGACACTCTTGATTTGCTTCAATCAGGTGTACCACCACTAGCCGCAAGCCAACTATGGTTGTCTCTTCCATTGTCTCCACCAAATGCAATGTCACTACCTGGGCAGCAGCCACAGCTCATTGAGCAGAGAGCAGTTGTGTTTGAAAATGCTGAAGTCAGTTGTGGGCAGGACAGTCCTGATAATGCTGACTCGTGGTCTGAGTGGATTGAAGGGGATGCTGAAGTAACAGAAACCGTATTCTTCAACTTCAGTGCAGAAACAAACTAAAGTTTGGACAGCAGTAGAACATTGAAAGCTAAAGTGGAACTTAGATAGCTACAAATAGTTTCATTTGTAGGGGTTCATTTTTTAGCTGTATGGCTAACATTTTGGTTTAGTTACCGTCACATTAATAGCCTGGTTCACAACGCATTTATGAAACTGAAAATGATATCCACTTCAAGTTGACAAACTATATGGGTGTAATTACAATGTGCACTCTACACGTAAAACATAATCTGCACTTGTGATTTAGCTTAATTGTATCCACCTTGTTTGCACATATATGTACGTACGTATTAATTGCCCCTCTGTTTTTCATATGATTGCAGTTTGTTCACTTTGTCACCTTTCGTTGTATATAGCAACTTGCGTTTTTGTTCACTTGTCTCTCTTTGTTTAGGTCCTTGAATATTAGATGCATGTTTTGCTAGTTGGACCTCCGGTGCAGCTTTGCAATTTGGAAGAGAGAAAAACGGAGAAATAGCACTGTAGTTACATTTCACTATAGCTATACAATTTTAACTAGCTACTCTGAATTTCTTCAACAACAGTTACTGTATGGACACAGCATTCTAAGGTGTTTGTTTAAATCAAAAATTGGTAATGGATTTCAGAGATACAGAATTTCTCATGTATTTATTGTGGTGACAGAAACACTAGTACAATTATTATTTTATGATGTCGTGTATCTCAGTGTGCTGCTTTGACAGATTGAGATGAAGCGACACCGCTTGAATCCCAGCCTCTAGCTATATACATGCATGAACTTTCGCTTGTTGAAAGCTTTGCAGGATAATATTGGTATCATGCCTAGTTTGAATGTTCAGTAGAATTACACAGTATTATAATTATTATAGAATGGAAATTAACTTGAATGTGGAGAATTCGAATTCGAAGAAACCTCGCCTTTCCACATGGGGAGTCATTAAGGGCAGCAGCAGGCCAGTGGAGGTTAGTAGCACTGTACACTAGTTGCAGGGTGATGGAAAAGAGAGAGTCTGAGTGGAGGTTAGTAGCACTGTACACTAGTTGCAGGGGGATGGAAAAGAGAGAGTCTGCGGTGACCATGCCACAGTTTGTTACCACTCAGTGGATCCAACCATGCACTCCCTTCAACACGGCAACACCTCCCTTCAACACCCCCCCCTCCCCCGTCCGGAATCACCCCTGCTCTATAGTCGCACTACTTTGCATGTAGCTATTGTCAGAAAATTTAATTCCCTCCTGTATCTTTCCGATACATGGACGGATTCTACATACCCCGCGCGGAATGCATATGTCTACAGGAGCTACAATCGACGTGACATCTCGCGGTGCTATCGCGTATACTGTGTTCGTGTATGGCCATATCCAAGGTGTGGGAGTGACCGCTTACCGTATACAATAACGTGCATACAGTGAAGTACATAAATCGTGTAGCGGTCATCTCGAAGCATGAAGTTTCCAAATACACTACGTGTCCTGTTCTTGGTGGGACGCTGAGGTCACGAAGAGGTGGAGCCAATGTTATGAATAGTTATGAAATAGCCGAACTACGAAGCGCTGCCGGACAAAACCGATTGCTTCGCGCATGCATATAGTCTGGCGAAGCCAGACCATCACACACGCGCGTGCGAGGGTCTGGCTTCCCCAGAGTTCATCACGACATCGCGTGACCGACCGGACAGTTATCAACTGAGAGCCAGTTCGGTTTCGACTATCCTGCTTGTGTCAGACTCACTGTGGATGATGATGACAACATCTATGTAGAGGACCATTGTAACTGCCGTGTCAGATTGGAGGTTTGTTTGCGCATGCAGTATAAATCATTCACTACAGTTCAAATGCCCTTCTGGCATTGGCTTCAATAAGACGAATGGCAAATTGTCTGTGTGTGACAGCGACAATTAAGATAAAGCGGGGTAACTTGGAACAAATTTCAAGAAATCAGCTAATTTCCGACTGGAAGCAGATAGAGACTTGCGGTAAAGTTCAGAAGATAGCACAGTCGTTCCTCCATCTACACTGCAAATTTCATAGCTCTAGCTGCTGTTGTTCCTTTGCAATGTAGCCAAACATCAAGGCACAACAAAATTAGTGGGTGGGGTAACTTGGAACAGTAGCTAGCTACACAATGCAAAATAGGAGTGTAGCTAAAAATCCTGTTGCTTTGCACCAGTTCAGCCCCAGTGCTAGTTTTCCGATGGGTAGTTAAGTCACTTTGCACCGATCTGATCCTGCTGACTCATGCTGGTAAGTTTCCACTTTCAGAAAAATTGAAATAGAAATAGAAGACTCAAAGCTAGCTGGCTCCCGTGTGATAGGACTTCAGACTTTAAGACTTGGTGCAAGTGTTAAGCTGGGATAGTAGTTTGTACGTATCAAGTCTGAGCTTGAACCTCATCTTCTCAGTGGTAGAAAAACATGGTTCCAAGTTACCCCCCCCCCCCCCCCCGTTCCAAGTTACCCCGCCTTACCTTACAGAATCTACCCTAGGATCAGACTTAGCCCTTGTTGAACAAAAATACGTGGCCATGGCACATGCGGTATTTTTGGGGCCGTAAAAGCATATAGCTAGCTACTGGTATTATTGTTTCAAAATTTTCGGGAGTTTAGTTTTTCGTAGCTACCACAAATTGCTGTTTTGCTAAGTAGGGCGTGTAAGAGCAGCAAGTAAAGATTTGAAAATAAATGGCAGGAATATTACAACAGTGACAATAATTGTGTGGCACCAAAGCTAAAGATAAATTAATGAGGGTTACTCCAGCTGAGGCATATGTGGACCTCGCTGGATACAAGCTTGGTTGATGGAGGCTTTAGGTTGTATTGATGCCTGGTCAATGGAGGATCTGGCACTTCTGACGGACATGATTGCTGCACGAAGGAGGGAGTAGGAAAGGTGCACATCAGATCCAGCACAACATAGCACTGTAGGATTCGTCTCCTTTTGCAGCAACAAGCTAAGGTGGCTAGTCTCTTGTAGGTTGCAACAGCTGCACGACCCATGCCACCAGCGCATGAGAAGACTAAGGTCCCATTTTCTATCTCACTGATTCGCTGGCCGAGCCATATGCTCTTCTTTTGATGTTTTACATAGTTCTAATAGCAGGCTTACACCAATGATCCCTGGCTAGAGGGGGTGTATGCAAGTAGCTAAAGACATGGACAGCAGTCACCAGCAAACAGGCAGACTGCATGACCGTATCTGCTGGGTACCCAAATAATTTTTTTGCTTAAGTTGTCACTAAGGCTGTAATCATCACCGAACTTCATTGCTATAAACCAAAAGAAAGGTTTTGGTGAGCTCCATTGAACGGCGTCCTATTGTCACTGGGCACAACTGGTGATACCCTAGACTACTGGGTTCCAATGGTTTTGCAAACCGCATGCAAGCATGATACAACTAGACCATTAGTTCAGCATTGCCAAACATGTCAGTACTAGAGTCGTGTGTGTATGTTGCTGACCAAAGCTATGAGCTTCTGCTAACAGTCATTTGTAAGTGCCAACATGACACTACACTCCTTAATTGTGGCCCTAGTCTAACAGATATTGCTTGCGGAAATATGAGGCATAAGACAAAGTCTGCCATTCTGGTCCAGCCTGCTTTGACCAGCTATACATTGGCAGTTCTCCCCCTTCCTGATTTTCCTTCCTCCCTCCGTATACCTTCATTCATCTCTCCACTTTTGCCCTCTCTCTTCCCTCCCTCTCTACCTCCGACCTTCCTCCCTCCCTGCCTCCCTCTCCAGAGCACTACCATGAAGTCATTGCTTCTGTTTGTGGCTCTCTCTACCTTAGCTTATGGTAAGTCTGTTGGTAGAGTTTGTAGTCACTCCTCAGAGTCAGTGACTACTCCTCAGTGAGTCAAGTGCATATATGCAAGTTGGGTGTCACACTGTGCAGAAGAATAGTCTTATCTGTGGTCATCTGGGAACAAGGCTAGACCAAAGCTCACTGTTGAAGCTTATTAAATATGCACATGACCTTTGACCTCTACTGACTCAAGGAAAGACCTGAAAAGCGCTTCAGCAGGCTAAGTAAGCAACTTTAGCAAATGAATAAGCGAATAGCTTCTGTCCTACACTGAAAAGGCCTAACAAAGGCATTTTGGGTGAGTCCAGTCCAGTCCAGTCCACTGATTGTACCCACCCTTCTAAGTGGCGAAAATAACAACTACATACATGTAAGAAGCCCTACAGCTGAATAAAAAACAGAACATAGTATTGCTCTTGAACTGTGATTGCAAAACTGCTGTAGACAAACACATGGGTACACCACCAGTATATCTGAGAACACAACAACACACCCACCATGAATATGCCGTGTTTTCATTCCCAGTATGCAGGCCCGTAGGCTTGGGGGTTCGGGGGGTTCGGACGAACCGCCCGCACGGTCATTTAGGTCCGGTCCCGCTGCAAACAAGCGTACTTACAGTCTTACTTACTGCAGTCACTGTCTTGTGCTGGTGCCTTCCTGGAGTGCTCACACGCGATTGGTATAGCTACCGAGTAGATCGTAGTGTCATGTACGATGCTAGAACAATATGAACCTCATTCCCAGGCTTTTTGACGAGAGGAATGTCTGGGAACAAGGACGTACGCGTGGCGCGTGCGCGCATTAAGTATACAGATTATGTACGTGGGCACGCAATTGTCATGTTACACGCATGCGCGAACACACGTGGTGCTGGTAAAGACAGCTGTACACAACATGGGGCGCCGTGAACAGAAAGAGCGTGAGAGAAAGCGGGCAGCTGCCATGTCCCAGAGTTTGCAGAAGTTCTTGCCGCCGAAAAAGAAGACCGCAGTGAATACTGAAGGCGATGCTACTGCTTCTGGTAGTCAGATAGGATAAAGTTCTTGTGTAACCTCATCTTTTTTGTTCGTGATACTGCCTAGCTAGGCATGCACACGTGCACGAGGGCTAGTGTCAGAGCATCTAAAACTCAAAATTTTTCATCGGGGGGCATGCCCCCAGACCCCCCTAGCTACTGCGCGCTTTGCGCGCTGCCAGATAGTTTGGTCCACTTCATATTCAAAGAAGAACCCCCCCCCCCTCTGTAAAATTGAGCCTACGGGCCTGGTATGGACCTAAGGGCTGTGCTTTTTCTGTTGCTGAATAGTCTGTTTAGACTTCAGAGGCAAGCTGTTTTTGATTTTGACATAATGGAACTGGTTTCTAGGCAGGGTTTCATAGTTCATACAGGATTTTTTTTTTTGTTGGGGAGGGACCAACTGATTGTATGTAAATGAGTGTGAAGCAGACTAGGTTTGGGGGTCTTCCCCAGGATTCTGCCGTTGCTTCTGGGACCCTCTAGCAGGTGATGTTGAAATGATTGATGTGTAGTAATCTAGCCTGGTATCATTTATTCTACATAAGGTTTTGGATTTTTTTTTTTTTGGGGGGGGGGGGGGGGGGGGGGGGGGGTGGGGGGGGGGGGGGGGGGGGGGGTGGGGGGGGGGGGGTGGGGGGGGGGGGGGTGGGGGGGGGGGGGTGGGGGGGGGGGGGTGGGGGGGGGGTGGGGGGGGGGGGGGTGGGGGGGGGGGTGAGGGGGTGGGGGGGGGGGTGAGGGGGTGGGGGGGGGGTGAGGGGGTGGGGGGTGGGGGGGGGGTGAGGGGGTGGGGGGTGGGGGTGGGGTGGGGGGTGGGGGGGTGGGGGGTAGGGGGGGTGGCTTCCCTCTCTACGAAACTCTGCTAGGTGTGTTTCTACAAGGTCAGTACAACTCAATTCACCGTACATACTCAGACAGATGTTTTAAGTTAAGTTATGGTAAGGTTTCTCCGTCGGCATATTTGGCGAGTATTACCAGAGCTGATGGCAACTCTTGTATTCTCACAATCCGTCCACGTGGCAACCACACTGCTCAGTCTGATGGTAAAGGCTAGAGAAACAGACTGGCAAACTCACTTTTCAGAATGATGTCTAAGGTCTTGCTCTCACCTCATGGATAGACGCTGATGCGTACTATACAGCTGGCCTCCTGGTTCCCAGGTACAGGTTGCTTCGTAGGAGGCGAGCTTACGGCTGGCTCCAACCAATTTTGCTAAAATTCACTAAAATTAGTATGTGCAAATACTAGTGACTGGTATACAGCCCGACTAGGGTGGGAATGTTTGTGTGTGTAAGTACACATTGTAACCATGGATTCCTGATGGAGCTGCTGTGGGTGCCTACATGGAGTTTGTGTGTGTATGAGGTTGTAAGGTCTGATCATGTGACTTCCTCTGAGGTCACCAGTAATTACTGCATTCCGTTAGGGGTAGCAGGTTTCCACACAAAACGTGTGTGGGTATGTGAATCTGTGTGTTTTGTGGGACAACATTAAGATTTTGACAATTAATATTGTCTTTTGTCTGTTTCTCCACAGGCCAGGCACCGGTAGTTCTCGAACGCTCTCAAGGTGGTCCACAAGACGTTTCCATTTTTGTAAACGAGGGTAACAATGTGACGTTCCGGTGTGAAATTGTTGGGGGCATAACTGTCTCTGTTCGCCTACCTGGGGGGACTGATATTGTGTCAACCTTACCAGCCAATGTGATGGTGGATGGTACTGATAACTCAGTGACAATTACGGTTGTGAATGCCCAGAGGGATGAAAACACGCTGGCATTTCAGTGTGCTGCTGGGGGAGAATCTACTGATATCGGCATTCTCACCGTGTACTGTAAGTTATGTCACTAGATGAGTAGCAAAGAGAGAGTGAGAGATTGAGATGTGTTTAGAACCATGAGACCAGTGTTTCCCACAGCTATGTGCTCAACATGAATGCTCTAAGCATGATCAGGAGCGCATGAGCTGCCGAAGGCGGCGAAGGAGCGTTGAACTAGTATAGTCATGTTGTGATCCCTCACACCTTACGGTCATACCTTATATGGAAGTCCTTTGCGGTGCCGTACAAAGGCCAGTTTGTCTTTCACACACTTTTACGTAATGGCCTCTTGTCGTATAAGGTAAACGTTTGGGACGTGTGAGGTAATACTACTTCCGTTACGGCCGGCATGCTGAGTTCAACGCTCTTCGGCAGCTCATGCGCTCCTGGCATGATACTACACCCTGTAATAACGAACGACTGTGGGTGTGGATGTGAGCACATCAGTTGAGAAGCACTGAAGCGTTGAACAAGCTGAAAATGTACAGCTCAGAGGAGATAGTACACGACTGAAATAATTCTGCAAACTCTTAAGGTTACAGGTACCTGCGTATACCATGCAATAACAGTAACTACGTTCATTCAGTCCATGCCACTCCTACACCACCTAGCACAAAGTGCTCTACTGGATTCAAACCTATTCAGACCCGCCTACTTCCTGAAAGATAAACCTCCTGCAAGGAATGGCAGAGAGAAGGCTCCTAGACCTATACATAGTCTCTTATCCAGGCCTCTCACCCCAGCAATTGTCGCTTGCAGTACTAACACTTGGTAAAACTCATCACATGCGGTGAGTCGGTGGCATACATAGACATTGAGTGGACGTGTGGAGGAATGGCACATTCCCTGAAAACCTCACATGTGCTGCCGATCGCAGTCACGGGCCACTGAGTGACTGAGTGGTCGACATCAGGCAGTCTTGGCAAGTTTTCTCAGGCCCGGAAAGCCACACCAGAGCTGTACAGAATGAGTGGTGCCACTCTTCCCCACGTCCACTCAACGTTCATGTACATCCCCGCATGTGACGAGTTTTACCAGGCCTTCCCCCGTGTTAGTACTGCAAGTGACAAACGCTGGGTGAGAAGGCCTGGGCATGAGGCTAGCCTAAATTCACACCTTCACTGTGATTATTTTCGTGATGCTCTAGGGCGTGAACTACTCAGGCAGCATTGTAACTATTCTGCTCTAACTTGTTCCCCAAACTGTAGATGCTCCGAACTACACGAACCCAGGACCACAGACCTTCAGAGAGGGGGATATGAATGCTCAAGTTACTGTCCCCCTGGACGTTAATCCCTCCCCAAACTTCATGTGGACCAGGGGTGGCATGCCCATCTCAGATAACAATATAGTCCAGACGGTAAACACCATCACGTTTAACCATGCAAGGCGGGAGGACACTGGCACCTACACCATATTTGGTAATAACACCGCTGGAAGCGACAGCACCACCTTTGATATTACCGTGAACTGTAAGTGAATGTCTTCATCTGACAAAATGTATTGTCTGTAGTCAGTGTGCATACACCCCACCTCTAGATATCAGTATACGTTGTATCACCCAATATCCGGCTTCTGCTATGCGGAATGAACTAGTGCGAGGTTCACTGTCTGTTCATGCAGTTGTGTTGAGTGAAAGAGCACGGAACTGCTACAGTCAATGTTGTGTTCGAACATTGATAGCGCTAATGCTGCATCAGCGGCAAGAACTTCCTGTGGGTGGAGCTTTACGGAAATGACACAGCCTGGAATACGCTGGAGTCCGGAAGCTACGTGGGCTAGGTTCTTCAGTGCTGGAAGTACAATGTACCATATTCGTGCGTTGTTAAGGTAGGAAGCATGGCATCGGCGAAATCGTGCAATTTTGCTCATGAATAATTAATGAGATGACGTCACTTGCATACGGTTATATAGAGTTATTCATCTGTTTACGTTTTCCCATGGCGGCAACCGGAATAAACAAGGGGGGCTTCTCTCTTTGATGCGGCTAGCGGCCCTTTCAAGTTTCAAATCGGTACTCTGATGTGGCCGTGCGGTACTTTGAAGATTTGTTTGAACACTCTTCTTTTTTTTTTTTCTTTTTTTTTTTTAAGGAAGAAGCTATTCTGGCTTGTTGAATGTAGCGAAGGGCTATCTGAGTGTGAATAGCTAGGTCGAGTGAGCAGAATGTTTGTTGGGCTGCTGAAGTGGCCGAAGAACAGCCTGGAAAGTGAACAGCCTCTGACAGCTCCCTGGCCAAGGTACTCTAGAGAGTTGACCTTTCAGCATTACAGACCCCGCCCATTTTCGTGTTAGGGCAAATTTGGCTGGTTTGGTAGCTGGACTGGGCTGGTGAGAGGCAGTAGATGTGTGGCCAAATCTCTGTAACCGAGAGGTGAACGTGGAAAAGCATCCCTAGTTTTGCAGGGGGTAGGTTGACCTTATGGAAACTGGCCTTGGCTTTGGTCGGTTTTAGTTGGTGTGCGTGGAATTTTTTTTGAAAGCCTAGGGTAGCCAAACCTCTGTTTTTGAGGGCGGCAGTGAGTTTTGGGCTGTAGCCTGCAACTGAGGAGAGCAGGTGGTAAATCCATCCGTAGTTTTTGGGCCTGTTTTGTGTGTGTATTGATGATGGGGTCAGAGTGTGGGTGGGGCCTTGGAGAGGGTCCAAATTTTCAGTTTCGTAGAGGGCCTTAAAATTGAGTTTTAGGGCATTTTCAAGCAGAGGGAGCAGTTTGATGCAAAGTATTGCTGAAACTTGTGTACGCTTTGATGCTGCCCATTTATCCATCAACTTGGTTTCGGAGATCGCGGTACCCATGTTTCCTACCTTAAGTGCAGCTCACTTATAAAGCACATATTCGCTGTTAGGGCAGGTTCAACTCTCGTCCCAGCTAAGTGCTGAAGTCTTCTTCTAGCAACTCTGCCGTTTTTGATCCTATGGAGCGGAAAAAGCTATAATTCCGAATGAAGTGCACTTCCTTTTGGGAGAATGTCATTCGAAATGAAGCGCATCTCCTTCCTATGGAGATACATATATAGATGCATGCGCTTAATGACAAGCTACTACGGTATATGTACTTGTGCTCCTTGGTTCTCTGTGGATGCATGTCCCTCTATAGTGGCACTGTACCCTCGTAGTGTGACCATGTGCCCCCTATGGGATTTCAATACACCTACTTTATTTTCAGAGAAGTCTTGCTCATCAGTTTCGATTTCCCATTTTTACAGCATTTCAGAATGGAATGGGGCTGAGGATGCGTAATGGCAAATTCCCCTTGTTTCTTTGCTTTCTTTGCTCACTAAATCCCGTATTTTTCGGAGAAAGGTTTGCTTTCTTGTAATTGGTGTCTACTTCTGAGTGCCATCATCTCAATGAAAGGTCTTGTTTCTCCTGCTTGTGCATACAGACAGTCCCCAGTTTGAATCCAGAATTGGCAACGTTAGGTGCAGTGGCTCCGAACCCACCTATACTTGTGCCGTCATGACTGGTTCAGGTGGAGTTCTCGACTGCTCCGCCATTGGCTCTCCCAATCCGACTGTGACCGCTAGCAGAGATCCCAGTACCACCAGCACTGTTGAGTTCATGAATGACCAATTCACCATAACCGGCGCTGACGCAGAAACAGCTGGGACCTACTCTTGCAATGCTTCCAACAGTGCAGGCTCTGTTGTGCGGACATTTCAGGTCTGGGTCGGAGGTAAGTAGAACCGTTTTGTATCCATGGTGAGTGAATGACTCCATGTCTCAGTAAATGTGTCACAGTTTGACACGTCAACCCCAATAGTGTGCCCCTATGTGCCCTAATCAGTCCTAATCAGCTTCCAGCTATTTGTTACCATAGCTACACATTTTGGACTTAGGATCACATGTCTCCAGAAGTCAAGTGAAGCATAATTAGCGGCGGGTCCCATAGGGATTTCCTCCACAATTCACATTAGAAGTTTACTCACCGATCAAATAGGACATTACAGCTTTATCCTATCAGCTGCTGTTGTATGAAGTTTGTACTAGAGCACTGTGGAGGAGTTGTCTAAGACCGCTGTGAATCTGAGCCTGAGGTAGCTATGGTGACCCACTTAGTAATGGCATAACAGAGGCCATTATAGTGCATGCATTGCAACTGCCGAAAGTTGCTTCATTATTGTATCTTGTGTGTTGATATTTACAAGAGCAAAAATATATGGAAATGTAGCAGAACAGCAATAAGTAGGGAAACAAGGTATAATGCCACCTGTTGAATACACACTTCCATTATGCACGCACAAATCTTGTATTGACACTCAATTTGACAGTGCTAATTGTAATTAGACCACAAAAAAAATTATGAAAGGCCAATCTGCCCAAATTTGTCTTGCAATAGTTCACGCTCTATGGCACAATGTTTCTGTATCAGCAGCAATGCAAGCTCTCCCCACATCTGTTTTGCAGGTGTACCAATGCTCATTCGCTTTGATTCACTCAATGTGAGGGACTCTAATGTGGTGATTACGTGGACCTTCAATGATATGGGAGTGCCAGTCAGCTCATTTAACCTTACTATCGATTGTGATGGTCAGCCGCCATTCTCGTACGATGTCTCTCCCACGATGGGTAACCAGGTCACCTTTACCCGGCCGCTGGAAACCTACCCAGCTGATACCAGGTGTACCGTCACCGTGGGTGCATCCAACCTACTGGGCTCCAGCAATGACCTCATAATTGCATTCATGACCCCTGCAACAAGTAAGTGGCATGTAGTTGACACTACTGTACATGCACTTATGACTCAAGGCAGTAAGCTAAGCAGTCATGTGCCTTGTGTGCTAAATGGCAAGTGTGCATTAGTTGGAGGGTGTGTATAGGTAGCGGTGGGCAGTATTGCATTAAGCATCTAAGTTAATTTAGTACCATGATACCTACTGATACTGGTATTAATGATTTAGCATTTGTCCATATTTCATGAGCCAGCCCACTGGCGGATCCAGGGGTACTTCGTTGAGTTCGGTCGAACTACCCAGAACATAAACTACTTGTATTATTGTAGCTGTGGTTGGTAATACCTTGACCGTTCGCGGGCTGAAAGCCTGAAGGCAGCAGACATAGTCTTGAGCTAGCTAGGTTTACGCTGCTACACAATTTTAATTTTACATCAATTACGAGGGGCAACCGCACTCCTGGTAGCCGCTGCCACGCCGGCTGTGACTCGCCGTAGCGCAAGCTAAGTATCGCAGTTAGTTCCAATTAACGCACATGCCACGTGGCAACCACGCCCAGTCGATCGCTAGCAATGGCGACCAAAGAAATTATAACAGCACTTACAACCTTGCCAGCACGGTGAGTTTTGGCATGTAAGCGTCAGTAAACAATAGCGATTACGGCTGTGAGGTCAGAATCTTTGTGGGCCCTTCGTATGACTGTACTGGCAACCAACGTTGAAGAGAACGATCGAGCAATGGCGGCCGATGGCACGACAAAAGCGCTTGTATCTCCACCACCAAGGTGAGTTTCACCACAATTATTGTGTGGTCGTGTCACTCCATGATAGCGATCACGACGGTGTAGTCAGAATCTCTGTAGACCTTTCCTCCGTGCTGTGAGGTTTGATTATTTAATTAACTAGAGGTGCTCAGCAGAGCACGTACCCCATGCGCAACGGGCGTATGGAAAAGCAGGAAACGGAAAGCGGAAACGGACATGGAAAGCGGAAACGGACGTGGAAAATGGAAAAATCGTGCGCATGCTCAGAAACTGCTAGGAATAATATCATCATCATCTCTGAGTGACATGTAGCTAATAACTACTAGACAGACATGCCAGTACTGTACACATTTCATTTACACTTAGAAAGACAACAGACTAACATTGAACGTAGTGAGTGATGAATTTACACCAAGATGTAAATTGACTGGTATATGAGTACTGTGTACATGAGAGAAATTAACTCATGGTATAAGTGATGAGTGTTGAGTGTATGCTGACACCAAGATGTAAATTGACTGGTATAAGTACTGCGTACATGAGAGAAATTGACTCATGGTGTAAGTGATGAGTGTTGAGTGCATGCTGACACCAAGTTGAAAATTGAGTGGCAATGTTACAGGTTAAAGAAAAACAATGAGTGCTTTGACTGTTCCATGACTTACATTTGAAGACCAAACTCTTGGCGAAGGAAGTGAATGTGGGTTTGATTCAGTCTGTTCTTGACATCTTGAGCGACAGTGATCTCAGATGGGTGAAAGCCTGGATGTTTCGAAGCCAAACACTGGAATTTAGCGTGATAGTAGGTGTTTCTGAGGTCACGAGACATCTGCCAGTTTCCTGAATTTGGGTTTTGGAACAAGACGTGTTCCTTGTGCTGGAAAATGACATCATGTGGGCTGGAGCAACCTCGTTGAATCTCACCCCGACAGCCTTGGCATCTCGATATTCTTGCATTGTAAAACATCAAGCGAAACGGTTGCCCTACAGATGAACTTGACCCAAGTGAGGCTTGCAAACTTGATTGAGGTCGAGGTGAGACATGTACCAGTGGTGGCGGCTGAGAAAGAGGACTCAACAAATTGGCAGTGTTGGATACACTTCTGATCATAGTGTTTGGAGCACTAACACCAAAAACTGGGGAGTTGGAGCGTTGATGATCACTTGGTACCAAGGAAGGCGAGTAGCTAACAGGCTCAGTCATGGCACGCTTAGAAGGCTGGGTTTGTACAGCAACAAGACCATAAGAGGGGGACTCGGAGGGCTCATAATCAGAGTGATTACTCGGAAACACAACTGAGTGGTCATTGGTAGGAGACATAGGCTCAGGCGAGTGATCACTGAGAAGAGGCGAAGGCGACCTGCTCACATGATGGCCACCACTGGCACGCTTGGCACGCTTGGAACGCTGAAGGCCATCCGCAAGAGAGAGAATTTCCTTGACAGCCGAAGTCGTCCTCTTCGAGGAGGCCTTGCGTTTAGAAGGTTTCTTGCCTCCAAGTGGTAGACCATGCTGGGCGAGCTGGCCATAGTTGACTGGGGCTTTTGACTTAGCATAGTGTGCGACGAATGTGTCAACTTGGCCATTCAAAAGGGCCACAACCAGGGAATGGGAGCACATTCCATTGGTGGCTTTGAACATTAGGCACTCCTTGTCGCATCGGTAAACGTGATTGCCAACTTTCTTCACGAAGTGAGGTCGATCGCTTGACTCACTCTTCACACTCACACTGGAAAAGTCTGAAACCCCGGGTGACTTACTGTACAATTGATCGGCGAGATACCTCTGTGCTTTGGCCCACATAGCAGACTGAATGGACGCATCAATCTTGGTGCACGACAGGGGATTGCTAGTAGATGCACCATCTTGGTCAACTGAATCACCTGTAGTCAGCTCAGCCTTCGCAAATCGTTGAAGAACTCTCTCCCTCTGTTTCTCGCTCTTCTTGAACCACTCCTTAGAGGTGACTTCGTACGACTTGTATGGCGGGCACAGTTGATACTCTCCAAGACCTATCACAGCCTTATCGATCTCTTGTTTTTGCTCTTCATACATGTCTTTCATCATCTGTACAAATGCTGGCAACTGCTGTGTTTTGTAGCATGTCTGGTCCTTGAGAACTCGATTTTTCGATTCTACATCATTGGTGTAAAATGGTTCAGGTGGTGACCCGAGGCCTGCTGCTTCCCTTTTCTCTTTCAGCATACACTTCCTGATCACCTCAAGTGAGTTGGATCTAAACCAGTCGTGAAAATGAGCTTGTGTGGTGTTGACCAGAGAGCATTCTCTATCATCCCATGTCTTCTTCAGAGACTCGAATTCTTCGTCCAACTCGGCACTATCTGCATCGACCAGCCCTTCTTCTAACAAGACAGGATTGCCAAACACGTCCTTGAGAAACTCTTGGGCACCAGATTTTGAAATCCCCAGATCAGCTAGCTTGGACTTCAGATTGCCCCGAAAGTGCAGAAAGCAACGTAGATGCATGGCAACTCTAAACTGAGTGTGAAGAGCATCCTCGAGGGCTTTCTCCCCATCAGTACCAAAGCACTGAATATCACGGAGATTGGGTTTTAAGCCAACCAATTGAGAGAAAAAGAAGTTGTACGTAGCAAACGTCTTCCTCTGATGCACGAACATTGGGCCAAACATGACAGGGTGCTGGCGTCGTCTGTGGTGTCTGTACTCAAGCATAGGGTGTCGATATGTAGTAACCGTC
This sequence comes from Axinella damicornis, assembly GCA_963931865.1. Taxonomy (NCBI): domain Eukaryota; kingdom Metazoa; phylum Porifera; class Demospongiae; order Axinellida; family Axinellidae; genus Axinella; species Axinella damicornis. The sequence goes on along the minus strand of OZ007507.1, from coordinate 18,628,713 downwards.
ACGTGAAAGCTCCCTAAATTGAAAGTGGGATCGACACTCAGAATCACGTGCTGATGAGGGCGAGTGCAAAAACGTTGCAAGTCTTCAAGGGTCCAATCAAAGGTCAACACAGCCATTGGCTCAGGAGTATTACACACAATGCGTACAAAGCGTGTACTTGGGTTGCTGTTTGCACCTTCACTCTCCTTGCACATGAGCATAACTGGAAACAATGGGTCGGCATTGCTACTTACACGAGTACACTTCGGGGCGAACAAGGCTCTGCGACAGTCAGCTGACTGCTGTCTGTTTCGTGGTAGTTCAGACACACTGGATGCCCCAGCCAATCCACCAACACCCCTGGTTACTTCTCCAACAGCATGCTTCGGTGGGAGGTATTGACTTGCATCTCTAAGCTTGCACATGGTACTCGGCATGGTTCGTACATAAGCACTCTGAGACTTGGAGTTTCCGTGGGGGCGTGGGAGCACACTGTGCTCTTCGTTGTCAAACGAATAGTGAACCATCGATAAATTCAGAGTGTCACCATCCCCATCTGTAATGAAAGAATGTCGTTTCACATTAATTTCGCTAAAACTAAGCTCACACACACTCAGGTGTTCACAAAATAGCCACTAAGACACCACCCACAAGTAATCCTAACTCATACATTCAGAGGTAATTTTCATACCAATGGCATGTTACCTAAAAGGCATTATGTAAACAATTGCCACAAAGGCAAACCAAAAATGCAGTTTGTAAGAACATACACTTACAGCACACTTTATGACTAGTACAACACCAAGCATCAAAACAAGGCACACACACAATGTGCACACCCAATTCAAACTCTTAAGTCACCCACTATCCCCCAAAGGTGGTCACACACCAGTACATTCCCTTATCAGAACACTAATTACATGATACAAGGTACTATAGGTGTTGCACACAAACACACCCTAATCAACCACAAAAGCACTGTCAGCATAAAGTCATTACAACAGCAAATTTGATAATGTGTAATTTACTTGCACACATACCTTCAAGAAATACAACCATTCGATTAAAGTCAGGGCTTCCTTTGTTGTTGTAGTACTTCTTGGTGACCCGGTACAATGCTCCATCCTTGTCGCTTGGCTTTTTCTTTCCACACACATCAGCAATACCAAACCCGTCCACGACAACCCATGTGTGGTGGCAACCGTTGCATTTCCACGACCCTAACTCATCACAAAGGATATCTTTTGGGTTCTTGAGGTGCTTCAGATCAACAATGAATGCCAAGTTGCTTTCGACACCAACTGGTTGAGTCTTGCAGATCTGGGCTTGGTCAAGATCAGGATCTAGAAGGCTTTCAACGATTTGAGTCGTAGAAAGATGCTTCTTTTGTCGAGTATATATTGGGAGCTCCTTTCTTCCGCTGTAGTACTCGATTACTGGCTCTGTCTTGACAAGCTTCCTGTGTACAAAAAAGAACAGGTGTTCAGTAACACAGCTTGACAAAACACAGCTAGCTAGAGTACACAGTGTAGCAAACAACAAGCCAAATTCTCACAAGCAACACTTACTTCTTAATGGGTGACACTGACTGAGAGAACTTGAAGTTGGCATCATCAAGGTCACTGTCCTCGTTATTGCTGTACACACAAGACAAAAGACAAACAAAATGACACATAACAGGTGACTAGCACGAACACAGTGCAATGACAATTACTAGCTGTTTCCACCCCTGTATCAATACTTGTTTGTCACCAAAAAGCGCATAAAAGCTGAACTACCCCTTACAAGTCATACCGAGTTGGCTTACCTGTTGTCAGTGCTGTCTATCTCTATGGGGTCAGCTCGGGAACCTCCAGACGCCATGCCATCATTTGTTCAAGTACTTCAGATCGCACTCTCAGTAGTTATGCTGTCTGAGCAGGCTACAACAGCTCTGGCTTTCTCTGTTCGCCTTCACTCCGCATTCACTGTCACACGTGGCAGTTCAATGAGCAATTTATGATACTGAGCATGCGCACGATTTTTCCATTTTCCATGTCCGTTTCCGCTTTCCATGTCCGTTTCCGCTTTCCATGTCCGTTTCCGCTTTCCATGTCCGTTTCCGCTTTCCATGTCCGTTTCCGCTTCGCACGGACTGATCGCCACTTCACGGCTCTGAGCACCGCCTTCGGCGGTGCGCTGTGTATGTGCCAACGAACCCCCCTTCAAAATTTCTAGATCCGCCACTGCAGCCCAATTCTTGCTAATTATAGCTAGCTAAGTAGGCTGGCTCATGGGCTGTCAAATAAAGCGGGTATAGCAGTTTGTGAGAAATAGTTACGACTTGGTAGCTACGTCACAGCAACTGTCAACGTTGTAGCAATTAACTGTCAAACGCTGTCAACAACTTCCCGAACTCCTGGCTTCTCTACGGTATAATTATATTAGTATCATGTCTTTTGCAAGGAATTTGTAACTAAATCTGTCAGCTGCTGCCAGTGCCTGCTACTACCACTGTGTTTCTGCACACTCCCAATCAACTTGCAATTGGTTATTGTTTAAATTCGGTACATGGGAATCCTGCTGGCTTCCTTCACTACACGTGTAATGACATTCTAACCAGACATAAGTTAGTCATTGTTTTGCAGATTTCAACCAAGCTTATGGCTGCATTTAGCCTCAACACAGGTAGGGCGTTACCAGCAATGAGGTGTGTACCATGAACTGAAAAACCAAATCAGTTGTTTTAGCCACAGAGTGGTTACCCTGGTTGCAGACAAGCTACCCAGTCTGCAGACACGCTGGTGGCAGAGGTTAGAAGAAGGGGTTCAGAGACCAATTAGCTATGTTAGGCAACTTGAGAGGAAGCTGGATTTACATGCAGATCTTAACCACTAAACATCTGTGAGGGACCTTCTGCCATCAAGGGCTTGAAATTTCCATGACAACCAGTGACCTTGCAGATTTTCCCAGTGCAGTTGCCTTTGGGACAGTACATAACATGGACTCACCCAAACTGCCGTAAAAGCCTTTTCCATCCTTTTTCGGTGTAGGAGAGAAGCTAATCATGCAGTTTGGGTGAGTCCATTTTCCAGTCCAGAGTCCAGTCCATAGACCAGTCCATAGTCCAGTCCAGTACAGAGTCCATGTTATGTACTGTCCCAAAGGCAACTGCACTGGGAAAATCTGCAAGGTCACTGGTTGTCATGGAAATTTGAAGCCCTTGATTATGCAATCACCCTAACCCTTGAGTAAACCTCCTATAACCACTGTCTCCTGCAACCAAGGTAACCACTCTGTGGTTATTAGAAGTGCACAGTGGCTACATCAAGGAGACGCTAGTCACCTGGCCGTGACTCTAAGCTGTCTTATCGGACAGTTTGCAGATCTGCTTTCTAACTGCCATTTCCACACTTTGCTCTAGATATCCAACAGTCTCGTTCCACAACGTCTATGCACAAGTGAATCTTAGACATGCGGTGTAGATTCCACTGGACCTCCTCATTGAGTGTGTACTGCTCAATGAACTATATAACATTTTCTCCCCTTTCTCCATGAACAGGCACTGGAACTACTATAATGTCTGAAACTACTTCAACACCTGGAGGAGCAGGTAGATAATTATGCTTTGCTTCTCCACGTATCACTCAGTGTGACATGTATAGCCTTTTTCCTCATTGAGTGTGTACTGCTCAATCATGAACTATATAACATTTTCTCCCCTTTAATTCTCCATGAACAGGCACTGGAACTACTATAATGTCTGAAACTACTTCAACACCTGGAGGAGCAGGTAGATAATTATATGAACTTTTTCTCAGTGAGATGGTTGCGTTCAAGCTACTTATAGCCAATCACACAAATTCAGAAGGTCATATCTGACCCTATGCATAAGTCCCAAGTACATTATGCATTTGCTTCTCCACATATCACTCAGGGTGACATTTTTTCCTCATCGTTCGTTGTTTAGAGATAGCTATGCAGAGACAGAGAATTGAAACCACAGAAAAATTCTCAGATCAAGAGATCTCTCAAGTTTGAGATTTCCTTATCAAGTGTTTCTGTGGGCGCAAACTATTTCAGGGTGTGTACCCATTACAGTAACATGCATTGGATAAAAGGGGGTAGCCTAAGTTATATTCTTTTGGACAGGCCATGGGTTATGATATGCAGTTTCATTCCCTAGGTCCTTCCATTAGTGCAGCCGTCATTGGTGGAGCAGTGGCAGCTGTCCTTGCAGTCCTTGTCATCACTGTAATAGTTTGTGTTGTGGTCTTTGTAGCAGTTAGAAGACGCAGGCACACTGACAAATCCAACGTACTTTCCGGGTAAGTGTCACTGCGCACATTGCATTCACTAGTTCCTTGATATGCCATCACTCTTCTGATACTGCAACAGGATTAGCCACTTGTACGCAGATGAGAATGTTTCCCATCCTGGGAGCGTAATTGTTTCATCTCTTGTGTGTGCATGTATTATGTAGAAAGGAGGAAGTGAAATGGAGTGAGGTGAACAAGGGAGAAAATGAGGGTATCACAGCGAGTGAAGAGGATACCGGGGAGTATGAGGTGATGGACTTTGAGGAGTGTGATGCTTATGGCATAGCAGATGCTGAGTATGAGATCTCCACCAAGGAGTGCAGTGCTTATGGCATAATATAGTACCAGAAACAGATGCTAACAATTGACAACTAACCGTTTGCGGTTACATGACAAGTGTCAATTATTGCTGAAACAATTTCCCTTTTCCTGTAATTTTCCAGTATGATGCTGCTGTTCAGTTCAGTGTATTAATGTTTGACAGAATTTGTGCAGTGGGCTCATGCACCCCAGTTTGTGGTCATAATTATATCGAGCTCCTGAAATGCCTTCAATCAGGAGCACATCGAGCCAGTGAATTCGGTGAACATTCTGCTCAAGTATTGGTTCTAGCTAAGTAACTGACGACTTAAGTCCCCAGAGAGGAGATAATCCGGAATTCAACTGATAGAGCACAGTTCATGCAGAAATTGCTTTCATTTATGTAAGCAACAGGTACACACAATCTCGAGATTGCACAAATTCTTAGATTGCGCGGAACATATTATAAAAGCATCTCTTCGAGTTGTTATCAAATTTTCCATGAAGAAAAGATGTGTTTCCAAGTTAATGTTCATAGCATGCTTTCATGTGTGTACATGTGCAGGGGCGGATCCAGCTGTAGCCCCCCCCCCCCCCCCCCCCCCCCCCCGGGCCCCTTTCCAGTTTCGACCACACCCCTTATTTACACGAGTACCCGACTTACAGTGGAATCAGCAACAAAGAAGTTGAAAGGAAGCTCAGTGCTGGACTTTTTCCAACGGAAACAGCTTGTGACAGTCAGAATGAATCAGATACAGAGTCAACTCGTGCTGGGGACGAAAACGGTTCTCAGTTCAGACCACGTGCAGGGCGAATCTGACTAGTCACATTTACCTTTTCACGTCGAGGATAAGACGTTCACGGATGACACGGGAACCAGAAGGCAGCGAGTGCAGTGCAAAAGCTCGAAGGCGCTACGAGAGCCCATCTAGATGGCTGAAAAATGACGATGAAAAAAGTCTCTCTACAGCATTGATCCTGGAACTCGTGTTGCTACTCGTACATCTGGAACTTGCAGTGCAAAAAGCACGAAAGTGCCACGAGAGCCCATCCTGAAGGCGAAAAAATTTTACGCGCCTCTATGCGCTGCCTTCGGCAGCGTTCCATTGTGCTATTAGCCCCTCCCTTTCACAAATCCTGCATCCGCCCCTGATGTGTGTAGAAAAGAGGCTGTGAAATGAAGTGAGGTGACCAAGGGAGATAATGAGACCATCACAGCAACTGAAGAGACTCCCAGGGAGTATGATACTGTAGATTTGCTACACATCTCCTCCAAGGCGTGAAGTGCTTATGGCACGGTACAAGACACAGATGCTGAGTATGAATCTGAAGTTCTGAACAGATCTTCACCAATTAAGCAATGCAGTGCTTAGAAACTATAGTCTCGGAACCAGACTCCCAACCCTTTGGGTAGGGAGTCTGGTACTGAGACCAGAATCTGATGGTAGTTGCTTTGATAGATTGCTCATGTATGGGTGGTTACTAAAATCCGGAACGGAACGGAACGGAATGGAACGGTTCCGCCTACTAAAATACGGAACGCACGGAACGGAACGATAGCCAAGCTAGCATAATTTTCGCAGCGCAGGCAGAGACTTAGAGGACGCTTGAAATCATGGTAAGACTTGCTTGTCATATTCTGTTGAGAAGAGAAGAGGTATACTTGGCCAACCTTGGGTCTCTGCGGAGGCTTCTCCGCGCGCGCATACTGGCGATCGCGCCCTGGACTCAAAGCGAAGGGCTAGCTTGTTAGACTAGCGGAGGCTCATGGATCACTCTCTCTGGATCTGGGAAGCTCTCAAAAAATTGTAAATGTAGTGCCTAATCTTTTCCTCACCATGCATGAACGTGAGCGCATAATGCATTGCGCTGTGCTGTGCCTGATGTTCCGTTCCGTGCGTTCCGTATTTTAGTAGGCGGAACTGTTCCATTCCGTTCCGTCCCGTTCCGGATTTTAGTAACCACCCATGTATGTAGCAGGGTGGAATTTGGGATCATAGCTAGTGCAAGCAATGCAGTCAGGAAATGTAACATAGTATAAGGCGAAGCCGAGTGCTTTTCACTTCTGGACTGCATTGCGAGTGTTATTGATCCCAAATACCACAATGGACCATCTTATCACAGTATATAAGAAGGGCTCAGAACCAGAGTGGCCTAATCCAAAATCAAGTATTGGAAATATATGCAATGGGTATGAGCATATGTTGACCAAAATTTTGAAATTTCATCAGCTCCTGAAACACATTTTAAGTATTCTCAAGTTTAGGGGGGGCTAGTTCAATGTTTGTGGGTTTTAGGCCACTCTGGTTCTCAGCCCATTAATTATTATCCTACATCCCGTGTCATGGTGGATTTATTAGCATTGGTGACCACAGCACAAACATCACACTCAATGCATAGCAGGCGTGGCTGATAGCAGAGACAAAGTCACATTGCTGGCCCAAGTGACATTAACTTTAGCAAGGGCAAATTAAGTATTCTTCCTGGGTTTGCCTCAAAGCTAGAGCACCCAGTAGTTCATGTGGACCTGCACGATGTTGGCCTGAGCCTCACAGTGATGAAATTCTAGGAGTCACCTCGGAATAAAGTGAACAAACAGCCCAAAGACTCACACAGTCTCATTGGTGGTTGGCGGGTCGCATTCAGATATGCAAGTGCCTTGATATAATACATGTTGATCTATATACCTGTATGCTAGCATGAGAACCAAATTTATAGCTAGCATTATTGTAGCTATGTCAGTTCATCGATATCTGTGGGGAGATTGATATTGAATAGCCTTGAAATAAACTGCTGCTGCTTGGGCCAGACATGGAGCCAGTGCCAGTGATGAGCTGGAAGCCTGTCTGGAGCTTCATGGAGAGGGAGACTCCTGATGATCATCTCTGCTGGGCAGCCATGAACCCTGGTTACCAGGGCAGAGGCTCATCCAGGGACACTACCTTGACTACCTGGTTGATGACGTCCTCTCCTCTGACTTCAAAGTTCAAGAGAAAGAAGCAAAATTAACAGTAGCTACCAGATATGAATATTCGATTGGCTGCTAGCTATTGGGTATCTGCTAATTGGTCAGTCTTGGGCTGCAGAAGTGGCTCTGCACCTGCACCTGCTTAGCTGCTAGCTACGTACACTCAAAATTAGTGATTAGTGCATGGTTGCCTTTTAATAACCTTTCAAGACATGCAGGCTTGTCCCTTGAAAGCTAATATAATACATGCATTCTTATACATGTAGCCTCGTACTACCCATGCAGGCCCCGCTGGCAGATAATCGAGTTTCAATGACTTGCGCTATAAGCTAGCTATAGCTACTCTTGCCTTCACCACATTGACAGAATAGCGCCCTGACCCCGACCCGCCCACTGCTTCATACTTGTTTTCTAAAGCCCAGGATTCATGGAATAGCTAACTATATCTGACCCATCACACTACGAGAATGAATATGATTGTACTAGCTAGTTGTACATTAAATTTCTGCGAGCGAGTTAGCGGTTACGTGATATTGCGGCGAAGGGGAGACGGATGAGCATTTGCTCTACCATGAACAATCAGTGGAAGAGAACGGCGTTGTATCTCGTACCACTGCTGACTGCGCTGTACTGTAAACCAAGTGAGGGCAGAGATCTTGGTCTCCAGTTGTTAGGCGAGGCCGTATGGTAGTAAGACTAAGTGCTGAGTTAGTAAGTTTAAGGCAGACGTAGACCTGTTGTTTGAAGTTGGGGGGAGGGGGGGGGGGGGGGGGGGATTGGATTGCATCCCTTCTATATCCATTAGGCATTCTTACTAGCTAGTGTGCTCTGTTCTTGCAGAGCTGTGGGTTTACATGGAATGTTTCTTCCCCTCACCTTTGTCATCCTACAGGCAGTTCACAGTGCATAGAGACATTCACCACTTCGGATAATAATAGCACCCTTGTGGAAAGCGGTGTTCGAACATGCTTCAGGTGCCTGTTTGATGGTGCAGTGGACCCCGACACATTGTGGAGGATACTAGACAACAATATTCTAGTCCCAATTGCTTCCTCCGATGGAGTACAGAATGGAGGAGTGCTTACTATTATTGACCCCATTACAATAGTACCAAACACAGGATTCCAGAATCAGAGGACATTGGTTTGTGACCGTAGTGGGCCAATACTACAAGAATATCGGATCATATTGAGACGCAGAGGTAGGCACAGTTCCATAACCTGCAGCTGCCTTGGAGTAGACCACTTAAGGTGTGACATACAACCATCATGATGTCACCATGATGTCACCATGATGTCACCATGATGCATTCATGATGTCATACTAGTTGACCACTTAAGGTGTGACATACAACCATCATACACTCCACTGTTTTGCGTCTCAAGATGCATAACTATGAGATTCAATATCATTTATTGATGAGTTGGATTTGTCAGCTCCTAGCTACTCACGATACATTGCAAGTCTTGCAGTTGCGCATGCTACGGTCTCGTGGCCGGGCTATAGCTATACAGTCTCGTTGTGGGGTATGATGCACTGCTATATCAGTTGTGAACGCAGATCTCTATTGATTCACAGTCATGCACGTGTATTAAGTGGTCTATATACGAAACTCAGTTTGTGGGTGTGGTTTGTGAGCATGTGTGATGACAATGTTTGCGTTAGCTATGTGGTGCTGTATGCTGATGGAAGAATATCTATTGTGACGAAGATCTCTCTCTGTTGCAGGTTTAGTACCTCCGGTGATATTTAGTTCAAATGGGACAACTGTCAATGAAGGAGACAGCTTCCGCCTCACTTGTGATCACAGTGAATCAGATCCTGTTGTGAGGGTGTCCTGGTTGGTGAATGGGTCTGTGGTAATCAACGAACAAAGCCCTCAGTTACAAGTACTAAGAGACACTCTGCAGTTTACAAGCATCTCACGGAACTACAGCGGAGACTACAACTGTACCATTGAAGACGATCGAAACAACATTGCCTCCTCCGTTGATAGTATCATTGTACAGTGTAAGTCACATCTCCTAGAGGGAGTGCGGTAAGGAAGGAAGAGAGTGGAGAGAGAGAGAGAGAGGGGGGGGGGGGGTGGGGGGGGGGGGGGGGGGGGGGGGGGGGGGGGGGGGGGGGGGTGATCGAGTACAAGGGTGGATTAATCATCAGTGTGTATGGTAAAGGTGGTATACATATATGCAAGACTCCCATATAAGGCATGGGACAATTTTGCCTCAGTTCCTCCAGACATTGCTCCTCCTGGTGACACTCAACGTGCAGTTCTTGAAGGAAGTAACATCACCCTCGTGTGTGGCAGCAGTGTTGATGGCAACCCCACACCCACCATCTCTTGGACGGACAACAATGGCACCGCTGTCTCCGATGGTCCTGAGATCTCAGGCTCGAACACCCTAATGCTAGCAATCACCAGCGTCACACACAACCAAACTGGCAACTGGACCTGCAATGTGAAAAACTCAGTTGGCATCATAGACCATCTGATCTTGCTGGATGTTGTTGGTGAGTGCATGTCCAATGTTGTGAGTCGCCCTCATTGGCAAGCCAGGGACTACAGTGCTGACCTGGAGTACACTTGTGTGTATAACACTTATCTGTGGTTAAGTAAACTTGCCACCATTTGTAGCAAATTTGATTGTTGAGTGTGAGTAAACCTTATCAGCCTTGTAGCAAAGTTTACAGCCATGTAGTAAAGTTCCTGCCCTTGTAGCAACTTCAATTGTTGCAGTACGTCAGCCTTGTATAGCAAAGATTCCAACCTTGTAGCCAAGATCCCATTCCTTGTAGCAACTTCAATTGTTGCAATACTCCATGCTCAAGGGGCACGGGCAGATGAAAGGTACCGTAAAATGTGATGTTCGTATACTATGACCATTATAATTAAGACACAATGTTGCTGTGTCAATAACAATGCTGGAATTTTACTATTTCCACGTCTATTGACAGGAGCACCAACGCTCAATGACCTTACATCTAGTGTGAATGACACTCATGTGGTGATAATGTGGAGCTTCAATGATAATGGAGTGCCAGTCAGTTCATTTAACGTTACCATCGACTGTGGTGGTCAGCCAATCGTGGAAAATGTCCCTCCTCCCATGACGGGTAATGAGGTCACCTCAACCCGGACACTGACAAGTTATCCAGCTGATACCAGCTGCACAGTTACCGTGGCGACATCCAATGTATTGGGCTCCAGCAATACCCTGACAAACACATTCACGACCCCAACTGATACCTTCATGACCCCAACTGAAGGTGAGTGCAGTAATAGAGGATGTGTGGAGGTGCAATTTGAAACCACACGCGATGAGTATTGTGATGCAATGGGTGTGCAACAGCGATCGGTTGATCAGAAGCAAATGTGGACCAGCATGCAGTGATCACCTGTTCATGATGGCAAACATCAATAAAGATTCCATCCTCTTTCCATGTGCACTTTCATTTTATGATGTCAATGCATGAGGCCTTACAGAAATTGAAACTTTTGTTTGTTGTTATCTGAGTTTCCAGTGCATGAGTGGACATGCATTTATGGACAGTAAGTGGTGGGATTACATTGGTTAAGAATGCAAAACGTAGTCATAACCGTCATCTTTCCTCCAAGCCAGACGTGTGTATGTACTCATGCTTCTGAACACCAAGCAGCTGCAGCCTAGCATATATTTGATGCAAAGGAGCATTATAAAAGGAGAGTGATTATTTTGGCATTCTTTGCTGGGTATATGTACATGTCTTTAGCAGTTGGATTCAGATGAGCGAGTAAGTGGCATGCTTGGATAGAGAGATGATTGCAGGAACGTGTGTTTGTGTATAACTACATTAGCTGTGCATGTATGGAATATTTTCACTCGCCTCAACAAGTGGCTAGTCAAATTGACAATTCCTCTTTTACAGTGGCATGCACTAGTGTTTACATGGGCATATTGGGTTACTAGGAATCCATTGCTGTCAATTGAGAGTGTGTCCTCCAATTACTGGGAGGCTCGTTGATGATTCTGAATCATATTTACCACTGATGTGCTTTATCTCCTCCTTTATTTCAGCCACAACAACTACTCTGACGTCTGGAGGAGCAGGTAAGTATCTGGACTTGTATAAACGGGGTTTTTTTGCTTGTCAGTGAGATGGAGGTGGCTCCGCTGTTCTCACAGCACAAATTTTGAAGGTTGTATCTACTGAAATCGAATGTAAGTCCCAAGGAAATGACTTTTGCTGGAGTTTCATGCTCCACTGGGTGACTATATTATGTATCACCTTGCACTGGCGTAAGAACCGGGGAAGCCCCCCCCCCCCCCCCCCCCCCCCCCCAAAACAAAAGCAGGGGGCTCCGCCCCCTTCCGCAATAGCCATGTGTAGCTACTGCTATAGCGCTAGCACAGTTGACTAATATTGTATGCGGCATGGCATGGAGGCACATCCAGTTCTTCTCCCTGTTTCACGGACTGTACTAGGTGAGGTAACATTTAGTAGCTGTACACACTGCCTCTATCTCGTGTATCTGCCTTCACACTGATTCTATCTTGGCGATTGATGCGGCGTAGGTTATAGCTATGCCGTGTAACAATCGCCAAGAGAGAAGCTAAGCTCGTCAAGTGCCTGGTATCTAGTGTACCACTTTTTGTTGTACAGAACTGACCAGGACACATCGCAGGAAGTGTCGCTGACTGTGAGCACATACTGAGCCAGTTGTTCAGACACGGCAGCAAGACACAGATAGCGACGACAGCAATTTAATTGTACCATTTGCCATTATAATCTCACAAAATCAACCTCAGTACAATGCAGTGGAAATGGACTCAGAATGCACACTCAAAATCAAAACTTTTCTCAGGGGGCAAGCCCCCAGACCCTCCAAGGTAGGACGGGCTTCGCCCATCCATCTATCTGTCGGTCACATCAGCCCCCCTACTCAAAACATCTTCTTACGCCCCTGAAGGACGCTCTGCAGTGATTTATTTATTCACCAGACCTGCTGGAATAAACTTGCAGCAGTGTATACGCATCTTACAAAGTCATAATGGAGGATAGAAGGAGAATTTGTCTTTATGTCTCTGTATTGCACACTTGATCTTCCATTGCGTAGTAAGCAAACCAGGGAATATTGCACTAGGCTTACCAATAAGAAATGCATTCTTGCATTGGTGTATCTCAGTAAGCTGTTGATTTAATCCTTTTTTCCTCCTGCAGGTTTTTCTGCAGCTATTTTCAGTGTTCTACTGCTCGTGATAGCAAGTCTGGTCTTCTAATCCCAGAGCCATAATTATTGCTGAAAGAGTATAGTTAACATGTGTACTAGTGCGAGCTCATTGCTTGTGCATTTTGGTTGGTTTGTACGTTATGTTGTGATGGTTAAACAAACATGGTGTCATTCTTTGTAACATTTAACGTCTATTTCTTTTATCCAAACTAATGATGGAATTGCTGTGCAAACCTGGGTATACCGTATACTCAACAATAAGTATGAGCTGGTGATTCAAACTGTGATTTCTATCTTGGTTCCTTTTATACAGTCTATGGCCATTGGGTAACTATGCACTATGCAGCTCTTTCTTATATATAAAGCCGTCCTCTGATCCATAATTAAATTATGGCACCATTTCTGTTTTTGTTTTTTTGCATGTTCTCTGTGGGTGGAGATACAACTGGTGGGCAATGGTCTACATACATGTTCCGTAGCTTGAGCTGATGGCTGTATTGCTTTTTGGATAGTGTAGCTATATATGTATACAGGCTCGTTCCTGGGATGATCCTCACCACCAGTACTAGTATCATCAGCAGTATGTGGCGATGTCTCCCTAAGCTTGTCCCTGCATGTGTATACTGGTTATAACTGCCACCAAGGGAATGCAGACTGAACTACGCATGTCCATGGGAACCTGACAGGCCTACCTAGACATCCGACCACCTTCACAGCAGGGTTTGAGGCATTAATATAAGCTCCCACACACCGCCCACACACTGCACTAGAAGCTAATAACTACGTACTCAGATCGAGCTCTGAATCATGATCAGAGAACTTAAGATGGAGCACAATCAACTAGCTACTACAGAAGAAGGCAGCTGATACCTTAGCAACTAGAGTAGTTGCCACTCATGAATCATTAGTGTATAATAAACATTAGTTGTCATGGTGACATAATTACTTGCAGTAAACAACACATCTAAAACTGCATGTATTGAGTGCACTGAAGGAGGCTATAAGTGGCCATACATGTAGGACCTCACTACCTAATTCACTGGACTTCGTGTTCTGTTTGCATTAACAAAAGTGACCCCTCAAATCCCTCATACTCAGCTAGCTAATGACCTTGGGAGCCAGGGGTGGACTTTACAAAATCCTTGATAACAAAGATTCTTCCCTTGGTAATCATCCACATGACTGAACTGTAAATTCCCTTATATACAGAGTAAGGAAATATTGCAGCCTTTTGTAACGTGAGAAATCCAGAATGTAGCATACAACAATAAAGTAGCAGCTTTAACACTACAATGCCACGTAAAACGTACTGTCAATGAGGCTGGGAGGTGATCCAAAAAAGCCTACCTTTTGAAACTGCCAGTTTCACTGCATTGCTCATCAACTCTCACGAGTCGCCACTGACTTGCTGTATTGTGATTCGATTCATTGTGTTGCAATACAATCAATGTTTAGCTACACAATGAAAAATCTCAACACAACTTGGGAACTTTACATAAAGTTGAGCTCTGAATCGCCTGGCCATCCATTCACCTGAATCCGTCATGGAGTTCACCATACTGCCCTTGCCACGAATGCCAATGCTATGACCTCCAATCTACTCTATGGTCTCACTCCATGCTGCTATTCCCCTGGTGCCAATGCTGTCAATTCTAATGCTTCCAGTACAATTGTCTTGCCAATGCCCCAAGGCTACTACCAGTGTTGCCATGCGAATGATGTCAATGCTGCCAACGGCAATGCTATGCAGTCTTTGGTCACAACACAATATAGCATACTGTATAGAGCCTTTAACACTATATTACATGTAACAACTTTCTGTCATGAAACGACAGTGGAGGTGACCCAAAACAGCACAGAGCCTAACATCTCTTCACCATCACGTGATGTCAGTGCAGTATTGTTTGCATCGCTCACTCGTTCACCTGAATCATTTTCCTGAATCGCTACTGACTAGCTGTGTTGCTCACCAACATTGTAGCTATCCCTTATCATTCTTACACAGTGAACATTCCATGAACTGCATGGACGCTTACATGGAAATCACATGAAATCTCATGCATGTATTATGATCATTCACAGCCAATTTTCTTGCTTGAAACCACTATCATGCATGAAAATGAAATGTTATGATAATGTGGTGTTTTGATATCAACAATGAGACTGAGGGGTATTTCTATGGCTAACCCATGAAACATCATTGAACTTTCAAAACTTCGAATGGTCCTGAAAATGCATAGGAAAACCTCAGTTACTCATAAGCTCCTGGCCTGCATAGTCCAGGTGTCTTTCGAGTGTTGCTTTCAATGCTGCTGCCAATGCTCCTACTACCAATGCTGCATGCTATATACCACAGCTGCCACAGTTACTGTAGCATTACTGATGCCTACTCTGCCGATCTGCCAATGGATGCAAGGACCCAGGGACATGTGAACAGACCAAGAAGATAAAATAATGCTTAACTATACACTATACAGGATATTTATAAGAAGGATATTGTACATCCATCCAGTAAATCAGCAGGTTCATTCAAATGTCATATGCCTTGGTGTAGCTAATATTTAGAGCACGGTTCATTGCCTATGCATCAATGATGTCATTGTATTTCATACAGTAGAACATGAACTAGCTACATGGAAGTTTCCATGGATTTGCATGAAATATCATTGTACTTGTAGTAGCTATTTTACGCAGCATTCCGTCATACAGCTTGAAACGTCTTGTGAGAATATTCAAACTATCGGCGTCCCTTGTCAGTTGCATGCAGCCAGTAGAACTAACCTATGCATGGCCTGCCAGTTGTAGTCTGTTGGCGTCCCTTGTCAGTTGCAGCTACTAGCTCAGATCTGTTGGCTCATGATTATGCATTCCGAATTTTGCATGAAATGTCTTATGAGGAGATGTTATACCTTGAGTCATTGGCATGAAATGGAGGATGGAACGGAATGCAAATATAGTTCAAAGTTCATCTAATATGGGAATGATACAGCAAGCTTGGAAATACATAAGTACATACAAATTGACATTGCTGATCGTGGTAGCTATAGCTACTGCACATGACATTAGTAGCTGTACGTACTTCACAGGTACTGGATCAGGGTCCAGCAATGCAATGGCCCACAATTTGCTTTTGCAAACGTTTGACGAAGAGTCCACCAGTTTTTGAACTTGATGTGGGTGGTGTCAGCTACCATGGCAAGCTGGAGCAGATATACCCACAGAAGCATATACTGTTGGGTGTGACCGTCTTATCGTGAAAAGTAAAGAGTAGATTAAGGCCTGCAATAATCGTTTGGCAAGAACTTGCGCCTATCATGGCTTGTCAACAGTTCAAAGCTTACAACTCCTCTATATTTGGCTCTCCAAGTACAGCCAGCATAAGAAGCCCCTTCAGACTCCAGCAAAACCCAAGACCCCAATTTGCAATTGCAAGGTGCCCCCTGCAAGGGATAACCCCTGTCAAGAGGTCAAGAGAATAATTCTCTTGGGGTGAAATTGTAAAGGGGAGCGACTTCGTGTTGCAATTGAAGGGTGGTTGGCCCTTAACTAATTTTATGGTAACTCAAGCTCAAGCTAGTTCAGTTATGATGTCATACCACCATCTCTTGTTAAGGGCCCAGGAACTGCATGATATAATTCTTGGAGATGCGGCATACCTGGGTTATCAAATGGTGGTATCTCAGTTACTGAACGTAATGTGATACGTTCAGTGTACGGTATACCTATATACAGCTGTGTTTGCAATGACTACCAGTACAACACAATGCGACTGCATATTTTATGCGCAATGTTTTTGCAATGACTTAGGCACAAAAGCAGTTCACTGTGCACTATAGTCACTAGTGCACAGACTAGAATTAGTCTAGTGTCGTACCCAGAGCGTAACCGTCTCGCACATGCCATTCCTCGGCAACATGCGCATATGCAGCCACACAAGCGCTTAATACGGATTGCGCATTCTTCGGCGTAAACTTCCCGTTCTCAAGTGTCGCAACTGAACTCAATCCTGACATCACCATTCCTGGTATAGCGTCTAGCTAGTGTGTTTCTACAAGAGCTATCGAAGGGACACGATGTTGCATTTGAACGAGAGAGTAAAGATGGCGAAAGTGTGTGCTTATTTCTGCAGCCTCGTGATACTGCTTTCGCTGGGGAGTGTACTACGACCAGGTTAGCCGCTAAGGCAATAATCATTATTGACAATCAATCACGTATTTAATAACAGCCCCGGGCTATCGGTATATGTACTTTGTGCAGCATACCTGTACACCTTATTTTATTGTTTACTGCATTCTTCGTTATCAAACCTAAGTGTTGCCTTCCCTCTGTCTGCATGATAGGTCTCAGTTGGCACTATACAACATGCATAGTCACACACACTCACGGTTTTAATACTGAGCATAATTTGTGTACAGTATGTGCATCAGCTTTCAGAGGAGTGGCAGAGTATATAGTTACCTATCATACACACACACACACACACACACACACACACACACACACACACACACGTATACACACACATCTATGTACGTGTACATTCAGCCCATTGCTTAGTAGAGGAATCTGTCCCTGAAAGTGGGAGCACACTAGCCGGAAATGAGGGGGAGGAGAACATCACTATCCTCTGCAGTGTGATGCGGGAGGCTGGAGGGCCGCAGAGGGTCACAGAATGGTTTATTGAGACAGAAGGACAAACCAGTGGTCCTAGACTGATTATTAATACCGATACAAATTTTGTGATTGTTGGAGAGCCAATTCCTAACAATACCGATGTCACCTTCCGAACAAACTTCACCATACTGAGGCTAACTTCAGACCTGGACAGAGCAGTCATCTACTGTGGACTGGGAGGAAACCCTCCTAC
This sequence comes from Axinella damicornis, assembly GCA_963931865.1. Taxonomy (NCBI): domain Eukaryota; kingdom Metazoa; phylum Porifera; class Demospongiae; order Axinellida; family Axinellidae; genus Axinella; species Axinella damicornis. The sequence goes on along the minus strand of OZ007507.1, from coordinate 18,611,092 downwards.
CCTCGCAGCTAACTTCACCCTGAGAATCTACCGTAAGTACATGTACACTGTGTACAAAGCCAGCTAGTCTCAGTGACATGTCTATACTCTGCATGCACTGAAGCTAGTTTTCATTTTCCACTTCTACAGGACCACCTGATCTTAACAGCATAGTTGAGCAGACAGCCACAGAAAATGATGGAGTGGAAATTGCCGTTGGCGTTGGAGTAGAAGCGTTTCCCTTTCCTCTCCAGTTCCAGTGGACGAAAGATGGAGTAGCAGTCATGAACTCATCAAGAATAAGCTACGGTTACACCTCTGTGGTGTTCCAGTCTGTTCAGCGTGAAGACAGAGGCAACTACACCCTTTCAGCCACAAACTTTCGTTTGGATGATGAGAACCAACAAGTGGGGAGTGACACAGGAAGCTTCTTCTTGAACGTCTTCTGTAAGTGGTTTGTGGTAAACAAGGTCTGTAGGATGAGTATGCAGCTGAAGATATCATCTCATTAAACTTCTCCATAGTTGGGATGCTAGAAAGGCTATGTGTTTGTCCTTCAAATACTGTGGTATTTTATGCATTTACTTTTATAGTCAATGCTACATTGTTGTGGGGGTTTCATGAGGGTATTTTGCTTAAGGGGATGTTCCACTAAAATGTTGGTACTGAATTGCAGTTAAAGAGCAAGACAGACATTAGTGGATGGATGCCAAATCAGTTCAATATGTTCGTGCATATCAGTTCCTAAGGCATTATATACACAACCAGATTGGATGGTACCGCATGATATACTATAGGAATAAGGATTTATGTAATAGCATTTCCTCTAATTTTTTCTTTGCTTTATCAGCCTTCATGTAGATCTAAGAATGAACAAAATTAAAAGCTCACCTGCATCATACTCTTATATAAAGACTAAACAGGTGTGTGTGTGTGCACAGTGTGTGGGTGGTTCAATAATGCTAATTGTATGTGTGCAGTCTGTGTGTTTATTCTTTTCTTTTCATGGACAGATGGACCAGACATTACACTGGGGCCTTCTGTAGTCGCCACTCTAGAGGGAGACAACGCTACCCTCGTTTGTGGCACCAATCTTACTGGAAATCCTGAACCAACTGTTCAGTGGATGGACAACAACAATACTGAAGTCAGAAGAAACGACAGTAGATTTGTCTTCGATGATGGTCCCGAGATTGTGTCTCTGAGTATCTTCAATGTTACTGTGGAGGACGACGGCATATGGAGATGTGTTGTGCAGGTGGAGAATGCCAGTGAGGTGCAACAGAATGTCACACTCACTGCAGTAGGTAAGGATGACAAGATTCTGATGTAGCTAGCTAGGTAACTACTCAACAACGACAGCACTTTAAATCAATGTGACTCTGTTGGGTTCTGCTTGCAGAAACCGTATGAACTATGTAATGTCTATACCAAACACTGTGGTTGATATTTGTGACCTTATATGGAGGCATGTATGAGGTATATGGTAAGGCTTGGCATCAACATAACAGTGGAAAGTCTAAAGTAATGTTAGTAATGGTTTGTAGGTGATGTTCTAATCCTATCAATAGACAAATTTACTTTGGCAACAAAGATAATCGCTGAGAGAGTGCAGTAATATGAGGATTGACTTTGCAGGTATACCTGTGGTTTATAGGTGAGGTGCATAGCTGTTTACTTGGGATTATTGCTTAGCTACTAAAAGAACACTAATTGTTGGCAAGGAAGCAAACAAGTTGTGTGAGACATCAGCTAAAAAAAACACTAATTGTTGGCAAGGAAACCAACACGTTGTGTGAGTATCAGGACTAAGGAGTAGACCGGAACGAAGCTGCTACAATGGGAACCAATAACAGCAAGGCACAGCTATCCCCATCATAGGCAATGAATTGGTTTCTAAGGGAGGATGAAATTTGGATCACATGGGTACTAAATCTGTACCTCACATGAGACTATTTGGTGTAACTGATGAGACCGGTCACCTTATGTGGTACGTACATAGCCAATATGTGTGCACGCAATTGTGTGATAATTATGGGTAAGCAAACCGTTCAAGATTAATTTCCCACGGTGTGATTTATACATACTGATTTCACTCTTTTCCCAGTGGCCCCGTTGGAGCCTAGGAATGTATCTGTCAATAGCATTGGTGGAACGTGGGCAGTGATATCCTGGCTGACGCCAGTATTCATTGGCAGACCTCCCTTCACAAAATATCGTATCACTGCCACTAGCTTGCTCAATGGAAACACATCCACAGCAGTACAGAATGACACTGGCATCCTAACTGTCAACGTAACCGGGCTACTTCCCGCAACAGAGTACAAGTTCACCGTTGCTGCTGTCTCTGTTGTTCAGGCTACTGAGATTTTCATCGCAGAAAGCCCACAGAGTATTGCAGACAATGGGACAACCCTTTTAACAGGTTCGTGAGTACCTTCACATTCACGTACGCAGTCGCGTCCACATACCTTCATATCAGACTGGGAGGAATGCTGATGTACTGGCTGATGAAATAGTTGTAGGTTTTCTTTTAGTTACCACAATTCAATCCAAGCCCATGATGTTGTGTATACAAACATTCTGTTATAGCTAACTATAAGTACGCACACTGGGGCTAGAGAGGGAAATGTGTAGGCATCGACATCCTGACCATCGTAGTTTGTAGAGACTCGAGAGTCAGGATAACAATGATATTGTGGGTGAAGCAGTGTCCACCCATCCCGTGAGACTGGCCACTGTGTATGGCTTGCTTCTGAGTCTTCTTCCTGACCCACAGTCGTGATTCCTTGCCTCTGAAATTTTACACTGCTGGTTTCTAGCTACATCGCTGGTCATAATTATCGCCTTACCAATTTCCACATACACTTCTTGACGGATGCAGGCCTCCATTAATGTTGTAGCTATAGTAGCTAATCAGAATAATACAGTCATGTATGAGGTTCAGGCAATTTCTGTATTCGCATTACAGATGGATTAATATACTCCACCTGGTACGTAGATGCCGATTGCATTCAGGAGTGCATTGATGTGTCATACATATGGGAATGTAACTATGTTACCTGTATACATCATTAGTTGAGAGAGATATGGCAATACGTTTCCTAGGTAATGTTGTACTAAACACGTCGCCCACACTTCATGATTGCTTACGTGCCTGGCAAATGTACAGTGAACAGCTAAGTACTGTAATGTAATATAATTATGTATTCTGTGTACTGCTGGTGTTTGTGAAGGGCTGGTGAATGCATTGCCAATACGTAACAATGACACAACACTGGACTGTGTTCATTCTGCAGTTCCTGAAGCAGTATGTGGTGCCCCCACTTCTGAGGGAGGGGTTATAACTGTCACGTGGAGCTACATCCACACGGGAGGCCTTGACCTCACTGCACTTGCTGTGGACTACAGAGCAAGCGATGAAGCGGCAAACTTCCTGGAACTTGACAATGGGAATCTGACAGATCTTGGCCAGACAAGGTTGCAAGTGCTCAACTTTACTGCTGGGCGGACATACATCTTCCGAGTAACTGCTTCAAATGGGAGAGGTTCAACCACTGTAGTGTGCCCTTCCATCCTTCATTCTGTGGGTAAGCATGATGATTGATGTGTGCATGTCTGTATTAGCCTCATTCCCCTGGGAAAACCTTGAAATGAAGCTATGTGTATCATGTCAACGTATTTGATTAGGTGGTGGGGATCTTTTGGACTTTTCTCTCACCTCTCTAGCTACACAAGCTGAAGTGCAACAAAAAAATTGGCATGCCTGCTATTAGTTACATATCTGTTGTGTATACCCATACATTGTACATGCTATTTTAGGCACAAGGTATATATGGCCACATGGATAGTGTGTGGACAAACTTGATCGGCCTTTTAACCGCCGTTGATCATGCGGTATATTGACTAATAATCTAGAGAGTCAATATGTGATATGAAGTCTCAGGATGACTATAGCCACCTCTATTTGTGTAGGTATCCCACAGACTCCAGCCACCCCAACCGGTATGTCTAACAGTCCGGGCAATGTCATACTCACCCTCAGTACAGCAGAGTCTGGCACTGAAGCCTCAACTGAACTCTTCAATTTTACCGTCAGAGCTGAACAGGTGACCAGTGATGATGTTATTGTATCCCTTCATTTGAGACCGATTGAGAACTACACAGACACACAGGCAGTAGAAGTGGCCATTGGTGGCTTAGTCGGAAATCAGGAGTATCGTTTTAGTGCTGCAGCCAGCAACAGGTTTGGGAGCTCAAGTTTCTCTGAGAATTCACAAGCAATAAGGGTGCAAGGTGAGCGGGCTATAGCTTAATTTCTGCATTTTGAATCTAACAGCAGTTTAATTGTCTCCTTCCCTATAGTATCTGTGAAACATCAAGTAGAAATGGAATATTAGGCACATCTTAATGTGCACATGGGGAATTGTCCAAATTGTGTAAAAATGCATTGAAAATCGTACACCCCCTTTGAAAAAATGCCTCAAAATAATTTGAAGACACCTCCATTCAGATCGAACCTTCTACAACACATTTTGCAATTAAGGACTCTTACTTCGGGGGGGGGGGGGGGGGGGGGGGGGGGGGGGGGGGGGTGCCAACTGGGAATTGCACCTAATTTTTCATTTTTACTTACTTCACAATTCTGCATTTGCACAACCCCTTAACACACACACACAAACACACATTCATCACACACACACACACACACATACGCACATCCAGAATCCCCGGTATCACCACCAGTACCAACAAGTACGTACGTTGAAATGTCCTTTGACACATGTATTCCCTGAGAGTACATAGCTTTACATCCCTAGCTGATCACTACTCAAAAACACTCAAGACCAGATCATAACACATGCATACAGTGGTGTATATAGCTAGCCAAAAGGCCACAGAAGATTACTAGAGCATGCAAGACTGCATGTTATACCTGGGTACCCCGGGCACCCCGGGCACCCTGCACCCCGGGCACCCCGGGCACCCCAGGCACCCTGGGCACCCTGCACCCCGGGCACCCCGGGCACCCTGGGCACCCCGGGTTAGCTACATGTACCTATAGCTTTCATGGTCAGTGGCTATAGTTTCTCAGCTGCAGGCGCACAGTCATGCAAACCTGCACGAATAATATCTCTGCAGATGTTGGTGCAATTGTTGGTGGTGTTATTGTTGCCGTCCTGGTCATCGTACTCCTCATCTTTATATTCCTGCTCCTGGTTTGCTGCTGTGTGATCAGACCATCGAAAGGTGAGACAGTCATGTATTTTAATATTCCATGTAAAACACCACTGTAGAGTGGCTAAATATAGGTGACCAGAAATAGCAACTGAATGCTAATACGAACCAGTATACCCTGGGGCCGACAGTTATCATCACTTCCAATTTTAAAGGATGCGCAGCATTGAAGAATGCACCTTCCCATATTTAGTAGACTCCTAGGAGATAGCTAAAGAAATCTCAGACCAGCAGTTAATTAACCTTGCATTTAGCAGTTGACTGCTTTAACCACTCAGCCACCACCACTGAAACCTAGCTATAATAAACGTCCACAATAATGACCTTTGTTTCTGTGGCTATGTAACTACTTCGATCCACTACTGTAGCTATTTATCACTGTATACACTTCAGATCAATGTCTGAATTAGTATTAGCTACATAATTATTGCTACCACTTTTACTTTCGGACTTGATCCCAGCTAGGGTATAATTATACGGAAAACCAATTTTGTCAATATCTTATGTACTCTGGACATCAAAGCTCAAGTCTGAGAATCCATTATAGTCCATACGTGATCAGATAGCAGGAAAGCCCCATCAGCATGATCCCTAGCTAGGAGTCCTGAAGTGGAAGATGGTCAATAATTAGTAATTAAGGCAGGGGAAGGATTGAGCCTGAGTGTATAGCTACCTGCTTGCATGGTGGGGCAAATTTCATGAATGGATACACAAGATGTTGTCATGGCAACAGAACTAATACTGCTTCTCATGGTCCATCATCTTTCCCTCCACCCATCACACTGCAGAAAAGTCTCCACAATATGGAGAAGAGCTAGTGTCCAACCAGGTCTACGTTACCCACGGCAAGGCGGATCCACAGACCAAGCAAACAGAATTCCAAATGTATGAAGCCATTGGCGACTCGAAGAAGGAAGTTTCAACGTCCAATGACAGTCTGTACGACTCGCTCGCCCCCCACCCACAGCAGACCGACAACCCGCTCTACAGTAGCATGGAAGGCCTGGAAGTGGAGATACAGATGCAGCAAAACCCGCCCGCTACTCCAGAAAAGTGCAAGTTACCTGCAGACAAGGCGGCTTCGCCATATACTGGTAGCATGAGTGAAGATCGCCATAAGAACGACCCAATGACATTGTATTCTGAAGCCATCCCACATGATCATTCTAAGAACGAGCCGGTGTATTCTGAAGCCACCGAGGAACCGTCCGAGAAGCAACACAGCCATCAGCCTCAAGCTGCAGAGCATGTGTACATGGATCCCGGTCCAGCAGTTGTAGCTCCACCCGCTGAGAACATTGCAAACGGAAGTGGTGCTGACTTAGACGATGGATCGGAGGGGACGAATTTATAGATGCAAGTACAAAGAGCTGGTATCAATCAGGACATAGTTACCCAATGGCCACAGACTGCATGTAGGAAGTTCTTACCAAAATAGAAAATTATTGTTTCACCGTTTTACTGTTTGGTACATCCACAACATTTTTACTCATTTCTAATTTCTTAAAAATGTTACATAGAAAGACACTGTGCTTGTAAACACCATCACAACAAAGCATGATAAATCCTATAAAAGCAGTTTGATATACATCATTGTAACGCACAAGTATAGCTATGAAATGGGATTTGCACTAAGTAAGCTCTAAGTTAGCACGCTTAAAGTATACTTTCAGCAATATAGCTCTCAGATTAGAAGACCAGACTTGCTATCATGAGCAGTAGAACACTGAAGATAGCCGAAGAAAAGGCTGCAGGGAGATGCAATGAATTCAATTAATGTCAACAGTTCATGAATAAATGTGTGTTTCTAGCCACATGAAGAGATTCATGGCCTGGTGACCAGCAGCTCTGCCAGCTGCAGTGTACATAGCCATCAAAGTACCCTGTTCAGTGGGTTATTCACGACAGGCCTGGGGAGTAAACTACTGGACCTCCCCGTATTTGGTCCAAGGCGTTCACCAACTTGATCTCTTGTAGAATGTAATGGGGAAGATTTAGCAAGTGAGTGACGTCAATGTCTACCAATAAACAGAGGGGTCGCAACGAAGCATCTTGAGGCCCGTTCTTATCACGCATGTCGAAGGGCTGACTGTTTGCAAAGCAACATCAAATCAGGCCACTGGGGAAGGGTCGCCTGTGTCTACCCCATCTATCTGATGTCACACACATCACCAGATCTCGTAGGCCAGATCTCCAATTTGCACAATGCAAGCGACTAAAAACTGTGGAGGCGGCAAAGGTCAGGGAACGAAGCTATAACATGTCACCCCTGAGTGAAATCTGAAGCAGCAAAGGTAATGAATGTCCTTGGGATTTGTGGGGTCAGTTTAAGTGGAGGCATGAATTGGATATGACCTTCAAAATTTGAACGATCAGCAAAGCAGGGTACAACCATCTCATTAAGAAACATTCATACATGATATTTACCTGCTCCTCCATTGCTCGGAGTAGGTTCAGATGTAGTCGGAGTGTCTATTCAGGGAGTAAGGAGAGAGAAAAAAATGTTAAAATACGGTTCATTGATGAGCCTTCGACAAATCAGAGGACACAATCTTTGTTGATGGACATAGTTTATAACTGCCAGAAGTAGATGAGGAGCATTCATACATAGAAATTTATGTACCCATGGGACCTCGTTAAAATCTGGACTGGACTGGACCGGACCGGAAGTAGCAGTTAATGTTACCAAGTGTAGAGAAATAATAGTGGACTGAATTGCCCAGTACTTTGGAACGTGAACTAGCCACCACGAGCAGGGAAATCAAAGGGCAGTTTAGTCTCACAAGTTGGCTGAGTTGCACAGTACTTTGGAGAGCAATAGCGAGGCAGCCACAATTGCTATCCTTTCAGGTACGGAGTCTACAGACAGCAACAATGGGTACTATAATTATAGTTACTTTGATATGATTCTCATTACAATGGTGCCAGGTTGGCTACAGTTGGTCAGGTTGGGGCACAGCAGGTGTGTTACTTGCTGCTGTGCCAGAATTATGGCCTCAAACGACCTTCGAAACCCTAGTCTCGTGCCTAGCCCTTCACGCATGCCCCCACAGAGAAGGTCTGGTGTTTTGAGTGTGATTTCTTGTCACTAACACCTTTCCCATCTGGAAGTTGAGATGACCAATGAAATCGAAGAGCGCACGCGTAATTTACTACGAATTATTGTGGGTTATGTCAAAGATCAATCGAGGAGTCAAAAACAGCTCAGTTTAAACAGCTCGTAACGAGGACTTACTTCGCTGCTGGTTGATGACACCCCTTCATAGCTTCTAAGAACCATTGAGCCATCTCCAACTTCGAAGAACAACGGGTTACGGCAATACCGGAATATCGAAGGAGTCCACTGCCCTTCTGTTAGCAGCCGATGTTTCTGGGGTTAGGGGACGTTGCTGACTACTTGAAGGTAGGGCTACACGACAAATAGTACAGAAAGGAGCGTTTATCTTCAAATTTCTGTGACAATTGCATTCTTAGTGCAATCAGCGCTTCAATTACACCTACGCTGGACATGCCTCTGTGACAAGAACTCAAATCACCAGACGTTCTCCGCCAGTAGGTGTGGACGTCTGGGCACGAGACTAAAGAAACACTAGATGGTGTCCTTAAGACAACCACAAGCTTTAATGCACATATGGGTCACACATAGCGTCTTGGTGAACCACAAAGATTTCTCCTAGGTCAAAAATTATACTTACTTGGAAGATAAACGCTTGAACATGTCTATTCTTATTCACTGCTAATGGCTTCATACACATACCACAATGCTCATTGGGTGTGGCTTCTACCCACACACACCTTCCATCTTAGGACCATCTAGTGCACACTGTGCACACTCTATTTAGTGCACACCTTCTATCAGGCACATGACTGCTTAACATACTGCCTTGAGTCATAAGCGCATGTACTTGTTACCCCGTGCGCGAAGTAGGATTAAACAATCGATTTTGTTCATCTGCCTGTCATCTGTCAGTCTGTCTGTCCAGTGAAAAAAATCATGCTATCTACAAGGGTTAAATATAATTGCTAAATCTGACGCGTGATCATACCAAAGAACGTCCATGTCAGTGCAGTATGGATCTGAGAGACAGGCACGCGTGCCGGGTGAGAATTCCATGAGTACACTCTAGTTTACAGTAGTGCAAACCATGCATAACATACCTGTTGTTGCTGGGGTCGTGAATGCATTTGTGAGGTCATTGCTGGAGCCCAGTAGGTTGGATGCACCCACGGTGACGGTACACCTGGTATCAGCTGGGTAGGTTTCCAGCGGCCGGGTAAAGGTGACCTGGTTACCCATCGTGGGAACAGGGACATCGTCGTACGGGAATAGCTGACCATCACAGTTGATGGTTAGATTAAACGAGATGACTGGCACTCCATTATCATTGAAGGTCCATGTGATCACCACATTAGGGTCACTCACATTGAGTGAATCAAAGCGAACGAGGGTTGGTGCACCTGCAAAACAGATGTGGAGGAGAGCTTGCATTGCTGTTGATACAGAAACACTGTGCCATAGAGCACGAACTTTTGCAATACAAAATTTGTCAGATTGGCCTTTCAAAATTTTTTCAGGTAAAATTTAATCATAATTCATTTTAATTTTTGTAGTCTGATTACAATTAGTACTGTCATTAAAGAGGACGTGCATGCATTGGAAGTGTATATTCAACAGGTGGGACTACACCTTGTTTCCCTACATATTGCTGCTTTGCTATCCTTACATCTCCATATGATATTTTTACTCATGTATCAGCCCACAAGAAAAAGTGCCAACAAGTATGAAGCAACTTTCATCAGTTGCAATGCATGCACTATAATGGCCTCTGTTATGCCGGGTCACCATAGCCACCTCGATTCACAGTGGTCTTAGACAACCCCTCCACAGTGCTCTAGTACAAACTTCATACAACAGCAGCTGATAGGATAGAGCTGTAATGTCCTATTTGAGTAAACTTCTAATGTGAATTGTGGGGGAAATCCCTATGGGACCTGCCGCTAATTATGCTTCACTTGACTTCTGGAGACATGTGAACCACTTATCCTAAGTCCAAAATGTGTAGCTATGGTAACAAATAGCTGGAAGCTGATTAGGACTGATTAGGGCACATAGGGGCACACTATTGGGGTTGACGTGTCAAACTGTGACACATTTACTGAGACAAGGAGTCATTCACTCACCATGGATACAAAACGGTTCTACTTACCTCCGACCCAGACCTGAAATGTCCGCACAGCAGACCCTACACTGTTGGAAGCATTGCAAGAGTAGGTCCCAGCTGTTTCTGCATCAGCGCCGGTTATGGTGAACTGGTCATTCATGAACTCAACAGTGCTGGTGGTACTGGGATCTGGGGTCACAGTCGGATTGGGAGAGCCAATGGCGGAGCAGTCGAGAATTCCGCCTGTACCAGTCATGACGGCACAAGTATAGGTGGGTTCGGAGCCATTGCACTGAACGTTGCCAATTCTGGATTCAAACTGGGGACTGTCTGCATGCACAAGCAGGAAAAACAAGACCTTTAATGTGAGATGATGGCACTCAGAAGTAGACACCAATTACAAACTTTTCTCTGAAAAATAAAGGATTCAGTGATGCCTATATACTCCACCGCTTGAGAAAGCAAAGAAACAAAGGGAATTTGCCATTACGCATCCTCAGCCCCATTCCATTCTGAAATGCTGTAAGAATAGGAGGAATCTGATGAGCAAGACTTCTCTGAAATAAAGTAGGTGTATTGAAACCTCATAGGGGGCACATGGTCACACTACGAGGGTACAGAGCAGAGGAGGTTGGACACATTCTCTGCACACGTGACTATGCGCTGTGCTTGAACGGAAATGATTGTGTGCTTTACGTTCCTAACCTCGCCAGCCCCATCAATATGGCCTGGGACCGAGGGAAATTGAAATTGTCAACGAGAAGTGAAGCTGCAGTTGGGGAGTCTGAAAGGTAGGAGTACGTTGAAGACGTTTCAGGTTGGGAAGGCTTCCAGTTGGAGTACCGGGAGAGTGGCTTCTCCGTCATCCCGCGCGGCCAATCCTTCAAGAGGCCGTACAGCCTAGGGTTGAACGGGGTTGACGGCATAATTGGAATCTACTCTACTGGAGCTTTCGAATGATGCCAAGTGTGTTGAGATACTCGTACCGAGAACACAATTTGGTATAGTAAACCTCCATATAAATTCGTAGGTCACATGACTGTGTCCAACCTCCTCTGGGTACAGAGAGGGAGGGACACTTTAGAGGGACATGCATCCACAGAGAGCCAAGGAGTACCAGTACACAATGTACATATTATGCTGTAGCACATGTAGCTTGCGCCTATACCGTACGCTCGCGAAAGTCCGCCCACTCCGCAAAGAGCGCCCACCCCCCACTTTTGGCTCAATTTTCTATATAGGGTCAAAGTTTACTCGAATGAGCGCCCACCTTGGCGCTATAGCCTCGTGTAACAGGCGATGGAGCGCATTAGTGAGATGTTCCAGCGTATCTGAGGTAAGAACCTCCTTGCAGCAAGTCTCTATTAGTCTGTGTATCCGTATCTATGGTGTCCATGTGTGTTGCCTGGCTTGCCTGTGCTGACGACGGCCCCGCGGCCTCCACGCTGGACCTCAGCCAGCGCTTGGCGGCAGCGAAGACGACGTGGTGAGCGGTGATGTTGCTAGTGACTCCAGCGATGTAGATGTGCTGGGAGGGCTTTGACTCACGCGCGCTTGCTGCTCGATCGCTGATATTGCGCTACTTGTGTACGTAAACAAAGGTGGGCGCTCTTTCAAGCTTGAATGCGGAAACACTCGAAAGAGCGCCCACCCCCTGTTTGGTGAGAAAGTAAGATGCAGCACCCATGGGCGGACTTTCGCGAGAGTACGGTACATGTATCACCATAGGAAGGAGATGCGCTTCATTTCGAATGGCATGCCTCCAACACGAATGTGCGCTTCATTGGAATTATCCACTCCATAGGATTGAAAATGGCAGAGTTGCTGGAAGAAGAGTTCAGCACTTAGCTGGGACGAGAGTTGAAACTGCCCTAACAGCGAATATGGCACTTATAAGTGAGCTGCACTTAATAACGTGTGACGATGGCAGCCTGCACTTCCAGCACTGTGGAACCTAAGTTCAATTGCAGTAGCATTCAAACATTGCGTATTCCGTGGATTTTCACGGAGACGGTGTTCTGCAAGTGTGATACTTAAGGTTACGGGATCCCAGCGCGGTGGGCGTGGCCAGACAATTTGTTCAAGCCCATTTTTCTCCCACAAAAATGAAGCTAGTGAAATCAAACTTACTCGACGCAAAGCAGGGAAGGTAGTCAACATGCAGACCAATCATCATTACAGTAGCTCACACTGTAGCTGTTGTACGCTAGTTAAATCAGTTCCAGCAAACTATTCGCCAAAAATCTCCAGTGCGAAGACCGTGAGCAACTCGATTCCACTGTTGGGAGACACGCCATAGGAAGCTCTAGGGCGGGACGTAAGCGTTTTGTGGCTAGGTTGAGCAGTCCTCGAAAGAACGGCCCTTGAGTGTGAATAACCGCCATCTTGACTCCCGTCTTTGGAATACAGCGTCGTATAACTTCGGAACGGTCATCAGTATTTACAAAAACGCTTCGTCCGGTCCTTTCTATACTGTTCGTGCCTATTTCAATACGGTCTTCCAAGTCCAGGTTGGATCACACGGCTTTATTTTTGGCGACAAAAAAACTATGAAATATCACTTAATTAAGTATACGGTGCGCGTATCCGCGCGCAGGGATCCCGTAACCTTAAGCAAAGTGCCCACATAGCTTCTGGACTCAAGCGTAATCCAGGCTGTGTTGTTCCCGTAAAGCTCCACCTAAAGGAACTTCTTGCCGCTGATGCAGCATTAGCACTATCAATGTTCGAACGCAACTGCAACTGCAATTGACTGTAGCAGTTCATGAACAGACCGTGAACCTCAAATTATAGTACTAGTTCGTTCTGCACAGCAGAAGCCGGATATCGGGTGATACAGCGTATACTGATATCTAGAGGTGGGATGTATGCACACTGACCACAGACAATACATCTTGTCAGATGAAGACATTCACTTACAGTTCACGGTAATATCAAAGGTGGTGCTGTCGCTTCCAGCGGTGTTATTACCAAATATGGTGTAGGGGCCAGTGTCCTCCCGCCTTGCACGGTTAAACGTGATGGTGTTTACCGTCTGGACTATATTGTTATCTGAGATGGGCATGCCACCCTTGGTCCACATGAAGTCTGGGGAGGGATTAGCGTCCAGGGAGACAGTAACTGGAGCATTCATATCCCCCTCTCTGAAGGTCTGTGGACCTGGGTTCGTGTAGTTCGGAGCATCTGCAGGTTGGGGAACAAGTTAGAGCAGAATAGTTACAATGCTGCCTGAGTAGTTCATGAAAATAATCACAGTGAAGGTGTGAGTTTAGGCTAGCCTCGTACCCAGGCCTTCTCACCCAGCGTTTGTCACTTGCAGTACTAACACGGGGGAAGGCCTGGTAAAAATCGTCACATGCGTGTTTTAATTGTACATGGACGCTGAGTGGACGTGTGAAGGAGTGGCACCACTTATTCTGTACAGCTCTGGAGTGGCTTTCTGGGCCTGAGAAAACTTGCCAAGACTGCCTGATGTCGACCACTCAGTCACTCAGTGGCCTGTGACTGCAATCGGCAGCACATGTTAGGTTTTCAGGGAATGTGCCATTCCTCCACACGTCCACTCAATGTCTATGTATGTCACCGACTCACCGCACGTGATGAAGTGTTAGTACTGCAAGCGACAATTGCTGGGGTGAGAAGGCCTGGATAAGAGACTATGTATAGGTCTAGGAGCCTTCTCTCTGCCATTCCTTGCAGGAGGTTTATCTTTCAGGAAGTAGGCGGGTCTGAGTAGGTTCGAATCCAGCACAGCACTTTGTGCTAGGTGGTGTAGGAGTGGCATGGACTGAATGAATGTAGTAGTTACTGTTATTGCATGGTATACGCAGGTACCCGTAACCTTAACCGTAACCTTAAGGTTACGGGATACTCGTGCGCGCGCAGTGTGAAATGTATTGGGAAATCTATACTTAAGCTCGCTAACCAAAAATCTCTGATACGAAGAGCATGAGCAACTTGATTCTGGCGGTGGAGGTACGCTGTCACAAGGTGCAGGGCATGACGGAAGCTTTTTTTGATAGCATAATCCCTGGCAAATTTATCAGCTGTCTCGCTCAAGAAAAGCGGTAAATACGGCTTTTTGGTGAACTGAACTGCTCGTTTTTGTACGGCTATCGGTAAAAGCTTCTGTCCTGCCCTGCACCTTGTGACAGCGTACCTCCACCTCCAGAATCAAGTTGCTCGCGCTGTTCGTACCAGAGATTCTTGGTTAGTGAGCTTAAGTATACATTTCCCAATACATTTCGCACGGTGCGCGCACAAGTATCCCGTAACCTTAAGAGTTTGCAGAATTATTACAGTCGTGTACTATCTCCTCTGAGCTGTACATTCTCTGCTTGTTCAACACTTCACTCCTCTCAGTGCTTCTCAACTGATGTGCTCACATCCACAACCACAGTCGTTCGTTATTACAGGGTGTAGTATCATGCCAGGAGCGCATGAGCCGCCGAAGAGCATTGAACTCAGCATGCCGGCCGTAACGGAAGTAGTATTACCTCACACGTCCCAAACTTTTACCTTATACGACAAGAGGCCATTACGTAAAAGTGTGTGAAAGACAAACTGGCCTTTGTACGGCACCGCAAAGGACTTCCATATAAGGTATGACCGTAAGGCGTGAGGGATCACAACATGTCTATACTAGTTCGACGCTCCTTCGCCACCTTCGGCAGCTCTTGCGCTCCTGATCATGCTTAGAGCATTGTAAGTGTTCATGTTGAGCACATAGCTGTGGGAAACACACTCTCATGGTTCTAAACACGTCCTAATCTCTCACTCTCTCTTTCCTATTCATCTAGTGACATATGTAACTTACAGTACACGGTGAGAATGCCGATATCAGTAAATAATCCCCCGGCACCACAATGAAAAGCCAGCGTGTTTTCATCCCTCTGGGCATTCACAACCGTAATTGTCACCGAGTCCTCTCTACCAACCGTCATCACATTGTCTGGTAGGTTTGTCACAAAAGGACCCCCCTCAGGTGGGCGAACAGAGACAGTTAAGGTGGCGGGCAAGTGATTTTGGAATTAATAATCTGTCGTCTATAATCACGGTGTAACCCACGAGTTTCTCAACGAATGGACGCCAAACGTGATATCCAAACACTTCCTGGTCAGTGCTACTTATGCACCAAGGCTGGATGCTCTGGAGCAGCAAACAACCGAGACAGCACCGGGTGGAATTTATCGATTTCCTGTACGTCTCAGTTCCATTGCGCGCAAGCTCACGCTACCGATCTTTCTCAAGATCAAGTTAACCCCAGTCTGGAGGGGGCTACGTTGAGTTTACTTAGGTACGATTCGAAATTCACCGCAAAGAGTGTTAAGAGTGTTATCACGAGGTCACGTTACCCTGGTTTTTGTACGGCTGCGAGCAGGAACATGGACAAGACGATCGTTGGACGCCATATGACAACGTAGCCCCCTCGAGTAACCAGTGGAGGAGCTTTCTACGTAGAGCACTTTTGCTGAAGTCGTTTATCTGATTTTTGAAACGTACAGAAAAATTGCATGTCAGTCGAGCTGATATTTGCCATAGGCGTGGTCGCGGTGCCGCCGTGCGCGCGCTCAGCTTGATCGGAACGTGCTCAGCCAGTGGATGCCAAAATAATATCCTTGGCTCGGGACAGGTGGCAGGACATCTTGGATGGCTCGGGACAGGTGGCAGGACATCTTGGATGGCTCGGGACAGGTTAAATGCCCGTACAGCTGCAGCCTTGCCTGGTATGTTTATGTATAATAATTATAGCTAATTGTCATGTGTACACTTCCTTTTAGAGCCCTCCACACTATTTCATCCATACCCATCCGCCTCATCACTCATTTCACATTCACACAGGGCTAGGGGTAGGTCACTTGAATAAGTACGTACCACAGTCATAGCTGTGACCACGCATCTTGAGGATATACTAAGCTAAGGAAGGGTGGAGTCACAACAAATTCTTCCATAATCTATAATGTTATCAATGGCAGCGCAGTCAACAGTCAAAGCCTTGAAAATTGTGGTAAAACCACACAAATGAGTAGTCAAAGCTTTGACCCGAGGTCACAGCTGTGACTACAGAGTTCGTACCCCCCTCCCCCTATTCACTTCGCTTATGGTGATGTCGACTATGGACACAGGTACACAGTCCAACAATTTGCTAATTTAGGTGTCTGATGAGTTCCCAGGCTCTCTGATAGGTTGGCCTTGTGGGTGACGTGGACTTGCGAGTTCGGGGAGGACGGCTGTGTTGTAGAAATGTTCGAGCTTTGGCATTACCTCTTGCCAGAAGTTGAGGTCAAACGGAATTCGCTCGATCGTTAGGCTACAAGGTGTCCAGATAACAAAATCGCACCATCTTCTTTGGCATATTGCCATTTGCCCTTGTACTTGATAGTAGTATCTGTGTGTGTGTTTGAGGGTGACCTGCCCATCCTTCACATATGCTGTGAAGTCCTTCTTCTTGCAGGCCTCCTCCACAGTGATGTCCCTGACAGAGTATGGACACTTGTATTCAACTAGGCCGTACTCGTCTTCGGCCACTGAATAGTCCCGTGCCAGGTCGTCTGGACTGCATGCCAACCAACCACGCTCAGAGTCAATCACCAGACCACTGCGGGTGAGTACAACACTTGATCCTTTTGCTCTTAGGTAGGCCTGTCTGGCGTGTTCTTCATGTTCTTTTCCCCACTGCAGTGCCCGTGATTCCCGTAGGGTGTCATACAAAAGATTTCTGACGAGCTTGGCAACTGGTGTTGTCGGTCTCCTGTGAGCAACAACACCAAAGTTGGAGGCTGTGAGTCTGCATTTTCGCTGTTCAAACCAAAGGGCTTCAGCAGCCTGGTCGCGGGTTGCTTCTTCAATCCTCCCCCTTTCAGAAGAGGAGACATAAAGACTTCGCTTATACTCAAGACAGAGTCTCTGAAGCTCCTGAGGAGGAAGATCTGGCTGAGCAGCGTCTGGTCCATAGTCATTGGAAAGGGAGTCACTATTCCTTTGGTGTTTAGCTTTCTTTCTTCTCTGCTTGTACTCCATGGATTGTTTGCGTTTCCTCTCCTTTTTTGTCCTTTTCTCCAGCTTGTTTGTTACGTCTGCCAATGGCTGTGGAGGAGGCTGGCCTGTCACCTTTTCAAAAGCATGGGTGATCCATTGCGACCCTGCTTGATATCTCAACCCAGCAGCATAGCAGCGACCTTCAAAAGAACCCGACTGAACTCGGTTGTACACCTTGCCACCATCAAAGTAAGATCTCAGACCCATGTAACATTCAGCAAGGTTACTGGTCTGATTGTCTACAAGCTGTTCAGCCAGAGAGACAATGCGATCACTTGCACGGAGTACGCTGAAAAGGAGACCTTCAGGAAGCTGGTCAAGGGATGCCGTGTAACCTGATCTGGCTTCAGCCTCCTCATGCAGAGGTAAGGTTGCTGGTGATAAATTGTCCTCTTCCTCTTGTTGAATAAGGGCATTGATCTGCTGTTGCAGTGTTGTAGGAGGTTCTACAGGAGGGTTATGATCCGTGTCACTGGTCGTATCCTCTTCACTTGTCTCCTCTGCTGTATCAGCCCTCACCTGACAGAATGCAGGATTACACTTTGAGTGCTCTCCAAAGACATGGTAAGGGGCATTCCTGAGGTCATGTCGCAGCAGTGTAACATCTCGTGTTGATGCATGCATTCGTATGGCTGCCCTAGCTCCTGCCGTGAGACGCCTGATTGTCTTCTGGCTGAGTTTGCCTGCTCCCTTGTATGATGGCTTTTCTTTGACTATTGTCTCCAGCTTTGCTCTGTAGTTTTTCAGGGCGTGATTGACACACTCAATCTTACGTACGTATCTCCCCCACACAGGAACCCTCTCATAGATGGAAGTCAGCACAGAACTATCACCGTCTCCAATGAGATGCATGTAGCGCACTCCGTGCGTCTTTTCTGCCTGCCTGAATCCTTCCACAAGGATGTCTGATTCCATTGCAGGTGAGGACCCTGCCCAGTTACGATAGCACGTGTGTTCAGGTGCCTCTTGGCCAGCGTTTTCAGCAATACTGCATGTTGAGCAGTATTTGTTCCTAACCCCTAGGAACAGGAGCTTCTTGGTGCGATTTCCAATAATGACAGCAACTCCAGATTTAGCATTATAGCTATGCTTGTGGCTCCTCTTCGACCATCCTCCGTCTGCAATTACAGTGATGGCAGGAACACCCTGGAAGTGCTCATCATTTTCTATTGCCAGACGGCGTTCTTCTTTGCCAGCCGCAATCATGGACTCTGCCAACTGTGCCTGAAGGTGCTCTGCAATATACCTCTCTGTTGAGGTAAAAGTGGGCTTGGACATGGAAGGAACTCCCACTGATGCCATCACTTGTTGTAAGCGAGCAGCACCTCCACCGGTTGCAATCTGCCCCAGGACTGCACCAAGGTTCACCGTCCATACCTTCCTCCTATCACTGCCTACAAAACGTGACGACGATGGGATGGAAAACGTGGTATTGCACTTACAGCATCTTGCCTGGACGATGCAAGCAAGTCCTGCCCTGTAGGTTTCTCCTTCAATTACGCATGAGCTACCACACACACCTGAATGAGCAGTAATCAGCTGGAGATGAGAAGCTAGTTCATCCAAGTTCATTACTCGAAATGCATTGAATTGAGTGGCTACACTTGTTGGTGCTGGTGGTTCGGAAGCCTGTCCTTTTTTCTGTCTAGCAGCAATTGCATTTCTGATGGCATCCTGCTTCTTGCGTGAGGTGTAGCGGCCCCTTTCTGCTCTTTTCATGCCAAGGAAGTTGTGACCACGTCTCCGTCCCATTTCACAGCTGTGGGTTTGCAAATAATGATTGAACTTTGTTGCTGTAGGTACTGAGCTGATTTATTTTCTACTCTACTGAATCTCCCCTTTCTGTCCTTTCCACTCTTTCCTCTCTATCTCCCCCCCCCCCCCCTCCCAGGCCCCGCCTCCTCTGCGCCCCTCCCCCTCTGGGCCCCTCCCCCTCTGCGCCCCTCCCCCTCGCCTCGATGACATCTCGAGCCCCTCCTCCCTACCCCGCATACACAATACACACGCTTCACTTCAAATAATTGTGTTACAATCTTACCTTTGTTGGATGCAGCATGGATACAACGACCGTTGCTCGGTGCGGCGAATGTGCAGCTGCGATGATAAAATTAATGCGCTCGCGCTGAATCGGAAACCACGCCTCTAATTATTGCGCGAACGCGTAAAGTGCGTAACTGCTTGCCCGCCACCTTAAGCTCCCAGTAAGAACACACCGGAATGTCACATTGTTACCCTCGTTTACAACAATGGGAATGTCTTGTTGACCACCTTGAGCGACAATTGCTGGGGTGAAAAGAGACTATGTATAGGTCTAGGAGCCTTCTCTCTGCCATTCCTTGCAGGAGGTTTATCTTTCAGAAAGTAGGCGGCTCTGAATAGGTTTGAGTCCAGCACAGCACTTTGCGCTAGGTGGTGTAGGATTGGCATGGACTGAGTTACTGTTATTGCATGGTATATGCAGGTACCCGTAACCTTAATATTTCGCAAATCTTCAGTCGTGTACCTCCTCTGAAGTGTACATTTTCAGCTTGTTCAACGCTTCACTCCTCTCAGTGCTTCTCAACTGATGTGCTCACATCCACACCCACTGTCACCCATTACTACAGGGTTAGTATCATATTGTAAGTGCTCATGTTGAGCACATAGCTGTGGGAAACACTGGTCCAATGGTTCTAAACCTCTCACTCTCTCTTTCCTATTCGTGACATAACTTACAGTACACGGCGACATAACTTACAGTACACGGCGACATAACTTACAGTACACAGTGAGAACGCCGATATCAGTAAACGGTCCCCCAGCAGCACACTGAAATGCCAGCGCGTTTTCATCCCTCTGGGCATTCACAACCGTAATTGTCACCAAGTTATCTCCACTAACCGTCATCACATTTACTGGTAAGGTTGCCATAAAACGACCCCCCTCAGGTGGGCGAACAGAGACAGTTATGTCCCCAGTAATTTCACAACGGAACGTCACATTGTTACCCTCGTTTACAACAATGCGAACGTCTTGTGGAGCACCTTGAGAGGGTCTGAGAACTACCGGTGCCTGGCCTGTAGAGAAACAGACAGAAGACAACATTAATTGTCAAAATCTATCGGTCATTACGATAAATTAATGTTGTCCCACAAAACACACAGATTCACACATCCACACACGTTTTGTGTGGAAACCTGCTATCCCTAACAGAATGCAGTAATTATTGGTGACCTCAGAGGGAAGTCACATGATCAGACCTTACAACCTCACACACAAACAAACTCCATGTAGGCACCCATAGCAGCTCCACCAGGAATCCATGGTTACAATGTGTATTTACACACACAAACATTCCCACCCTAGTCGGGCTGTATACCAGTCACTAGTATTTGCACATACTAATTTTAGTGAATTTTAGCAAAATTGGTTGGAGTCAGCCGTAAGCTCGCCTCCTACGAAGCAACCTGTACCTGGGAACCAGGAGGCCAGCTGTATAGTACGCATCAGCGTCTATCCATGAGGTGAGAGCAAGACCTTAGACATCATTCTGAAAAGTGAGTTTGCCAGTCTGTTTCTCTAGCCTTTACCATCAGACTGAGCAGTGTGGTTGCCACGTGGACGGATTGTGAGAATACAAGAGTTGCCATCAGCTCTGGTAATACTTGCCAAATCTGCTGCATGGCCAATTCGCAAAAATTAGTATCCGCAAACCGTTAACTTAATCTCCACAAGCAACAACATGATTTTGTAAACAGACTGGCAGTATCAGTAGCTGCAGATTATAGATAGCAAAACCCCACAAATTACAGCTTGCAGAAATTGAAAGTGCTGATTCAGTAATCATGATTTTGGGTAGATGAATCACATTCCTCCCTACCACGTCCATTACCAACTACTATGCACTCTGTAATGAGTAGAAGATTATAGCCACTTGATAAAGTTACTCCTTGGTAAGGACTTTTCTTAGCCATCACCAATAGCTACATGTACCTACCAGGTGAATTATCCAGTACAGAATGTGAGTGTATACATAAAATGCTGACTCAGCACATACAGGAAAGCCTGCCAAGTGTCACCAGGCCAATACTTGACATGGGCCTGGGCACAAGGCTAATGATGCGTGCATTTACACACACAAACACTCCCACCGTAGTACAGGGGGCGTAGTAGAACAAGAAACAACAAAACAGGATTCTATTGACTCTAGGCTTCTTACCCAGGCTCTAACCACGTTCCCAGGGTAATCCACGTTCCGAGGTCTTCCCCGTTTTGTGTTAAATACACGGATGGGGAAGAGCAGCGAAAACGGGAAGGCCTGGTATTGTTTATCACGTGAGTGACATCAGGTGGGGACGGAGGAGGGGCAGGGCCCATAGTCTTTTATGGAAGTCTATGAAGCAGCATAATGAATGTCCTAGTTCTGTAACTGTAATTATACAATTTGATGTCAGCATCAAGGAACTTGGAGGCCGATCTGTTGACTGTCCAAGGCTTTTGTCCAAGATACCGCAGTCGCCAGAAGCTTTCAAGATAATAAGTGCTCATTTGCTGTTAGATGCAGGTTTGGCTCATGCCCCAGGTACTCTTTATTAAGCGCTAAAGTCTTCCTCCAGAAACTCTGCCATTTTTAGATCCTGTGGAAAAGGTCCAAGTGCTTCCTATTTATTCAAAGTTAAGCACACCACGGTATTAGGTGCATATTTTCTTCCAGTGGGAATGCAGGAAGGATAGGCTAAACCTGGGGATATAGGCGCACATGAAATAATGTGAGAGTGCTGTAAGCCATTCAAAGTGCGATGAAGCTGCAGACACACAACCCACTAAACCAGGGCTCTTGTCTTCTTGTACACGTGTGAATGTTCGTACATGTAGCAGTATAAATTACAATCGCAGAATTAGCAGTGCTATAAGCAACATGGAAACCCTTAGCTACATACATGTAAGCCTTGAGCAATCTGTAGTCTATCACGTGCAAAACAGAATGTAAACAGACGTCTGGCCATCGTTTTGATGCCATTTCGGCGTATGATTATTCTCCAGACATTCTCTGCAGTACACGTACACATGCACGCTGACAACATTAAACCCAGGCTTTCATTCACCACCTCCAGTCTTTGATCGCTTGCAGCAAGAGTGTACACGTACATGTAGACTGTCCTTCCACGGACAACTTGGACCACACCCCCACCGACAACTTAGACCACACCCCCATTGACAACTTAGACAACACCCCCATGGGGGGGGGGGGGGGGGGGGGGGGGGGGGGATCATGTGTGTGACATCAGGTCAATTAACACTTTGGGGGGGGGGGGGGGGGGGGGGGGGGGGGGGGAATCATGCGTGTGACATCAGGTCAAACACTTGGGGGGTGGTGCCCGACTGTATTCATTCACGTTTCATGAAGACCTGTCCAAACAAGAGGTATCGATGCTACATTCTACCTTCCGGCGTCCAGCACTAAGACAGACATTAGCTACAACAAATGGTCTCAATCTCCTTTGTGGGGAATCCCAGCCCATACTGCAAGCAATCAAAGATTGGAAGTGGCGATGGCCTGGGAATGAGGCTGAAGCTTAGTTACAATCTTGTGAAACCTGATCAGAGTGATTATGTACGTTTAGGGAGAGGCTTCCTGCTTCATTTGGCTGCTTGTTTACTATAGCCCCTAGAATGCTAGCACCACACACAAACTATTCTTGCATCACCGGACGTTTCGGGGGGGAGAATGGCTTGTCCAGGAGCAAAGGCAACAAAATACTACCAACTAACAATCTTCAAAAAAGTGCTTAACTTCCTTTCAGTTTGTGCTGACCTGGTAGCAACACACACCAGCAGAGTTTCATAGAGCAGTATGGAAATGTGAGGGAGGGCCTGGTATCTTTCCTCGTGTGAGTGACATCAGGATAGAACCAATGGTAAAACTGGTTTGATGAACTCGGGCTCAGAACAGCAAGAAGAGCTGCTAAGGTGCCAGGTAATTTACCACACGCATCTAGCTAGTGGGGGGTGACTGTCATACACATCAAGTGTTGAACGTGTAGTTGGTTAAACAATACAAGAAACTTTGCTTTGTCATCCTGAATTTTTTTTGCCACTTCTCGATTACGTACATCATGCTTACGTGAGGAAAGATACCAGGCCCTCTCCTGCAATTCTGTACTGCAAGTGACAAAAGCTGGACAGGGCCTGGGAACGAGGCTAGCCCCCAAAATATCTGAAACCCTGCCTATAGACCATTCAGTTTTGACAAGGCAAAACAGCTTGCCTGTGAAGTCTAAACATAACTAGACAACAGAAAAGCACAACTCATAGGCCCATATTGGGAACAATGGGAATGAAAACATGGACATGGCCATGGAATTAATTTTATCATTTACAAGACAAACAGAAATATCAGACATGGCTAGTACACTACAACTGCTAGCACAGAGATAACAACATACCCATCATGGATGGTAACACATCCCCTTCTACACCTACTGCTATATATGCACCCCCACAAAGCCACAGAATTGACCACCATCACAGAGTACTGACCCTGAGGAGAGACTACAAACAGACTTACCATAAGCTAAGGTAAAGACAGCCACAAACAGAAGTAATGACTTCATGGTAGCGCTCTTTTAGTATCTGGAGAGGGAGGCAGGGAGGGAGAAAGGTAAGGTTGGGGGAAGGGAGGTAGAGAGGGTGGATTGGGGGCAAATGGGGATCGGAGAGATGGATGAAGGGAGGGAAGGAGGAGGGAGAGGGAGGAAAAGGAGGGAGGGCATAAAGGAAGGAGAGAGAGGATTGGGAGGGGGCAGGGAGAGGGAAGAAGGAGGGAGGTGGAAGGGAGGGAGAGAGGACAAATCGAGACAGGATCTGCAACTGCAGCTGGTCAAAGCAGTCTGGACCAGATTGGTAGACTTTTCATAGGCCTCAAGTTTTCGCAGGCAATATCTCATTACTATCTGCTAGACTAAGGTCACAAGGAGAGTAGTGTCATGCTGGCTCTTACAAATGACTGTCAGCATGCTCATGAATTCATCAAGCTGTGGTCAGCAATACACACACACAACACACAACACTGAACCTGCTGATGGTCCTTTCATGTGTAGACCAAAGCCTAATGTTGCTGTGTCAGGACTATACCACAGCCGTTTGTTTCCAAACCAAAATAAACTGAAAAGAGTATCACCAGTTACCTAGGACGCTGTTCAAATTATAGAGCTCACCAAAAGCGGTGTATAGAGTTGAAGTTTGGTGACGGTTAGTGTGAGTGAGAACATATTAAAGCAAAGCCCCCCCCCTTCCAACATCAACAAACTATCTGGCAGTAAAGGTATACTTATACATCATTGCTTAGTCTGAACAAGGTCCTTGTGCTATGTCATGCCAACAAGAAACCACAGTAGCTTGATTACCAGAATTTAAAATGCTAAAAATTTCCTACTCAAAATCCCTCCTTTTCATGCACAACACAATACGTACACAATCTACCCTCTCCTACGTATTAGTTAGAGTTCATACTTATTTGTCTACCCAGCAGCTACGGTCATTACCTACCTGTTTGCCAGTGCAGCGACTGCAGTCGACTACTTCTTTACTTGTTGCTCTTACGCGCCCACTTTGACGTCGACTCGACTGCAAATCTGTGGTACGTGGGGTGATCAGGAAACGATTGCTATTATTAGCGTATTAGTGGTTAATCTATTATTAGATTGCAAACCCTCAGACCAGGGGTTCAAAATGGAAAAGAATTTGGGCCACCGCGGCGCGGGCACGCGCCTGCGGGGCCCGGGGACGCGCTTCGCCAAGTAGTGACGTCATCGTTATTAATAAAGCTTAGGAGGTCCCCACGGCATGGCAATGATCGATAATGGTACCAGCCTGGGACGAAATTAGTGTGCTGTCGTGTAGAAGAAGTGTAACGAGTTGGGTGAGTTAGAGATAAAATAACTATATGTACGTGGTTGTAAGCGTGGATCTGCTTAGCGTTTGACTACTAAACTAATAGCAGCCATGGTCGGTTTGTTTATACTCAAGCTAACATCAATTACATTATGCAGTGTCTTTTAATTAATGTGACACAGTGGTTGATCCGTCCATTACTACAGGCACGTTCTGCAACTGTTCATTCTGTTCTAGCATAGAATGGTACAATGATGATTCTGTAGAACTTCTGTAGAACTTCTGTACTGTGGATGGAAGCCACTTCATTGATAAATGCAGCCTACACAGTACACATAGCTGGCTTTGACTGCTGCATGCTGGACAGCAATGCTGGACAGTTGCTATGGCTGTATGGTGTGGTCTATTGGGAGACTGTGTAACGACAGATCACTGTGTAATCTCAATCGGGCAGCTCTGCAGCCAGCCGTCCAGGCCAATCCTGTTGTTGCTGACAGTTCTATGTAGCACTGTGTGACCAAGATATCCAATGAACAATAATAATTATGGACTCTGTTGAATATTCAGTCTTGTTGTATCTTGAAACCAAGTGTATATATTATACACACCCATGCTGCAAGGTACAAGATGAGATCATAGATTTAGTTGGGGTTGCTAAATACTCTGTGGCTGTGCTATGCATTAATTATAGAATACGTCGGCTTATGCCCACACTCTCCATGAGTTTCTTCAGCAATGATTTTATCCTTGCATTTGAGCGAAGGACACCTGGGGGTAGCAGTGTAGCATGTAACCTAGTCAGCTACAGTCGCTTCTTCTGTCCGTCTCTTGCTCTGGCAGATATCGGTGTTCAGAATTGTGTGCTTTGGGCTGCTAGCAATAGTCTGCAGGTGTACAGGTAGAGAGCAGGGTGGGTAGGAACAGTACAAGCACAATAGGGTTACAAGAATTTAGTGTTAGTCTGCCAATTTGGTATGTGTATCTTGGTGGCGTCATGCCAAAGTGCTCATTTAGTGCCCAACGCCAACTCAGCCTCTTCATTGGCATGGAGGTTTAAACTTTAGTCAATGCTATAAATCCCTTCACAATCGGGAAAGAGTCTTAATTGCATTAATAATCTTACCCATTCCAAGGGACATTTTGCCAGTTCCAGTTTATGATAGTCAGACAATTGCTATCCACTTGTCCCTAGTCCACCAGAAACAGTCCCAATTGGTCTGACATAGTGAATGCTATGGGTAGTTCCATGCCAGGTGACCAGCTGTGCCATGGTGAATTGGCAGTTTGCGAGAGTCCAGACATGTAGTCTGGCAAGCGACTAGCAGATTAGTTCCTCATTGCAAACCTGTTTGCTAGTAAACATCACTAACTCATCCACTTATTACATGTTGTTGCTATGACCAAGTATGTTACTTGTAATTTGTCATGCATACTTACGACAATGAGACATTTCCCATCTTGTGTATTCGATTACACATTCCTCATGCCTCAAATGCCTGCAGACATGTGTACCTAATCTTGGGTTCCACACGGTTGCCAAATTTAGTAATTGTTTAGTTCACTAGAAACCAGGCACTGCTAGAAACTGCTTTTGTTTCTGGTGAGGGTAAGAGCTAGTCTAGCTGCTAGCCCCTCTCCGCCCGGCCGGTCAACCGGCAGGGCGGAGAGGGGCTAGCGGCTAGACTGGGTAAGAGCTTGATCGGAGAGTATGTGCCTACATCGTCACATGATCTTTTCCTGGTTGCAGTTTGCATGCTACTGGAATGTTGGCTGATAACTAGTGAGGCTGAGAGAGAGAGAGACTTACTGCTGCTTGAAAACTTGAGTGTTTCGCTGAACCTTGGCTGTGAACTAGGTCTGCATTGCAATGATTTTGTTAATGATTTTGACGATCTCAAAACATGTGACTACCATGGCAGAGGAGCAGTACTGATAAAAGCGAAGTTTATGTAATCTCTCCTGTAATCTCCAGTAATCTCCAATTTGTTTTACGGAACTGTTGTGTCATTCATAACAGCAGTATAATTGTAATGACCGCAACAATACGTGATGGGACTCTGCAAGCTGATCCATTGTTGTTGATTACTATAATTGCTCTATCTTACGTACATCGGGTGACAGTCAGGTGGTATTTATCTGCTAGTGTGTACTGATAATGTGACTTTGCAAATGCAAATGTCATCGCTTGGAATAATTTGCTCTTTTACATAATTTGCCCCCCCTTGGAGGCTTTCATTACCAATGTCTTCGGCTATTGATTTGGACTGAAGCTCATGATGAAGCTTGCCCTCTGACGTGCAAGCATCGTAGTCTCGTTCCAGTTGTTCTGGTATGTACGTGCTAACAGAGTTGGCCAGTATGACCGTGTTGGTAACCTAGCTTCTCCGGTACAATCTGTTTGACCACATAATTATATTTGTATTATGTGTAACTATCTGGTTATATTTGTAAGGTCAACTGCCGTATGAAGGACTATGTTATCAGAGATATTGTCTGCCAGGGAGATCAAAGTGGACTCAAAACCTACATACAATCACTCAGTTTACAATAAACAGAGCAATTGTATTCACCTGGGACATGATGGTCTCCATTGAATAGACCGATTTCCACATTAGGTTTCAGTAAAGGCTGTGTTGAAAGCAATAACTAGCAGTGTCCTAGCAATCACAAGCTTGGTGTGACGGAGCATGACGTGGTACAGAGCAGGCTACCAGTGCTCACTGAAGCCCACCTGGTGCTCACCTGGCGTCAGGAACTCCTTAGATAATTTGAAAATAATTGCGGAAATTATTGGAGTGATCAGTTGGCTTCCATTGTGGTTTCCAATACCAGCTTGTGGCGATGGATGGGAGCAGACACACCATTTGATTGTGGGCCATTGAAGGTTTGTCTGAGACTGCAAGTGAACTATTGAAGCCAATCTTTCACTCTTAGGGTTTGGAGCTTAGGAGCTACATGCCGTGCAGTGTATCTGATCTCGGACGCTGGGATATCAGCTGCTTCTCAAATGCTTCCTAGATATACAATATTTTGTACTGATCTGGTGTCTTTTGCTGGATGAAGTTGCATGCAACACACCCTAGCACGCATCACTTGTACTGATAGAGAATATCGCATTGGTTATCTCCCGTGATGGATCTGCTGTGCGGAGAGTGGACACTGTGTTACTGAAGCATGCAAAAAATGCTGTATCCTATTAAAAATCGACCATTTTTCACATTCCATCCCCTCCTCCCCATTGTTTTGTAATTATTACTATGCATTGTTTCAAGGGCATGCGTGGTTACGTAATATGTGCTGGAAGGTTAGGTGGGGACAGCAGATTAGCCTCGTTCCCAGGCTGGGTACGGAGCCTGGGAATGAGCCTAGGAGAAACCAGTCATGTTAGCCTCTTCCCAAGTCCCCTCACCCCCTTCCAGCAGTCTTGGAATGAGACCAGAGTTCGGTAGGAGATGCTTATCTGAGACAAGTAAATGGGTTACTCTTTGCTACCCCACACCCCACGCCATCAGAATGTGTGTGTTTGGATTGTCCATTTTGGTGGCTTCTGTGTGCAAATTTGATGGCATAAGTGTAGTAATGTGATCCTTCCCACTGTAAACAATGAGGATTGCATACCTGCAGTGGAGTGATCTAGCTGCTGTGGACTCCAATTATATACTGCCACTAGGAAACAAAGGTGGATGGGCGGATGGTTGGATGGGAGGAGAGGATGGGGGAGGGAGGTGGGAGGGAGGGAGGGAGGGAGGGAGGGAGGGAGGGAGGGAGGGAGGGAGGGAGACTGAGGAAAAGAAGAAGAGGAAGGAAGGATTTATGTCAGATAGTTTAGCGCTAAGCACTGCAAGCAAACAAGCAATGAGTAGGCCTTAACACATTATGCTTTGTCTATTATTATTTTTATTAATAAATCCCTTGTGCTTGAGCTCATTCTCTGAGGCTAATTCAACTACATGCCAAGAGCAGAGTTCAGGTAGCTACCTCTGCCAAGAGTAGAGTATAGGAACTCGTGCAGCTGCTTCACTTTGTACCTGCATACTGTAGATACCAAGCTAATTATTGGTTTGAACCCAATAAAAGATTAATAAGGTTCGTTGAAACAGAATCCTGATACGGTTCATTTCCAATGACTACGAACTGTTTGCTGTTTCTCTTTGCTCAGTGTGAGGTTGCTTTCATCCGGGAGATGATTGGTTGATGGGTGGCATCACTCCCTTCCTCGCAGTCGTCATCAGCCTCATGCTGACGCACATGGCTGTCCTGGCAGGTACGGACAACTGTTTGCAGTACATCATTAATTATTTTGATTAGCACATCAGTGCTTATTACATCATCAGCTACATAGAATACCACTGTGATAAACGTGGTGATGTCATTGGAAAAACATCTGAGTTAGATTTGTCAGCTAGATATACTAACATAGGACACCACTGTGTATATACGTGTGATGATATGAAACACATTACATCATCAGCTACATAGAATGATAAACATGTGATGATATCATAAGAAAACGGTTATTGTCAGATACTGTAAAACATGCTGTACTGCCATAGGACATGTACACCACGTGTACTGTGTGTATATGTGTGATGATATTACATCATCAGCTACATCAAATACCAATTTGATGATGTCATCTGAATTAGTGTACATTACATCATAGATTATATAGAGCTATATAATCTATGATTACATGTACCATCAGCCATAGAATACCACTATGCATAACATGTGACGCTGTAGTTCACGACATCGTCAGGTACATAGAACATCACTGTAGTAATTACATAATTATGATCATGCATATCACAAGGTACCACCTAGAACTAATATGATACCATCATCTCTAGTAATCTCTACTATTCTCTGGTAACCTGTTGTAATCTCCAGTACTCTCTAGTAATCTCCAGTAATCTATAGTATCCCAACATAAAATACGTGCATGTAGGGAGAGCCACATGCAAGGATGCTGAAAGTTTTCTTCCAGGAACTCGCACAACTGGTAACCTTGCTATGCCTCATTAAATATGGCTGTGCTGTGGTTACATAAATAGTACAGAACCTTGAACTTTGTATCCGTCTAGCGGTTGTCCTCCCACCAAACTATTCTTGCTAACAAGCTCTGTAATTCATCCCTTAGGAAATTCTCACATACCAGACCAATAGTGTCATATAGATTTGGGTTTTTTTTGAAAGACCTATCAAGTGTGTTTTAGACCTCTGATGTCATGCATGTCCAGGCCTTCCCCCTGCATATCTGCATGCTGCTAGCAACCGAAGACTGGCAAAGGCATGCTAGCACAAAGTTGCAATAGGCTGTGCTGAGACTCAAGTGGCTAGGTGGTCTGCACCCAGTGCTAACTAGACCAAGCCACTCACTCCCTCAGGGGAATATTACACTGGGAAGTTTAGTCTACTATTACACAGCAGTTTTGTTAACTATCTAATGATCCGAATCAGTTTGTGAATCCCCTACAGAGGTTAAAGTTCAAAGGGTAACTTCTGTAGTTGAACACTACTCTGCTAAGATTCGACCAATCAGAGCATCACATACTGTGTATAGACAGGAAGTGGAACCTTTAATTATCCAGTAGCAGCATTTTTCATACCCTTAATCAAAATTAATGTGATCAGTTCTGTTAATCCACTCTCTGATGGAAACAACCATATTGATGCACATAAGTAGTGTATAGCCATGGAGTGTTCTCATTTTGGGGCGGGGGGAGTCTAATGGGTTAACTTGTCTGTTTTGGGGAATTTCAATTTGGGGGGGGGGGGGGGGGGGGGGGGGGGGGGGGATTTCAAATTTGATAAGAAAAATTTCCCTCTAAAGGCCCTGGGTGTAGCCATCATGCTTGCACACCATTCGTTCATTCACACACACGTAGCTCTCTACATTTCTGTGTGGGTGTTACAAACCAATTAATGTCCTGTGAAATTTGAGAGCGGAAGAGAGATACCTGTGGACGGAGCACACTCGTACTATTGTGTGCGTACTGATATTCATTGATACGGTGCCTTGTGTAATACACACAGCAGTATGTCCACTAACCTGTTCTGTTGACATAACTACACAATTAGTTGCCATGGTTGCAAGATGACATGTACGCCTTATATCCCTATTTTGGCCAAACTGTCCAATCTGTCACCATGGTTTAATTAACTAAGTTATCCATGACGTTATTAATTTTTGCAAGGATGGTTATTGTTTCCATGGTATTTTCCATGTGATATGCATGTACTGAGGGTGCAATGAGCCTCCAAAGGCGGCTCAATGTGCCTTAATTGGTACTTCACTTAGAACCCAACAGCTGATATAATTGTGGTTGACAGATAAAATCTTTGGGGGGGGGGGGGGGGGGGGGGGGTTCGACTGCATTACAGAATGGGAGAAGCTTGTCATTTCAGAGCAAGACGGCAGCTTGTATTGGCACATGCAATACTTCGAAGGTCACAAAGAACAAAATCCTTTATGAAACTTTTACACCTGCCAATCAGCATTGATCATATTATGTGTTAGCTGTTCCCACGTGAACGTGGCCAGCAGTTGTGACCACCCCAATAGCAGACAGTACTCTACTGTCTATGAACTAGCATGGCCACGTAGTTACACGCGGATCATTGATTCACATCAATGAGTGTTTGAAACTCCTCCAAACCCTCAGTCTCCATGGTGATAGAGAGCTAGGTATAACCCCTGTATAACTATCTGATGATGTCAGTTGACCACTGAAAACTAACTTGATTTCAACAATATTACTTAAATGGAAGCTGGGTGTTCTATATGGAAAATGCTGCCCCTTTTGGAATTTTATGGACCCCCTGAGTATTGAATTTCATTTGCCCCATGTCTGTGTCCAAATTGGGAAGTCTGGTGTGCTAGTTAGAAACCCATGAAGTACAAATTGGAGCAAATTAAAATCATTGAAATTCCACTCAGCTACAATGTCACCTAGCTGCCAGTTTACATTCCAGGCATTGTCAATTTCAGAATGTGATTCCTACGGCTTCCATATACTGTTTCCTCACAAAGACAAAGGCTGGACACCGAAAACCACAAAGTGATTTGTAGTGGCTAGAGATGGCAGGTAGCCAGTTTATGGCGCAGACAATGGCTGTGCGTGTCTGCCCACATCACTGGGGCTAATACAGCTGCACATAGTTGAGGCCTCCTTGTTGTGACTTGGGAGGATCAAAAGCAGATCGAGCTATAGCACCTTCTGTACTGTACACTAGGGATTTCATATAGTCTGCACTGTATAGAACACTAGGGGTGGCTTATAGTCTCCTGCCCAGACCGAGGGTCTGGGCACGAGACTAGGGGTGGATGCAGCTAGCTAGGCCATGTGGCTAGCTACAACAGTTGACTGTGAGAGGCCCAGGTTCGAGGCCCACCAGCTGCCAACTAGGAAGGGTTTAGGGTTTCTGGTTTCCCTTCCCAGGAAAAAGGCATGCACTGCATGGTTTGTTTTCAGGCCAATAATAATTATATGGCTGTCTTGGAAACATTCATTGAGAAAAACAGGCTATGCATGTTGCTATGGAAACAGCTGGTTTGTGTACACATCATCCCAACACGGAATAACTAAATGTATGGGCCTATAGTCTCATGGGCCAGCTAGATCAATGTCTGACGTCCCACAACCACTAAAACAGGAAAAGTGTCTGCCCCCCGCGAGACTATAATAATTATGAGATTATTGTGTCAGTATCACTGCATACTACGCTCTTCCTGGCTATGTGGTTTATTGGGCGAGTGTGAGCAAATCCCATATTTGTTGTAGAGTGGACGGCCGCCGTTTAATTGCCAGACCAGAAACGCGACACATGCAATAAACTTTCAATCTTAAGTTCAATGACATGTGGTGAATTGTTTACAGTGGGTCGATGTGTTTGAGAGTGGGCATGCATGCAGCAGGCTAAAGCTGACCAATCAGAGTACTGCATTCTGCACTTAGACAGGAAGTGCATGAGAACCTCAACTTCCAGAGACACATTTTTCCATGGTGTTCAGGACGTATGATTGGATGCTTTTGCCTGATGTGGTTGGACATCCACGCTCACAACTTGTTCACAGACTCCACATTATACTAAAACTGGCACACCACCTGCACAGCTAGCATAAGTACGTTAGACTCTGCATGGACATGCTTTGAATTCTAACGCACACACAGGAGACTCTAAAAAGGGAATTGAAGTAAGGGAAGACTGATATTGTGTAATGGATACCCTAAACCACATTGGCACTGTACCAAGTGGGTACACCTTGCATCCTCACCAGCCAGTGTGTATGGAAGGACATGTGTGGTTTCTGTACAGGAAGGACGTGCGCGTGGTGTCTCAAGTGCTTGTTGAGTGGCTGATAAGTGGTTGTGGTAAAGGTGTGGCACAATGTTGCCGTCACAATGTACACTATGTAACCGCTGGCAGTAGAGGGAATCCTATTGACCACTGGCAGTACAGTAGAGGGAAATTAACCTTATTGACCACTGGCAGTACAGTAGAGGGAAATTAACCTTATTGACCACTGGCAGTACAGTAGAGGGAAATTAACCTTATTGACCACTGGCAGTACAGTAGAGGGAAATTAACCTTATTGACCACTGGCAGTACAGTAGAGGGAAATTAACCTTATTGACCACTGGCAGTACAGTAGAGGGAAATTAACCTTATTGACCACTGGCAGTACAGTAGAGGGAAATTAACCTTATTGACCACTGGCAGTACAGTAGAGGGAAATTAACCTTATTGACCACTGGCAGTAGAGGGAAATTAACCTTATTGACCACTGACAGTAGAGGGAAATTAACCTTATTGACCACTGGCAGTAGAGGGAAACTTTATTGACCACTGGCCTGTGTGTGTGTCTGGATTGAAATTCTTTTTCAAAACAATAGTTTATGCATGCAAGCTGAGTTTATAATTACTACTTCTAGTCGGTACATACACTTTGCAACTAACCCTACTTTGAGATTCAACGGCCAGCATTCCCGATAGGCCTCCATTTTGGTCACTTTCCACTCATGCAGGGGAGGGGTCTGGGGACAAGCAGGGTATGGCTGCGGATGTTTATGTTTGTCTCTCAGCTGCTACCATGCACGGGAGCGTCTTACCAGATTACATCCAGTAGAAATTGTGTTGGCACATTAAGCAAGTGCATGTGACAATGTCTGTGCCAGTGGAATGTTTGCGAGGAGCTCTCTACTGCCTTCTTTGCATGCTGTGTTTGAACAAAGTTTGTAAGGAGATCCATGGTTATACGGCTTAACAAACTTCCCGCGTTGATAGTTGCCAAACACGTGCCTCTATAGTGTGCCACCATGCAGACACTCACTTCCGCACAATCAGCTCGTTGTGGTCCTGCATCAGCAGTGTGTGCATTGTAGTGAGACATGACTGTAGACTAAGGCACGGACTGGTGCTGCTAGTAGGGAGGGAGGGAGTGAGGGAGGGAGGGAGGGAGGGAGGGAGGGAGGGAGGGAGGGAGGGAGGGAGGGAGGGAGGGAGGGAGGGAGGGAGGGAGGGAGGGAGGGAGGGAGGGAGGGAGGGAGGGAGGGAGGGCGGTCCACAGCTAGGTGGCAAGGGCCGCACTGAATCTGATTCTGGGGAACTTCCCACGAGAGGGGCAGTTTCATGCCAGGATGATCCAATCACCTCCTGAATTCTCAATTAATAAGTGCTCCACCTATCTCCTTGCAAACGGCCCGGACTGTTTTCGATCCTTGATCACAGCTTAGGACATTGTTACAGATTCAATGCCTGCCAACATAGCCTCGTACCTAGGCTGTCCCCACCTCCAGTCTTTGATCGCTTACTGCAAGCGATCGATGACTGGAGGCTGGAACGGCCAGGGAACAAGGCTATGCCACACCCCCAGAGCTGGGATGGTGTGTGCACTGATACAGTCCACTCTATCAAGGCTGCTGTCAGCCAACCTCAACTCCAAGCTTGTCCAATTCATTGCTTGCATGAGTTGGGGTGCCAGCTAGCAGCCGATTAAAATTCTAATAAATTGTCTTTGGGCGTATGATCAGATGCTGAG